>OZ025290.1:90421137-90928742 GCA_964019185.1 Maratus speculifer
ACAGAGTCATATATTATGTACGCCATGCATTAAACATTAATATTCCTGGATCATTCAGAAAACGAATAAAATGCGGACATCTCAAGGAACATATATGTCTCTCTCAGATATATATATTGTCGACCAAAAGCAACAGCCGTTTTCCAAATGTTTAATAATTTTTTTTAAACTTTTGAATAGAATACGACGTTGCCACATAAAATAACGCATTTTTACTCATAAAGCTTTTTACATTTCAATATTTTTTTTTATTCTGCTGACACTAAGTTTGAGATGCTCATCTCAGATGTCTTCAGTTGGAGAAAATGGTGTTATAGTAAAAATGAAATCAGTATTTTCTTTGATAAAACTAACTATTTTACTGCGCTTGATTTCGTCGGCACTCAGATTAGAACTTTAAGTAAAGTATGTGAAAGTTTACATGTAAAATTGTATTCGGCTATCATAACATCAAAGTTGGAAACATATGTAATTAATAGCTATTCATTATCGTAGTTATTATATATAAAAATATTCATATAACCGAGAATTTTAAACATTTCCAATTTCCAATCATCAAATTTGACGGGTTTCAACTTGTTTTTTTAAAAAGAAAATGCTTTTGCGTTTTTTATTTGCTATTAAAAGTATAATGTAAGAAAATTGGCCAATAATGACAATTTTAGTCCCTTCGAGGCAAATAAACAGCATATGATTGTAAAATTTTTCTTTCAATTTCTTCAAAATTTCATTTTGATTTTAAATATTTGTTTTAATATACCAGAAAATTGCATTCGATTTTTTAATTCATAGAGGAAACTATCCTTTTCTTAAAGCATACATTTTGATTGCTATTATTATTATTTGCAATAAAATTTACTTGTAAAAAGATTTTGTTTATCAACATGAAAGTATGTGCGCTAAATATTATCTAAAATTGTTTCAAAACTTTCTAATACTTTTAAACACAGCAATTTAAATGTATTAGGAAAGCCGATTATTTAGAATTCGGTTTGATAGTTACTATTGGCCAGCTGAATATTTGGTATTCGTTTATCTGTTGGTCGAATATTTGATATTCGGTATGCGGCCAAAATCACTGTTCGGCATCTCTAATCTATTCAAATATTCAGTATATGATCAAGATTTTAGATTGGAAGAATCTGCATAGTTTAATATTGAAAGAACAAGAACAATAATGTTTCGACTTCTTCTACTATTTTCAACATATTATACACTAATATTTCTGCACAATTTACTAAAATTTTAGCATTTTAAGTTTAGCTGCGCGCTTGTCTGACCTCACCTTATGCTGACCTATTCTTCATTTTTCAAAAGGCAATTTCAATTGTGTTTCAAAAGGTGCGGATGTATGTATTATGCAATTGTTTTAGATATACAGTGATTTTGAAGATAACACGGATGTCAAGGTTTATATGGAAGAGGGACACATTAACCCTTTCAGGAACAAAGTTATTATGTTGATAAAATTTTGAAAGGATTGAATGCCACTGAAATTTATGATAAAATTAATTTGAAAATAAATAAATTTATTTCTTCACATACATTATAAAAAGAAAAAAAAATCTGAATACTATTTTGGTGCTTGGAATTAAAAATAAGTGGTATACATTATGTACCAAAGAACTGTAAATGGTTAAATGGCGTTTATGGATGGTTATCAAAAGATTTGGTGCTTTTAGAAAAATCTTTAATGCTATAAAAATAACCATCATAATCTAGATTTACAAAGGTTTAAAAATATAATTTTTTAAGTCTCGCAAATACTTTTTAAACATCAGAAAATACGTTAATTTACACATATGTATTTATTTAGAAAATAATATTTACTGAAAATGTAATGTGTACGGTTTCTGCGTATTTCCTTAAGATTTGAAGAATATGAATTAAAATTTTTAACACAATCAAGAAAAAGACAA
Organism: Maratus speculifer; assembly: GCA_964019185.1. NCBI lineage: Eukaryota > Metazoa > Arthropoda > Arachnida > Araneae > Salticidae > Maratus > Maratus speculifer. Next base: position 90,423,057 of record OZ025290.1, read on the forward strand.
GGAAGAAAAATCATTCATTCAGCATAGATTATGAAACACTTTCCAACTCTTTCTGAAATCTTTAACAAAATTTCGTTATTTAAGAAAATGAGGCAAATAGATTAACTAAGTAAACATTTAAAAAACAGATTTTTTTAAATTTGATTTTAGCAATTATCTTCTATAGCCAAATATGTATTCCAATTCTTTTGATCTATAGGTTAATTTATATATATATATATATATATATATATATATATAATGGGGAAATTTAGTTTAGCTAGAAAGCGCATAATAGATTGAAAGATTTTTTAAATGTATTATTGAGTTGATATGAATAGGTTTCAAAAACTTCTTTGGTTTTACATATTTATACACTTTTAAAGCATTGAATCAAATTTAAAAAAAAGTCTGATTAGAAATGTAAAAAAAAAAAAGTTGACTAATTTAATAAAAGATTATTTTTTTCCCTATCCCCGATTACAAATCATTTTTTAACATATTACCAGAAATGTGGTTCAATTTATGCGCGAAATTTAAATGTTTTTCAAACTTTTGCTTAAATTTGGGGGGGGGGGGGGAGGGTATCGACATATACACGAGTCGGCTTATACACGAATATATACGCTATTTACGAGATTTAGGGCACAGACAGATGGAGCGACAGTCTAACAACCGAAATCATAAACACTTTCAACTTCGTTAGAAAGTATTAAAAAAGAGAGGCAATAAAAAAATAATGTACGAGTAAGAGTATAAATACATTTCAGATAATTAAAAGTTAAAGTATGAAAACAAACCGAACGAAAGAGTTTTTGATTTTAAGTAGACATATATCACAAAGCATGTCTTTTATTTCCCTTTTTCACCAGTCTTTAGATATTGCAATTTTTTAAGAAAAAAATAGAATTGAGTAAACGTGCGCACGGAAATTATACGTAAATGCAAATGCACGATATTAGACATAATAAAATTTATTTCGATTACAATAATGTATTTTTTGTTGTTGATATGTTTTACTGCAGAACGTTCCTATTTCAACATAAAAAAAAAAAGAAAAAAAAATGCAGTTTAGTAAGTTTGATATTATTTAAAAGCAAATAGGAAACAAAATATCTAAATTTCTGCAGATTTTAATTCTAATCTCATATCGGTGATCATATGCGGAAAGTTGCATATTCCCAAACCTAAAAATATTTGAATTTATATTGGCTTATGCAAAAAGTTCTCTTTATTATTATTATTATTATTATTATTATTTGAAAAAAATAAAGATAAAGTAAGAGCTGGAGAGGTTAAAGTGAGAAAAAACATGCAACAAATGTATCTGGCATCACTTATGGTCCCTTCTTAGCATTTTATGCAATTACATTTATAATGTCAAAAGCTGCATTTCATTTACTTGATCTAAAAATGGGAGGCGGATGAAAAACATGGCTGGTAAAAGTTTTTGAAATATGTTAGGCAAAACGCTAAAACACAATGGAGGAATTGTATTCTAAACTAGATTATACTGCTTCAAAATTTACAAACTACATATGAAATGTAATATCGGTAATGTGCAAAAAAATACATAAATAATAATAACAATAATTACTATAACCATTTATCTGTGTCCACCGTCAGGAAAAAGATTGTGTTCGCCTTCTTCTTCTTTTCTTTTTTTAATCGCCTAATCCATGTCTTTGTTTTTATTATTATTATTTTATTGTAAAGTTTTAGTGCATGCCTGAGTTTTACTAAATGCATTATATCGCCTAAACAATATAAAATAGCATTAAATTTTAACACAATTATGCAATTGGTAAATACATCATAACAGTTTTGTGTTGTTCATGTATAACGTTATCATTTTAGGGGGCAGGGGGGGGGGGTCTGGCTCATGATCTTGTAAGATATCTCTAAGGGGACGGGAAGGTTGCCTCTTGATATCGATATCATTTTTGATCCAATCAAAATTGTCTTTTTTTTAATTATTACATGGTCTTTGGTTCAAAATAGTAAATTATCTTTTTTTTTAGTTTGTTATCAATTTTTATAAAAATACAAAGTTATTATGAAAATCACTAAATTATTATAAAATACATAATTCTAAAATATGGGATACTCCACTGTTTGCATTCCTATTCATCTTCATAAGTGTATGCATATATAATCACAGTTCGAGGAACCATATGTGAAATATATTTGAAATGAATATTATGTTTACTAATAAATAAAATAGAAAGAATGTTGTAGCTATAATTATACCCTATAATTAAGGAGTTTTAAAATGAGATTAGAGAATATGAAATTCTAGAGGGGCTGGGAGATTTCTTTCCCGAAAGGAATGCTCCAACATTAGCCTAACTATTGAATTGATCACTGAGGAAGGCAATGGAAGTACAATATAATTTAATTCAGTTGAAATATACGATCAGTGATATAGTATTTATATATTGGTATATTCTATATAGGGTTGCGGGGGGCAACTGAGCCGTGATTTTACAGTGCAGTTATGGAGATTCTGGCAATTTGGCTTCCAAAAGCTAATGTTTATTTGAATTAAAGGTTGCACCTATGTAAGTGTATTCAGTTAAATTCACACTATCAGACAGAAATTTTAAAATTAAATTTTAATGTTTTTTTTTAAAAAAAGATACGTGTTTAACTTTTCTTTCTTCGTTGCCTTATTTTTATGGGGTAGCTGGACAGGGAGGGTCTGTAATCCGCACACTTGTGTTTTTTAAAATGGGGTGTTAGGTCCTGTTTGAAAAAGTGTAAAAATTAAAAAAAAAATTAAATATGTCAAATCATGCAAGTTATACATCAACTAAAGAGCGTTGTAAGGGAAAGCTTTGCTGTCAAGATGTCTATAAAAAGCACCAAATATGAAATTATTAGATTTATTTATTCTAAAAGCATGTGAATTAAGTGAGTATTTGTGTGTAGTTTTGGTAATAAGAACTAAAGTTGCATCGATGTCTTAGGAAAAAAAATAAAGAGATAAATCTATCAGCAAACGGCTGCGCAAGTGCGTAAATTCATTATCTTTTATACTTACCCCAAATGAAGTGAAAATAAATCTGTGGATAATGTAACCATGTTTTTATATCGAATTTTTATATTTAACAGAATTATTTTTTATTGGTTTCGATAATTTTCTAATAATGTTATTTTGTCTTATGTACAGCTCTGCATTTATCGAAAAATTTCAAAATTTAGCTACCTTACTTAAGAAATATGGTTAGATACGCACAATATGCTTTTTAAATAAATCATTATGTAATTTTCATAAGATGTCATATAATTTTCTTTATTGTAAAAATAAATAAATAAATAAAATAAGTAACAATGGAGAAATTAATTTTCCGTAGTAAAAGAAACTCAAAAATCTATTTTATAACTAGGTAACTGGACCCAATATAGTTCAATTATCCCTGATACATGTCCCAGTCACCCCATTCTTGAAAAACTGATAGGGTAACTTGGATATCAGCCTTAAATTTGAAACATGAAATGAATACGCATAGATACGTAATAATATTAATGCATTTATGTGTCTAAAGTTTTAAAAAATGATTCCTTAATAAAAGTATTTACAGTATTTCAATAAAAAGTCGATGAAGTTCAACAAAACTGATGTTCCTTAAAAAAAAAATAAGAAAAAAATGAAATTTTCAACAACCGATAACAGCAAAGACTGAGTTATGATTGATTTGACATTCGTTCTTTTAAGAAGTAGAAATTAGGAGGCTTTGTTCACAAAAGCCAAAACTTAAAGGACATCAACGGTTTTTTATAAAACAGCCTATGGCCCAGTTACCTCGTGTGTCCTGTTGCTCCAGATAACTTTTCCTTCCAGTTTTTTAAGAAATTTATACACTCCATCTCTCCCGTAAATAAATAGCGTATACTCTCTAGCATTATACCCTCTGGTTATTTTACAACCACAACACTGTACATAATAATTTACAAATATTTTCTATATGTATCCAAAACATTTGTTCGTACATACGTTACGTGTTTATCATTGAAAATAATAATACAATTGGCAATTTTCGTAATTGACATTTATATAAAGCTACTTAAAATATACATTTTTTTGAAACATACGAGAAAAAGAGTGATTTTACCGAATGAACGATTTAAAATAGCTCTATATAATGCGGACTAATGCATAGTTGTTTGTGCAAAAAGATGGAAAATGTTTCATAATCATGTTCGTTGATTGCAGTTCTTTTCTTTTATACTAGCTGCCCTTGGTGACCAGTTTAGTCTCCCTTGAATATATACTAAGCATTAAATCATATTGCTTGTATTCATAATTTATTTTAATTGCACAATTTTTTGCCAAATTAGAAGATTCTGCTACAGAAATAGAAACAGATGCCATATATTATAGGCAGCGATTGCAACAAAATGGCAATTATATGTGCCTCACATGGTAACCCGGCTGAAGATTCTTGTAATCGTTTGTCATCGAGTCCTTCGAATTATAATATTTGTGTTCGTCTCATCAAATCATCCATTTTTTTGAACACATATAGTTTATTATTCACAAAACACATAAACATACACTAAACTTCACAAAAATACATTAAATAATAGTTTTCTCGGTTTTCCGCCGGATCAAAACCACTTCAGTCAGAGCTGGAAGCAAAAAAACATTCTAAACTATTTTTTCCCTCGGGACGGGATGACGTCACGACAAAATCCCCATAGGGATCATTTCTTTCCCCAAGGAATGAAGTCGTAACATCCTCCCGCCCCGATGAATACATTCATCAAATGTGGTAGTTTAATCATTATGAAATATGTATAAAATATCACTAATCATTTACTAATACTTATGAATACAATACAATTACTATAAAATCACACTACATTACAATTCAATTATATAGAATTAAGCAACAACAATACTAAATTAATACTAATAATGCTAACATAATGGCAAAATAAAATAAAGACAACAATATATAAACAAAAACCGAACCAAAATCAAGTTTGATATGTTAGTCGAGTTCCATAGGGAAAACCATCTGGGCCGCGCGTTTGAGAATTCCTGCGGCAGTCTTCAGAGTTAAGCTTCTTACTTTTCCATCGCGGCCCTGATGAACTTCTAAGACTTTTCCGATTTTCCACATTTGTCTTGGCAACTTGTCTTCACCTATTAAAACTATGTCATCTACATTAAAACATTTTACAGCGTTTACAGGTTTAGAGAAATGTACACTTTTAAGTTGGAGGAGATATTCTCCCTTCCACCTATTCCAAAATTTATTTAACAAAGTTTCGCGATACAAATATCTTTTAAGGAGTAATTTTTTATTACTTTTCATAATTTTATCATCTTTGACAGCCATGGTGGGTAATGTAGTCAACCTCTTTCCTATAAGGAAATTGGCCGGAGTGAGAGGGAATGGTTCATCCGGTTCATTATAAACATAAGTTAGGGGTCGCGAATTTATTATTGCCTCTATTTCAATAAGAACTGTTTCGAGTTCTTCCCGAGTAATTAGTGCCCGTCCCAAATCTTTCTTAAAGCACCCTTGCCATTCTCTCCCAATATCCACCCCACCATGCTGCACGTTCCACTATAAATTTCCAGGTTATGCCTTTTTTACTAAAATAATTTTGTACAAGTTCAGAAGTTAAATTTGAGTACAATTTCTGAATTTCACGATCAGCATTTTAAAAAGATTTGGCATTAATCAGAATAAACCGTATTACAAAGTCCTCTTCTTGATATAAATCGTCGAAAAGCTAATAAAAAGTATTCAGTACTTAAGTTGGACACAATTTCTAGATGGATGGCACGAGTCACAGCACAAGTAAATAAGGTAATGTACAGCTTATTCATATCTTTAGTATATAACGGTCCAGCGAAGTTCTTACCATTTTTCTCAAAAGCACTTTCAGCATAAAGTCTGTCCGCAGGCAATGGAGCTACAGTTTAATTATCTGGTTATACCTTATAGCGTCTACAGATGTAGCACTTATTGAGGCACGATTTAACTGTCTGTCTGCCCTTCAGAATCCAGAATTTTTCACGAAGTTGGGTAAGTGTATCTGATACACCAGCGTGGCACAAGTTCTGATGCTCCCTCATTATTAGTAGCTCAGTGAATTTTGAGTTCCCTGGAATTATTAAAGGATGTCGTTCTGAAAATTGGAAATTAGAATGTTGAAGACGTCCACCCAGAACTATAAGTTTAACAGGAGTCATACTGGGTTTTAGACTATAAAGTCTTGAATCGTTGCTGATTGGTGAATTGTTCAACAGTTGCAAATATTCCCTTTCAAATTCAGTTTTTTGAATGAAGTGAATCCAATAATTTAGAGCATCGGCCAATTCTTCTGCAGATATGGGACCTGTCCTTTTCTCAGATTTATACTTACAGTTTCTCATAAAACGAATAATATAAGTAGTGATCCTCAGCATTTTATTAAGGCTACTATACTTGTTAATATCCAACAAGGGATCTCTAGGTTCCTGCGAAATTTGAAGGAGAACTTTAACATCCTTCATTTCTCTTTTAAGTTCCATTATTTCATCATCAGATTTAAGTTTAACTGGTATTTCATCAGAAGGCAATTCGTCCATTTTCAACCAAGCTGAACCTGAAAGCCAGACTTCGTCCTTTACGAGAGTGAAGGAGTGCATACCGCGAGTTAATTTGTCAGCCGGATTTTCCTTCCCACTGCAATAACGCCAGTTGGAAGGGTTGGTTTTTTCTTTGATTTCAACTACTTTATTTCTCACAAACTGTTTTAAGTTTTCAGAAGCACCTCGTATCCAATGCAGACAAATTTGGGAGTCACACCACAAATATACATCGTTCTCCTTAATAATTGGAAAAATATTCCTCAGATAAGATGCTAGTCTGGCCGAAATTAAAGCACCTAATAATTCAAGCCTGGGTAAAGTTATTGGTTTCAGGGGAGCAACACGTGATTTAGCTATCACAAATTTTGTCGAAATTTTGGTAGGATATTTTATTCTAAAATATGCAACTGCACCATAAGCCTTTGGGCTCGCATCAGAAAATAAGTGCAGTTCCAAGTTTTCAAATTTAGAGTCATCGAAATATTGTCGAGGAATAGTCATGTCTTGGGTTTTCATGACTTCGTCAAGCCACTCCTGGAATATAAGGTGAAATTCGTGTTTGAGAGGTTCATCCCAGGGAATTCCAATTTCCCAAACTTTTTGCATAAGCAACTTTATACGAATTGTAAAAGGGGCAAGAATGCCCAAAGGATCGAATAACATACCGCAGGCCTTTAGAACAGTTCTTTTAGTTGAAGGGTTGGCACTTATGGCTTTAAAATGCTCCGTGGCAACAGTTATGTTATCATTCACATTATCCCAAACGATTCCTAACACTTTAAGTGGGATTCCTAGTACTTCAGTTGCTTGTTTGCAGTCAATATTTTCGTTTAACCACATATTTCGTAAAATGGGAGAATTAGTTACCCATTTTCTTAAGTTCATAGAAGCTTGATTCATAATGTGAATAGCGTCTTTAGAAATAGAGAAAGCATCTTTAATTGTTTCGCAGCCACTAATAAAATCGTCCACGTATAGATCATTCAACAGCCCTGAACCATCTTTGAACTTGCCTTTGAATTTAGAAAGATGTAATCTGATAGTTGCAGCTAATATAAATGGGCTGCATTTTACTCCGAAGGGAGCTCGAGTGAACTGTAGGACTCTGATATCATTGCGACCCAAACCTAAATTTGCCCCCTGATCCCTTCCCCACAAAAATTGCAAAAATTTTCTATCTTGCTCAGCGATACCTATTTCTAAGAATGCTCGTTTAATATCCGCGCAAAATGCAATTGGGTTATATCTAAATTTCAATAGAATTTTAAGCAAATCGGGATTCAAATTTGGGCCGCTCTCTAAACAATCATTTAGGGAAATTTCCCCCTTTGCCTTAGAAGAGGCATCGTAACACACCCTGAGTTTAGTAGTTTCTTTCGACTCGCTAACTACTCCGTGGTGGGGCATGAACTATGATTGTCTGTTTTCTTTCGGATAATAATCTATTTCCTCGATAATATTATCTTTTAACTGATTTTCGATAATATCTTTATATCGCAAATATAAATTTTCATCTCGCTTAAATGTATTATTCAAACTAAATAAACGTTTCCTAGCAATTTCATAATTACTATTTAATTCCGAAAAATCATTTTTCCAGAGCAATCGCGTTTCATATCTTTTATCGTTATACGTTGTATTCTGATTAAATTGTTCTAAAATATCTTCAGTTGTTCGTGAAACATCATTTTTTACATTAATTCCTATCGATTCCAATTCCCACAAGTCTTTAATTCTTTCATAATCCGGTTCACTACCTGCATGTGTTATTAAATGATTAACGTGAACTTCCTTGGCATTTGATTCTCTTCCCTTACCTTGTATAACATACCCGAAAATGCTGTCTGTCGCTACCAATCTATTATTAAGTCTTAAATTACTTTCACTTAAAATTTCCCATATTTGATCTGCGCCAATTAAACAATGTATTTCTGACTAAATTGTTCTAAAATATCTTCAGTTGTTCGTGAAACATCATTTTTTACATTAATTCCTATCGATTCCAATTCCCACAAGTCTTTAATTCTTTCATAATCCGGTTCACTACCTGCATGTGTTATTAAATGATTAACGGGAACTTCCTTGGCATTTGATTCTCTTCCCTTACCTTGTATAACATACCCGAAAATGCTATCTGTCGCTACCAATCTATTATTAAGTCTTAAATTTCTTTCACTTAAAATTTCCCATATTTGATCTGCGCCAATTAAACAATGTATTTCTGTGGTAGTGCCAAGATCAGCCAATTCAATTTCCTTCTCAAGGGCAAGATGTCTTACCCAATTCGAAGGTACTTCAACCTCTCCACACGTAATAGAATTTATGACAACTGCATTTATTTTCTTTCTTTGATCGGGATTAATTCTGCTTTTTAGAACCAATTCTACGATATCATACATATGTTTTTCGGATTGTTTATTTCCAAACGGATAAATTACAAGTGATTCCCAGTTAATGATTTTTAAATTCAATAAATCAGCAATTTCCCTTTCTATGAAAGTCCTCGTCGCCCCTCCGTCTATCAAACATCTAATTAATGTTCCATCATTTGACCTACTTTCTACCAACGCGGAAAACGTTTGCAAAAACACTGTATTTGAAATTTTGTCGTTTACTTTTTTCTCTTTACAAAATAAACTATTTTATATTGCCAAATCATCACGTTTATCGTTTGAGGAAGGGGGGGGGTTACAATCTGATCACAAATTAAAATGTTATGAGGTAATTTACAATTGCGACACACATTATTTTTCTTCCAACATTTCTTCATTACGTGCCGACGTTGGAAGCAAATAAAACAACAGCCCTGTGTCATTAAAGCCTTTTTTCTTTCTGAAACATTTAAATAACAATTTTCTTTTGAATGAGAATTATCGGAACAAAAAATACATTTATTCCCGGCAGTCGCCAGAAAGGCGGAGGTTGTAGACATTGGTTTCTTTTGCGGATTATTACCATATCTGGATCTGTTAAAATTAGTAGGATTGTAAGAATTATTACTCGCTTGTTTTTGTTTCAAATTTTCTAAACCGCTACTCTGTTGATTTGATAGTAAAAGTGATGTTTCACGACAATGAATTTCTTTCCTTAAAAATTCCATTAAATCACTTATATCAAACTGATCTTCTGAATTTCGTTGTCGATTATATTGAAGAGTTATTTCATCGGGAATTTTTTGTAATATTACGGGGCAAAGTAAATTACTGTATGTTCCGGCAGCTACGCCTAGCGATTGTAGAGATCTAACTTGAATTTCAATTGCATCATACATTTTCCTGAGGGCCTTAATATTACAAATTAACTTAACTGGTTCAATTAATAACAATTTATTCATATGTGAGCTAGTTATTAGCTCTAAGCGACCAAACCTGTTTTTAAGTAACTGAATCGACGAATCATAATTCTCGTTAGTTAAAGCAAATCCTGAAACTGCGGATAAAGCAGTTCCTTTTAAATAAGTTTTCATATACGCGAATTTCTCTATCTTACTTAAGGACTTATTATTATGTATCGCTACTTCAAATGAATTCCAGAAATCTAACCATTCACTACAATATCCATTAAATACCGGTATGTTTAGTCGGGGTAAGTTAAGTGTTTAGTTTTCATGCGAAACAGGTAGTCTTTCATCATGTCGGTTACTTTTTGTTTGCGGTTTCTTTTCTAAAGATTTTAGACATCTATCTAGTTTTGTTTTAAAGGTTGTACCCATTTCCCGGTATTTATCACTACCTGTGATTTCTTTTTTCAGTTCTTTAATTTCAATTTCAGATTCAATCGAACTGTCTAAGTCTTTCAATTCTTTAAGTTTTTCATCTAACTGATTTTTTAAATCGTGTAAGTCTTCAATTTTAGCTTCGACTAAATAAGTTTCATTAACTGGATTTTCTAATGTATTATCTATTTTCATAGTTAATTTTGTGAACAATTCTCTTACCGCGGTTCTTTTTAGTTTAGTTCGTTCTATATCCATTATCAAAATTATTTACAGAATTCAAATTAAATAAGTAAAGGGACTTACCTCAATCAGGTCGCACTGACATCAGAGTCGTCGCGTGTAATCAATAATCTTAAATCAAATAATAAGAATAATAAATCAAATATTCCAAAGAGCGTATTCCATCGAGTCTGGCGTCACCATGAAGATTCTTGTAATCGTTTGTCATCGAGTCATTCGAATTATAATATTTGTGTTCGTCTCATCAAATCGTCCATTTTTTGAACACATACAGTTTATTATTCACAAAACACATAAACATACACTAAACTTCACAAACATATATTAAATAATAGTTTTCTCGGCTTTTCGCCGGATCAAAACCACTTCAGTCAGAGCTGGAATAAAAAAAAACATTCTAAACTATTTTTTCCCTCGGGACGGGATGACGTCACGACAAAATCCCCATAGGGATCATTTCTTTCCCCAAATAATGAAGTCGTAATACCGGCTATTGTTATTTATTTATTAATCAACTGTTTGTTTACTTTTATTTTTTTAAATGATATAAATTGTTTTATTTTAAAATTATAAACTAAACTTTTTTTAAATCATTATTTCCTTTTTAAAATAATAGAAATTAGTTTAAAAATGTATGTAAATGGTATTTGAAAAAGAAGTTTTCGCCAAACTGGCGTCAATAAAATAACGCGGCAATGTGGTGCATATATGACATCTGGTCTGAAAAATCAAGAACTTAGTATTTTTATGCTAGCCCAGCGCAGATAATAAATCGCCAAATATTGTACCCATGGCATTTTTTTTGTATTTCATGAATTATTTAAAATATAATAATATAATAATTTCACTCATTTCATTTATAATACATAACTTTAATTCGAAACTGAAAAGTTTAAAATTCATGACTTTTATTTATTTATTTACTTATTTATTTATTTATTTATTGAGTAAAAATAACAGAGAAAAAAAATTAATGATATTTTGAAGCTCAATAATTGCAGCGAAGGAACAAAACATAAATAAAACTAATTAACCACAGCCTAAATCTTACCAAAGGACTTAGAACAGTAACCCATACATAATGCACAGTAACCCATAAGATGTGTTTCATTTAGATGTTGCCATTAAAAAATTAACAAATAATGGGGATTTTTGTGCCACATACGTTAGCGTAATATATATACAGTCGAACCTCTATATAACAAAACTCCATACATCGAATTTCTCCATATAACGAATTTTTAGTAAGAACGGTCCCTTTTTCGCATGATTACATTAAAAACAGACTCTATATAGCGAAATATCTATCTCCATATAACGAATTTTTTCATAAATTGATCTTAATTTATTCAGTTTTAAAAAAGCTTCGAAATCATATGGAATCAATTTTCCATCACTTATTTTTGATTTATCGTTCAGTGGAGAGGTTTTTTTTTTTATAAATATTACTTCTCTCCTTATTCTTTAAATCTAACAAGTTCATCCCACCTCCCACACACCTTTCAACATCCTCCTCAAGACACAGTCAATTGAATTGTTACACATATAAGAGAGGAATCAATGAGAGCACATAAGAGAGACCTTCAAATGGAGGAAAATATCAACTACAATTTTTCATTCCTTGCTAAAATTTGAGAATTTTTTTTGAGAGCGTAACAATTGTAATTTTAAAATCAAAACAACAAAAAATTACAGATTTCTTCCTCTGAAATTTATGTAAGTCTTCCTTATTTGATTTTCATTAAGCTTTCAAATAAATGTATTTTCTCTTTTTTGAAACTGCTTAAATAAGTAAGAAATAAAATGCTAGGTTAATATATACTTTTAAACATTTCAAATTCTTAATTAAAAAGATCAAAAATAATATTTGTTCAAAATTTACACATTAAATACTATTTTTAACATCATACTCTATACATCGAATTTCTCTATATAACGAATTTTTTACTGGAACGATGGATTTCGGTATATAGAGGCTCGACTGTATGTAGATTGTTCTTATAAATAAATAAAAAGAAAATTGCAAACATCTAAAAGATACTTGTTACACATTTATCTATAGATATTTTCTCATTATCATATAGTCTTTATTAGTAATATAACCACTGATTATGTTAAAATAATATACGTTCGAAAATATAAATAAATAAATTGCCAAATTTAGTACATAACGTATGAAATAAAGAATATTATTTACCATTATTTCTATTTCCTTATTTATCGCTATATTAGGAAACATTTTAATGTATGTAATGTAATCTACTCTGGCTCAAAATCAGAATTTGCTTTTTATATTCTCTGTATTCAGATAATTTGGCAAGTATGTTAAATAGACAAATTCCCATCACGTACAAAATTATAGTGGCAATACATTTTGTTACCGAATGTGTTTCTTTCTTTTACTGAGGTCATTTACTTTAAATTGTACATAGTTTCAACACATTGCATGAAAACTATAATTTTAAAAATAATAATAATTCTTCTAGATCTTTTCTACGTCGCAAAATACATGCCAAAATACTATACTTGGTGATTTAAAAATTTCTTAAGATGTCTCACGACTCTTAAAACTGGAAAAAATGGAAAAAGGACCATTTTCAACATTTAATATCTAAAATATACAGGGTGAATCATAATTATCGAAACAATAGGCTAATTCCTTAAATATTGCCCCTTCCATACTTCCAATTGTAAAGTTTTATTTAAAAAATGGTACAAAATATGATGGCATAAATTACAACTCCATGAGAGGTCTATTTGAAAAAATACGAAAATTGAATTTTTATAAGGCCCCCGTAGGGTAAAAATTCCTATTAGGAAAACTTTATCTAGTTCTGGATTAAACACAAAAAATTGCTAAAAGCTAATTGCTATTTTAAAGGACTTTAAATGTATTTTTAAAGTTTTTATAAGTATTCTAGTGCACCTTTTAAGTAATTTATGTACAGTTAAGTGTATTTTTTACGTTTTCAAACAAAAAATTGCTTCTTCATGTCTGCAAAACTCACAGAGTTATAGTTGTTTAAAGGTTTTTATCATCATGTTGTCGTCATCAGGTTTTAAGGGATTAGACACAAATTGAAATGCGTGCAATCCAAGAAATAATGTTATTTTAACCGTTCTAGGACACATATAAAAAATATATCTATTGAGTTAAAGACTATAGACTTTTGATTTTTTTTTTCTAATGATTAGCAATACAATTTGCAAACAAAATCACATCCTAAAAAATTTCATAAAGTTTTTAAAAATTTCAAATGATTAGTATTGTTTTAAGTTTGATTATTTAAAATCTTTATAACTTGAAACATTATCCATCGGATTTAATTTTTTTCAATTAATTTAAGAGGAAAATATAATTTTAATTTCGTTTTAGGTTTTAATTTCAACATTAATTTAAAAAAGATTAAAAATATTTTAATAAAAATTATGTAGCATATTTTTTTTTAAATTTTATTTTCAAAAGAAAATATTTTTTTCAAATTTGCTGAAACAAAATTATTGTAAAATAAAAAAAAGACATGTTATAAGTTAACTATTATTGACTTTTAGTAATTTAAAGACGAGAAATGGTAGGGAAAAAACCCCATCATGCAGAAAAACGCATTAAAAATTTTAACAAAGTTTTGTTCTAATGAAATGCTTAATTGCTCTTTAAAAATGTGCAAGTAAAAAGTAACTCCTTTCTGTAGCTGAAAATTTAAGATTCAGTTTAACTTTTGCTATTTCTTCTCCTTTTCTGTACTGTTTACATGTCCGACAATTATTTAAAAGAATACTTTTTTCTAACATGCGGATTAAGAGCTTTTTCATAATTTTAGTTCTCAAAACTTCAGGCTTTTTATCAACCCAACGAGGCTGTTAAAAGTCTGTATTCTAAGCGCAGGACGTCACTACTTTCTGTAGATTCGGCCAGGCCGGGCCTAACGTATTTTTTCATTCCGGACGGTACTGCTTCCTTCTTCCTAGGTCTGCACTGCACAGGATGAAATTTTCAGTTTCGGTCTTGATACAACCCGTATTAAAATCAATGTCTCTGACTGACCTAATCCGTGCATAAAATAAGTAAAATATTTACTAAAAATGCATATATTTTTAAATTGCTTTTATATTACAAAAAAAAAAAAAACTTTAAAATTTATTTTTTAAATGGCAGATTTAAGAGAAAAAAATTGCAATGAAACTAGTGAAAAAAACTTGCCTAAGATGAAATCCTGTCTTAAAATGAAATATGTCGATCCATGCGAAATGAATATAATAATACCTGAGAGAAAAAATACCACATTAACACCCCAAAGAAGGGAAGTTGTCTATAACGTATTTTTTTTCTTTCTATGTGATTCCGTCTTAAAAGGTTTTTTTGCATAGCATGTTTTAAAGACTCCAACACATGGCATACGGATTAACGATATTAAAAGATAAGTGAAGCATTGACATATAAATTGAGATTCATTGAAAAAAAGAAAAAAAACATTTCACAACCTTTGGCGTTTTTTTAATGATGAAAATTAGAAATATGAAAAACGAAAGTTATAGTAAGTAATTTTGGTCAGAACTTTTCTATACGAAACATTTCATTTTTAAAACATATTGAAGTGAAAAACTATGTATTATGAAGTAAAAAACCGGGCTATGTTTTAAACTTTTTTCCAGGCCAGGCCGGGTTATGATTTTAACTTTTTCCCAGTCCGGCCCGAACTTTTTTCCCCTGTGGGTCGATTCGGGACCGGACTTAGATATTTTGACCCATGCATACCTCTAGCATATTTTGAAACATGTTTAACATAGAATCTATACGCTGCTATCTTATGTCCAAAGGAGAAGCACTGTATAAAATTGATTTTTATTATAGTAGAATTTGGGAATGACCACTCATTTGAATTGAAATTGTGTGAAGAACTCGCCTTTTAGAGACAGAATTAAGTGGTGTAAGTCACAAATTTTCGCAATAATTGTATTTTAATATCTCTGTAAGATTTATAGATATTGAGATGAAAATTTTTTTGTTAAATTCAGAAAAGGACAAGGAAAGATTTCCTAACTGTAAACTTTATCTTACGGGGGCGGCATAAAAATTTAATTTTTGTACTTTCGAAAAAGGGTCCCCGCTCCCCTCAACGGAGTTAGAACATATCTTATCAAATTGCCCCTTTTTTATGATAATTTGCAATTGGAAGTATAGGAGCAATATTTAAGGAGACAGCCCATTGCTTCGATAATTATGACCCATCCTGTATATGACTTTAAAGCAGATTATTTTCTTCGTATGAAAGACATATAAGTATTTACTTTTATTTCGTGAATTTAAAACATCCCCAGTTACATAATTAGTATATATAGGAATTCCAAACTGTCAGATTTTTGACGATCAGAAAATCGGTATAACAGTTATACTCTATCTCCTATGTAAGTATATACGCAATGCGATAACTTATGATAAAAATATCCGTTTTGCTTCAAATTTTGGATATAGGTTTATTCAGGAATTTCGCTTCCTGATTAGTTTTGGGAATTCATTGGATAAGTATAAAGAATGGGAACAGCGGCAAGTCCCTCCCCCGATAATTCAGATAAATCTGTTTTTCATACAGAATTATCAGATTTCATTCAAATTTCAGATATAGGATCAATCCAACAAACCGCCTCCATAATTAGTTTGGATAATAAGTGGTTAAATATAAAAGAGGGGTGGTGGGTGGTGGGAAACTCCTCTTAATTTAGGTAAATGTTTTCCTCTCAGAATTTAGTGATTTACTTCAAATTTTGAATACAAATTTATTTTTGATAAGATTCTTTGCTGATTTCTTTTAGAGATTCATTGGTTATGTATAAAGAGATAAATGGGGGTCTTCCTCCCCTTAATTTAGGTAAATGGATTTTTATGCAGAATTAACCGATTTGCTACAAATTTTGGATATAAGTTTATTCTGATAAGGCTCTTTCCTCATTAGTTTTGGGAGTTCTTTAATTAATTATAAAGGGAGAATGAGCGATTACTCCCCGTTAAATTAGATAAATAAGGTTTTATGCACAGTTATCCGATTTGCTTCAAATTTTGAATATGAGTTCATTTTGATAAGATATATCGCTGATTAGTTTTGGGAGTTTAATGGTTAAGTATCTAGGGAGAAAAGGGGAATCCCCCCCCTTAAATCAGATAAATGGGATTTGATGCAGAATTACCGATTTATTGCCATTTTGGATACAGTTCATTATGCTAAGAAGTATCCCTTATTAGAATTGGGGATTTCAATGATTAAGTATAAAAGAGAGGGAATGAGGGAGATAACTCCTTCTTAATTTGTTAAAGGCACAATATTTGACAAAATATGGTTATAATATACAATTAATATGAGCTCAATACCTGAGAGCTCAATACCATCAGTTTAACTGAGAAATATTATTTTGCTTTTCTTTTCTTTTTCTTTTTTTAGTTAGTAATTTTTTTATTACAACAATTAGTAAATCCATACAAATTACATTGACTTTTCTATTCAAGATTTTTAGTAATGCATTCTTATCATTGCTTTGCATTATGAAAAAAAATAAAAAGAAGATTCCTTATAAGAAAAGCTCTTAATTCTTAATGCTTAGGTATATTTTGAATGAATTTCAACGAATTTATTCATAAGAAATAATCAGATTATCCTATTTTCAGTCCACCAAGAAGCAAATAATATCTTTTAAACATTTTTATTACAATTTTTTACTTTTCTTAGATACTAATACAAGGGTGTCTATAAAAGAACTCCGGGGTTTTAAAAATTCATAACTCACTAACTATAAAAGATAGCAAAATTTAGTCCATTTCTCTGAAAAGAATAGCTCAAAAAGTTTTACTCATACGAATTGGGAATGTTTGCATCAACTGTTGGCGGCGCTGCAAGGCGTTGACCTTGAAATGATGGCGACTGCGCAACAAAAGGCTCAATGTGTTATTTGGCTCATAGAAACGATAGAAATTTCTTCTGGGGGCATATCAAGAATCTTATGTATGCAGAGAAAATCCGTGATGTTCAACATCTCAGGGAACGAATAGTCAACTGTGTGGCAACCGTCCCCCCAGACATGCTCGCCAGGACATGGGAAGAGGTAGAATACCGTTTAGACGTCTGCCGTGCCACTAACGGGGCTCATATAGAACTTTACTAAGTGTTAAAAAAAACTTGAAAATGTAAGCTTTTTAGTCATGTATAAAAGATGTATGTATGTTTTTTATTTCATTAAAATATTTTGCCCCAAAACATTGGAGTTCTTTTATAGACACCCTGTATATATATATATATATATATATATATATATATATATATATATATATATAACAAAATGACTGCCTTCCTTAAATTATAGAATCTATAGGTGGCGCTATTGCCACTTTCGGCAAAATATCTTGAGATATTTTGCCTTTTATTTTAAAAACATGAAGTGAAGTAATTTGGCGTACAGAATAGATTTGCGATATGTGTTGGAAGGTTGTCTCGACGCGAGATGTTTTTGTGGTGTAACAAGATTTATGAATCTGTTACGCATTTTACCAAATATGTATATAGTGTTGTAAATAATAGTGTAGATGCTGTGATGTCTTCATTAACCCTTTCCGGCACACTGTGCCCGGCCTGGGATACCTAATTTTAATACCAAACTTGCGAATAGCACCAATAATATTTTAGTAAAATTTTGCTTTTACAATAAAAGCTTAAATTAAGGAATTCAAAATATCTAAAAAATTCGTTTGTGAATTCCGGTGTCAGTCGATAATTTCTCATTTTACTACAAAATTTGCCCACGCCGGAAAGGGTTAAAAATGTGATTGTTTAAGAAGTGTTTAGTATTTACCCGACGAACACCTGCCATATATATTTTTTTATGTAAAGCTAATAGCAAAGAAAACTTTCCCATCCACCTCCCCTCCTCCTCTCCCTACATCAATGATGAAATACAAAGTATTTTACTGATATAACCATCTTATTGTTTTACGTTAAAGAAAAAGAAAAAGAGAAGAAAATAAGAAGAAGAAGAAAAGGAAGATTTCTTATAACAAAAGCTCTTAATTTTGAATGCTTAGGGATAGTTTGCATGAACTTCAACAATTCATCAGTAGATAACACCAGATTATCCAGTTTCGTGTCCGCCAAGATGCAAATAAAACTTTTTAAACAATTTTTCATTTCATTTTTTTTATTTGCTACAGATACTGATAAATTAGTGTTACATATAGCCAATATATTCATCTTATTATTTAATGTTATAAAGAGAAAACCTATAGTTATAAAGAGACCCTTTCGGGTCTGGTATAGTATTAATAGTACATGTGTTTTCATCGAGTACTATTTTTTTTTTATCAATGACTTAGTTACTTTTATACATATAGAAATTATGGTATATGGCTACGCCTTTCTTATTTATGTTTTAGCATTTATGTTTTAGCATTTGGTAATTAATAATAACAATAATTAAAGTTTCCCTAATTCTCTTTGCGCCCTTGGCGATTCCTTTATCTTATGCATATGTTTCAATCTTTAAATTTAAAATATAAATTAGTTTTCTGAACGAATCATATATGATAAAACGCAAGACTCATTAAAATGTTGCAATAACCTCTCAAATCCTGTTGTAATACGTTATTTTCCAAATGTCTCCAAAAACTCTTCCTTAGTATATTTCCATGTAAATATGAATTGAAGATACACAAATAACTACATTCGTTAGATTTCAGATAATGAGATTACCTTTAAATTTTAGTAAATCTATTTAGATAGATACAATTTACGTTATTAAAATAAAAGTAATTTTATTTTCAAAATAGAAAAAAATTCAAACCGAAAGGTTTAATATATACAGGGTGTATCTAAGCTCTTGGGCAAAACTTTAAAGGGTGATAGTACACATTAAGACAAACAATATTGAATAGGAAACTAAGGGTTAGTAACATCTTCCGAAGAAGATAGGCGCCATTAAAGTTTAGGGTCCAAAATTTCAAACAAACATAAAAAACGGAAAAATTGGTCGATTCGTTTGCGGTTTTCGCTAAAACTACTCTCTAAATCAGTATTTTCCTGAAAAAAATTATAAAGATAAATTTCAAAAAATGCTGATAGAGTGAGCTTTAGACTTTGGAGTAACGAACAATTATTTTTACTTTCTTCTATCTTCAATAGAAGAAAGTATTGTAGTCGAAATTTTTTTCGACTTCCGGTTTTCGGCGAATTTATGTGTTTTAGGGGTCAGAGATTCCAAAAAATATGTTTTTACAATGTCTGTCTGTTCGTGTGTCTATGCGTGTGTCCGTCTGTGTGTGTGTCCGTATGTCGTCATTCTACCATCAAAAAGTGTATGAAGTTATGCATAGAATTAAACTAAACTTTTTTTGAATGTTTTTTGCTGTGGCAAGCAAGTCCTCCTTCAATTTTGAAATGTTCCGCCGGAAGGGGGAGCTGCAATTGCGATTTTTGTGCCATTTTCAATATTGTACCGACCAAAAGTATATGAAGTTATGCATCGAATTGAACCAAATTTTTTGTGTAAGTGTATGATTATTACTAGTTAGTCCTCCCTGAATTTGAAAAAAATCCGCCAGAAGGGAGCAATAGCGAATTTTATGCCATTTTCAATATTGCACTACCTAAAAGTGTATATGAAGTTAGTCCTAGAACCGAACTAAAATTTTTGTATATAATTATTTTTTGGTAAGGCAAGTAGGTCCTCCCTGAATAATAATAATAAATCTGCCTATCGTTCTATTGGTCATCGGCTCGTGCAGAGACGGAAATTCGTTTTTACTCCGATTAACTAACTGAAGCAGAAATTTAAGATGAAAACCAATTTTATGGTATTGAATTAAAATTGTTAAAGCATTAAAGTGAGTAAATTTTTTTAAAAATATTAAAATGTACGTATGAGATAGAAGAAAGTTTTGCAATTGGCACATCACACTAGTTTGCCGTTATTTTTTACATCTCATTAAATGGTTTTGGAAGCTTAGATTTAAACTTAAATTTTGAGCTCAAAATCTGAATAGTTGGGAGTGGTTAAGTAGCACAAACTGAACTGTGTTTAGAGGTTCAAATTTCAAATGATTATAAAAAAACAGATAAAAATGGTCGATTCGTTAGCGGTTTTCGCTAAAACTACTCTTTAAATCAGTATTTTCTTGAAAATAAATTATAAAAATAAATTTTTAAAAAATGCTGATAGAGGGCGCTTTAGACTTTGGAGTAACGAACAACAATTTTTCACGGTTATTTTATGCATCTGATTAATTTTTTTTTTAGAAGCTTAGACATAAACTTAATTTTGAGCTCAAAATCTGAATCACTGGGAGTGGTTACGTAGTGCGAACTGAACAGTATTCAAGGGGGGGGGGGAGGGGGTTCAAATTTCAAATGATTATAAAAAATGGAAAAATTTGTCGATTTGTTTGCGGTTTTCGCTAAAACTATTCTTTATATCAGTATTTTTTTTTAAATTAATTTCAAAAAATTTTGTTAGAGGGCGCTTTAAACTTTAGAGTAACCAACAGCTATTTTTAATCGTTATTCTTTGTATCTAAATGATTGCAAAATCTTATACTTAAATTTTATACTCAAATTCTGAATCGTTGGGAGGGGTTATGAAGCGCAAATTGAACTGTGTTCAAGAGTTGAAATTTAATCTCCACACCCCTCGAACACAGTTCAATTTTGCTCTACTTAATTACTCTCAACGATTTTGAGCTCAAAGTTTAAGTCTAAGCTTTAGCAAGCATTTAATGAGATAAGAAAAATAACGGTTAAAAATAGTTGTACGTTACTCGAAAGTCTA
The DNA here is from genome assembly GCA_964019185.1 of Maratus speculifer. NCBI lineage: Eukaryota > Metazoa > Arthropoda > Arachnida > Araneae > Salticidae > Maratus > Maratus speculifer. The sequence continues at coordinate 90,444,386 of OZ025290.1, forward strand.
AGGCGCCCTCTATCTGTATTTTTTTTTTTTTTTTTTTTTTTTTTTTATCTTTAAAATTTATTTTCAAGAAGATACTGATTAGTAGTTTTAGTGAAAACCGCAAACGAATTTTTATAATCATTCCAAATTTGAACATTTTCCGTTTTATATAATCATTCCAAATTTGAGCGTCCTCCCTCCCCCCTCCCCCCCTCCGAACACAGTTCAGTTTGCGCTTAACGGTTAAAAATAGTTGTACACTATTCCAAAGTTTAAGGCGCCCTCTATCGGCGTTTTTTGAAATTTATCCTTAAAATTTATTTTCAAGAAAATACTGATTTAAAGAGTAGTTTTAGCCAAAACCGCAAACGAATCGACCAATCTTTCTGTTTTTTATAATCATTTGAAATTTGAACCTCTAAACACAGTTCAGTTTGCGCTACTTAACCACTCCCAACTATTCCGATTTTGAGCTCAAAATTTAAGTTTAAGTCTAAACTTCCAAAAACATTTAATGAGATGCAAAAAATAACGGAAAAATACAGTTGTTCGTTACTCTAAAGTTAAAGCGCCCTCTATCGGCATTTTTGAAATCTATCTTTATAATTTTCAAGAAAATACTAACATAAAGAATAGTTTTAGTAAAAACCGCAAATCAATCGATCAATTTTCCCGTTTTTTGTGTTTATTTGAAATTTTGGAAACTAAACTTTAATGGCGCCTATCTCCTTCGGAAAACGTTTGGGACCCTTAATTTCCTATTTAATATTGTTCGTCTTGATGTATACTATCACTCCTTAAAGTTTTGCCCAAGAGTTTAGATACACCCTGTATATATATATATATATATATATATATGTACTGCATATATATATATATATATATATATATATAAATTATATTATTTAAAAGCCTCAAGAAGCAAATAATAAAATTTTTTTTAACGTGTTCTAGATAATAATAAGTCAGTTACTGACAGTAACGAACATTTTCTTAATCTCAGCCCCCTCCCCCCCCCCACACACACACCTATATCTTTATGCCACTGAAGATATGCAAAGTTTTTTTTACTAAAATATTCATCTAATTGCTTGACATCATAAAAAGAAGATTCCTTATTAGAAAAGTTCTAATTTTACAATGCTTCATATCAAGATATTTTGCATGAACTTCAACGAATTCGCTCATGAGAAAACATTAAATTATATTATTTAAAATCCTCAAAATGCGAGTACATTTTTTTTTTCACGTGTACTAGTCTAGATAATAATAAATCAATTACTAACAATAACGAAAATTTTCCGAATCACGTCCCCCCCCCCGCCTTTTCTTTATACTGTTGAAGAAATGCAAAGTTTTTTTACTAGCATATTCATCTAATTGCTTTGCATCATAAAACGAACATTCCTTAAAAGAAGAGGTCTAATTTTATAATGCTTTAAGTCAGGATATTTTTCATGAACTTCAACGAATTCGCTAACGAAAAAATATCAAATTATATTAGTTTAAACCCTCCAGATGCAAATAAAAAAAAAAATTAAATATTTTTTTTTTATTTTTGTATGTACAGTAGAACCCCGATAATTCGGATTAACTGGGACCAGACTCAATCCGGATTATCGAAAATCCGGATTATCCGGAGAATAAGAAACAAATGGAATAAAATAAAACATACTTACAGAAATCATCTTTATATTAAACTTATTGAATAATTACAGACAGTAAAAATGTTTATTTTGCTTAATTCTTCCGAAAAGATTTTTTTTAATTTCAGAAAAAGTTTTTTTTTAATTCAGAATATGATGATGAAACAAATTAATGTTATCAGGGATGAGATGTCCGCTTTTTTTGGACACCAGTAAAATCTTAGAGAAAATGCTTTTCTCTTAAATCACAAAAATGTTCCGATTAAATAATATAAGGTACCCTGGGGTAATAACGCCACGTTAAGGTTCTACCAATTTTCACGGCTTAGTTTTAGATTGTATTTTTCAAACTAATATAGGATCTGATACAGCAACTCATTGACTATCTATATAAAATAAAATAATTTAACAGATATGTATTCATAAAATGTAATGGCGTTTTTTCTTGACCCATGCTATTTGGCGTTATTACCCACCTATATGGGTAATAAGGCCATGAAAACAAAACTATGAAATAAGATGGAATAATGGAATGTAGATAGCCCAATTCTAAAAGTACAAACTCTACAAACTTAGAAATTGAAAAATTGCATTCTAAGCTATTGAAAATGTTCAATTTTTTGTGAAAGTGTAAGAAAAATAAAAGTGTGGTGTGGGAGGGGGGGAGGGGATGAGGCAAAAGAATATCAGACCGTGAGCTTTTTTTTGCTTAAAAAGGACCGTTTAAATAGAAATATGAGAAACATTGCACAGTTTTAACTGTGTTTATTTGAATCAGTATTTAGGATGTAGCTCGGCCACTGTAGGGAATCAACCGGGGTATTAATGTCAAGGATTGGCGTTATTACCCCGGTATAGTTATTGCGCAGTACATTTTAAATTGCAAATTATCTCGAGAAGATATCCAAAATCTTCAACAACATTTTAAAAGTACATGAAATGCACTACAAATTTATGTAATTAACAAAGTATTTCCGGATAAAAACATAGTCTTCACATCACAAAACGTGTCTTGCAAATTTTAGATCAAGCGTTAATTTTAGTTGTTTGTAAAAACAATAAGACCTAAAAATGAAACAAATTAACTTGAAGCTGTTTTTTGCGATTTATATGACTCAAAACCCTTCTTCGCAGAGCACATGGTTGTCATTTACCTGATTATTTCATAATTATGCAAAATATAAGCACTTGGCGTTATTACCCCGCCTGGCGTTATTACCCCAGGGTACCTTAGCATTTTCTCCAAGATTTTACTGGTGTGGAAAAAAGCGGAAATCTCATCCCTGTGTTATGGAAATTAGCCAATCGCTTCTCAAACTTGAAAAAAAAATTTGACCAAATCAATCCGGATTAACGGGGTCCGAATTTACGGGGTTCTACTGTACCTTAGATTCTAATATATCAGTTATTAACAGCAACGAAAAGTTTTCCAATCTCCCCCCTCCCTCTCTTTATGCTACAGAACAAATGCAAATTTTTTTACAAACATAATCATCTAACTGCTATACATCATAAACCGAATATTTCTTATAAGAAAAAATCGTATTTTTAAATACTATGAACTTCAACGAATTTGTTCCTGAAATAACACCAAATTATCCTATTTTAAGTCCTCAAGATGCAAAAAAATAAAAAAATAAAAAAAGTTTTCATTTGATTGTTTACGTGTCTTAGATATCAATAAATCCGTTTTATATAAAACTAATAGTAACGAAAATTTTACTTTACAATTCATCTAATTGCTTTACGTCATAAAAAAGAGATTCCATATAAGAAAAGGTTTTATTTTAGAATGCTTCAGGATATTTTGCAGGAAATTTAACAAATTGATTCATGAGAAGACATCAATATCCTATTTTATGTTCAGGTTTTGTTTAATTTTCATTTTTTGCTTTTCTTAGGTACTAATATCTAATTATTATCATTATTTTTACATACCCATCATACGTAGTATAGAGTAAGTCTTGCAATCGTTTTGAAAATCGAAAAAAAAATTTTTGACGGATTTACACGTTTTAGATAGTGGAGATTCCGAAAAACATATTTTTAGAAAAAAAATTTGCCGTCCGTCTGTCTGTAAACGCTCTATCTCCCGAAAAAATTGAGATAGAGACTTGAAATTTTGTATGTAGTTAGTATGTAAGAATGGGACGAACCCTATTTAATATCAGCAACCTCGATTATCCGGAACTATTTTTTTTCGGACTCTCGAAAAATTCATTCTAATGAAAGGTACATAAAAATTTTCGAATTTTTTTATTCTAAGAAATGGACGTAAAAGGCAGTAAAATAACACACATTTTGCATATAGATTAAGTCGATCGGATCATTAGTTCCCGAGATATTCGTAATCCTGTTTTCCACATTCTTCGATTTTTCATGACACTGTATTTCATTCAAATTTCAATTCAGAGGTACATTTTAATTGGAAATGAGACGCTTAATCCGACGCAGTTAATTTTTAGTTAATAGAATTATTATTTTTGGAGTTATAAGGATGTTTTTTTTACGCAGTTCGGTACTACTTGAGTAGTTTGGCATTTTATATAATTTGTCGAAATTGGTACATCAGCAGTTCTTTAATAAAGCATTACTATGGATATTAGCAATATTTAAATTTTGTTTATGAATTGCAATGCATTGTATAAATAGTTTTCACATGTTTTATTTTCATATACATATCCATGATGGGTAAGTATAACGGTGGCCCCCAACGACTAGTTTAATATATAAAACAAAAACAAGTCATGATATTTTTGTTCTTGGAATTATTTCACACAATTAAATAAGCATTGTGATCCTTATCGTTTGATCATGCTCATCTTTTAAAAGTAAATATATATAGTATAAAATAACTATTAAAAAATAAATAAATAAACAATGCAAATAATTCACATGTTTCGTGTGTTCTAGATAATAATAAATTAGTTACTAACAATAACGAAAATTTTCCCAATCTTAGCCCTCCCCCTCTCTTTATGCCATTGAAGAAATGCAAAGTTTTTTTTTAACTAAAATATTCATCTAATTGCTTGACATCATAAAAAGAAGATTCCTTTTTAGAAAAGTTCTAATTTTACAATGCTTCATATCAAGATATTTTGCATGAACTTCAACGAATTCGCTCATGAGAAAACATTAAATTATACTATTTAAAATCCTCAAAATGCGGGTACATTTTTTTTTCACGTGTACTAGTCTAGATAATAATAAGTCAATTACTAACAATAACGAAAATTTTCCGAATCACGTCCCCCCCGCCTTTTCTTTATACTGTTGAAGAAATGCAAAGTTTATTTACTAGCTTATTCATCTAATTGCTTTGCATCATAAAACGAACATTCCTTAAAAGAAGAGGTCTAATTTTATAATGCTTTAAGTCAGGATATTTTTCATGAACTTCAACGAATTCGCTAACGAAAAAATATCAAATTATATTAGTTTAAACCCTCCAGATGCAAATTTAAAAAAATTAAATATTTTTTTTAATTTTTTTATGTACCTTAGATTCTAATAAATCAGTTATTAACAGCAACAAAAAGTTTTCCAATCTCCCCCCTCTCTCTCTTTATGCTACAGAACAAATGCAAAGTTTTTTACAAACATAATCATCTAACTGCTATACATCATTAACCGAATATTTCTTATAAGAAAAAGTCGTAATTTTAAATGCTATGAACTTCAACGAATTCGTTCCTGAAATAACACCAAATTATCCTATTTTAAGTCCTCAAGATGAAAAAAAAAAAAAAAAAAAAAAAAAATTCATTTGATTGTTTACGTGTCTTAGATATCAATAAATCCGTTTTATATAAAACTAATAGTAACGAAAATTTTACTTTACAATTCATCTAATTGCTTTACGTCATAAAAAAGAGATTCCATATAAGAAAAGGTTTTATTTTAGAATGCTTCAGGATATTTTGCAGGAAATTTAACAAATTGATTCATGAGAAGACATCAATATCCTATTTTATGTTCAGGTTTTGTTTAATTTTCATTTTTTGCTTTTCTTAGGTACTAATATCTAATTATTATCATTATTTTTTAATATATAAAACAAAAACAAGTCATGATATTTTTGTTCTTGGAATTATTTCACACAATTAAATGAGCATTGTGGTCCTTATCGTTTGATCATGCTCATCTTTTAAAAGTAAATATATATAGTATAAAATAACTATTAAAAAATAAATAAATAAACAATGCAAATAATTCACATGTTTCGATCAAAAAATATGGAAGTTGTGAGGAGCACAAAATCTTATTTAAAAGTTATATGTTACAATTACCATGCCATTAATAAAAATATATCATCTTTGTAAACGCATACTATAATTTATTATTTTTTTTAAATTATTATTTTTTCGATAAGAGTTGCAATCTTAGAATTTTCATTTAATGTTTTGAAGGACTGCAAGACGTACTAGTAATCCTCTTTTATTTTATACTATTAATTCATTTTGCCAATGTAATTAAATGTCATCTGTTTTAAAACAATGAATTTTAAGGTAAAGTTTTATGGAAAAAGCAGAAGGATATAAATATAAATTTATAGTGAAAAACTACTTCCAAAACTCTAAATATCAGATTATTATTCGCACAACTATTCTTTCAGCCATAACATTCATTCACATTAAACTTTATACAGTATTTTCTATAAGAAGGAATAACAAATGAACAATAAAAAGTGTTCTAAGCTATTGGCCATCGAGATAACAGAAATATATAGAGAGATTTTCAAAAAATACTTTTTTTTCTTTTATCGTATCTGCTTGAAAATACCGGAAAATACCTCTGGAAAATTGCGAGCCAAATTCTCCTACTCATTTCTGATGACGCATTTCAACAACATTGACTGAAAGAAAGAATGCCTTATTTCTTACATCATGCTTTATTTGTTTATATCCTTTGCATCCTCACCCCCCTTCCTCATATACCGATGGAAAATCTAGATTGCGGTTAGCCGAAAGGATTCCGGTGTAGAGGCTGGTTCATTTTCTCGCCAAATGAGCTTACGGCAACCCCGGTGGCGCTGTGACGTCGCTGCAGCAGGCGAAAGGGGCGGCCTGCACCTGTGGCGGCGAGTCACGTGCCTCTCCTTACTCTATTGATTAATCCGGGCAACCAGAGGCACCCTTCACTAGATGCTAGTACTTCGAAAGCTCGGCTCGGGCGCAACCAATCACAGAAAAATAGTGAGAGACTTCGCCAATGCGCCGAAAAAAACAAAAATCCAGCTCCAGTGCAGATTAAAGATTTTTTATGTGATCCCCCCCCCCCTCCTATGCAATATATATGTATATACATGTATTTTTTCTTCAAATATATCATCATAAAAAACAATAAAGAAATTTAACAATTAAAAATTTCAAAATACCAAAAATAAGAAAGTTTATGTCCATCAGCATTTTTCAAGAAGGATTGAGACAGTATTTTCTTTTTCATCATAAAGCTTTGCTCGATTTTTAACCAAAATAATAATAATAATAATAATAATAATAATAATAATAACAATAAATAAATAAATAAATAAATAGGAAAAAAATTGATTTCCATGGGGATTCAGTGTAGGGGCGGGGGGAGCGAGCTTTTGCGAGAAATTCCTAATTGCTTAGTTCTTCTTTTGCTTAATTAATCAGTATGTTTCATTACTTTGAGTTATTTGTAAAGAATAATTTCTTTATTTAATATTTTTAAATCTCATCTGAGAAAATTGGCTATTCAATTTTAAAATCAACTGTACCAAAAAAAAAAAAAAACGCTCTGTGTATCTGTATGTTATAAAAAATGTGTTGGGTTACTATAATTTTTAACAAACAAAATTGCAAGATAATTATTTTTAAAAATATTTATCATACTAAATTTTTACATATCAATCTCTTATTAATTGATAGGGGGGGGGGGAGAGAAGTATCTTATATAAGTATCTTATATATGTTCCTATATATCCTATCTTGGCGAAACTTTGGCGAAGCTTTACCATTATCTGACTTTGATTGGTTGTTTGAGAGCAGAACTTCCCCGTTGCTAAGCTCTAGTAGGCACCCTTCCCGGCATTCCGTTCTTCATATGCTGCCGCCTTCCATGCCCGTTGACGAGCGCTGCTGTTTTAAAGGTATCAAACGCTGCAATACAGAACTTTCTTCGCGTTACCGAGTATATCTGTGACTGTGAACTGATTTTTCGAATACCGGAATGTACGTTTGAAGTGAAATCATGAAACGGCTGAAGGGGGTTCTCGACGGCCTGAGACCGGGCTCGTCCGCCTTCCAGTCGTCCAAGGATAAGTCCGAGCAGCACTCCGCACTCGACACTGCGCCTGACGCACCCGCCAACGCCGCTGACATCGACACGGTACAGGAGCTACTGCGGCCCGAACATTTCAAACTCGCCAAGGTAAAACTCCTTTACCATCTCTCAAATTGCAAACGTTCCGTGTATACATATTCTGGGCTTGATTACTGAAAAGGCACATGAAGCAAGAATTTCGCTTATAAAATTTAAGAGGGCCCCCAAAATAACTAAAAATAGGACCCCCGTTCCTCACTTTTTTTTTACATTGCATTTTTTATTGTATTTTTTCCAAGAAAGTTTGCCTAATGCAGGAGAAAATCTGCACTGCTACTGAAAACCTAAACGAGATCAATCTGCTCTTAACCAAGCATATGGCATCCTGATGCTGTGGTTAAAAATCATCCAGATAATTGAATACACAACTACTATATGTACTTTCTATAATATACACTCTATAACATTTTAATAAAGTGAACATACAAAAACTTTTTAATGAAATCTGAATTCTGCTAAACTAATCTTGGCAATATTATTTGTAGCATTGATGCATTTTCGATTCAACCAATTTTTTTTTAAAAATTCCCAAGAATAAAAAGGTGGCCCAAAATGATATTGTGCTTCCTCTACATTCAAAAGTTAACTAGGCACTGTACGCATCTGAGGAACGATCCAAGTCTTTGCTAGCCGCGCTCCTAAAAAAATAAAAACAAAGTATTCACCCATATGTTTTTGAGTGACCTAGAATTAAGACGCCTGCGTTGCATGGTTACGTCAAAATTACCCGTTATTAGATAGCGATCGCATAGAAACTTCATTTACTGTTTTCGGAAAAACAAACTTAAATCCTTAAGAGGCCAGAGTGTGTGTGTGTGTATGTGTATAGTTTACATGTACCTGATGCCTGTGATCAGAAGTACACGAAATTTGAAATATACCTTGCTGAGAAATTATAGTTGTCGAAGATGTTTATTTTTAAATTTGTGCGTTAATATTCACTTTTAATTTTGCATCATAATTTTTTTTTCTAATTCACTTTAATAAAGATTTTTTTATTTTGAAATGAATGAGTATATAAACATACTGGAATATGTATTTTCCATGAATTCTTATGTTTTAGATTTTTTTTTTTTTAAATATGTGCAAATTATATATACATATGTATTTATTGTTATTAATGCATTTCCAGTTGCATATTCTATAAAAGTGATAACTATTAAAATTTGCTGTTCAAATATTGCTTATAATTTTCAAGCACTACTTTATTAATGAATATTTTACGGTAAATGTTGTCTTTGTTTTTAAAGAAATATTTCCTTTTTAAAATATATATGTATTTTTTGTGCAAATAATATTTACTGATCGTAAAAACTGCCTCGGTCTTCTTAATAAAAAATCATAAGTAATGTCCGATCATTTGAACTCAATTTGCTTGGTCAGTCAACTTAAAAATAAACGTTATTCTTTGACTCATTATATTATTATTGATGTTTGGTACTATTCAAAAATTGTGTTGCTAACGTAAAGGATTTTCATATATTATGGAATTTAGTGTTTTGTTTTTAAATATTAAAATACAAATAATAGATTAATTACTTGTACAAAATATTTTTCATATTTTAAATGAAGAATGCATCCATGTAAAGTTCTCAAATTTTTAATGGTTCCGTAATTTTTTGAAGGCGTAAAACGACTAGCCTTTTTTTTTTTTTTTTTTTTTTTTTTTTATGTTAATAATTTTCTGGAAATAAATAAATATAATAAAAGGTTTTTGAAATTACTTTTAATTTTCAAATGAACAAAAATGTTAATGTTATTTCACTTACCTGGAGATATTTTGTAAAGCATTTCGGTACCTGTCTGAATTTTATTAGAAACTAAATATTATTTTCCCAATTCTTTGTTATGAGTAAATGGTCTCTTTTGACCCTTTAAGGTGCGGTTGGATAACCCACCGTTACTGTATTACTACATACCATTATATAATTTCAATCAATATTTGCACTTTTGAATTTTTCTTTTATAAGTTTAGTGGGAAAGAGTTTAAATTTCTTTTACTTTTCCTTTTTTTTTTCATTCATTCATTCTGTGTTTTTTTTTGTAATAAAAAATTTCAAAAAATCCCCTATGAATTCAACATTACAGAAATACAATTAATTGCTCCTGAATGTGTTAAATTTGTTCTTAAATTCATGCTTTTCACTTATTTGTACTTTGTTTTTGTTCGCAAGTGTATTAAATTTTGCTGGGTGCTTTTATTAAGAAACTGCAATCATATAATTTCTTCTGTTTTTTAATAAAGATAGTTTTTTCTTAAGAAATCTTGTCAAAGTTTGCGTTTTGAACAGAATTTCTAGTCTTGAAAGTATAGGAAAGAAGAAAAAAACACTTGCCGTCCTGAACATTAATGGTTTATCATTTATCCGAAAATGAAAAATTGTTAAATTACAAATCAGTTCAATAGTCATTCAGGAATGACTATTATATACTGCTAGTACCGTGCTTCAATATAAAAAAAAAAAATGCATCAGAAAATTTTGTGCAGTCAAACGATATATATATATTTAAAAACACTTTAAAGTCTTTAAAAAGGGCATTTCTTATTTTGCTGTATTTATTTCTTAATTTTTAAACTTTATTTACTATTTCATCCAAACAGTTGATCGGTTTACTATATGTTTTACTAAAATGTATACCATAAATTTTAATACTCTGTATAATTTCTAATTCACAGCTATACAGTTTGTATTTTCAAACACCTATTAGTTGTAGATAACACTTTCTTTACACGAAAGATATTACATTGTTTACCTTGTCCTTTTCATTTATCGATGTCAGTGACATTGCTAATAAAAAAAACCCTGCCGCTGAAACATTCTCGTTCTACGATAAAAATCTATCTTGAAACTCGGACAGGCTTTGTTATTGTTGACGTTGCTAGGAGTATTTGCTGCGCCCCTGCTTGATGATGCTTAGTTGGGTCAGATTTTTATCTGCGCTTTCAAACAATATAGTTAATCGATATTTCAAGCATTCCTTAAATTCGGATGTTTTTACTAGGTTTTTGTTTTTAATCTTAATTTTTAATCTACATCGCATATGATGCTGAGTAAATAAACGACTTTCAAGTTAGAGAAATGACCGTATTATTCATTAAAATAGGGCGTGTTAGTGACCTTTTTATTTCTAGTAGATAGGTTCTATCGGTCAATATAAAATTCGATTCTAAATTGCCCCATTTCATGATCGCCGGAAAAAGAGAAGGTGGGGAGGGAGTAGCGAAGGCGGCTTGTTTTAAAATCTAACACATTTTCTTTTTCTCTAATATTTTAAAAGAAAAAGTTAAAACTTATTTTTCCCAAGTGGCTTAAAACAACTAATTTCGGCTGATGGATGGATGAGATGCAATTTAATTCAGTCTAATTTCACTAAATCAATGAACATTATATTGTGTAGGGATGGGACGGATAGTGATTTGGCCGAATACCGAATATTCGTCCAAATTTTAGGCCGAATACCGAATATTCGGCGACCGAATACCAACTTTTTTCCAATAGAGAAAATAAATTATTATTACATATAATTTAAAAAATGGGAGCTCATTAATAATTATTACCCTTAAATGTGCTTTTAAATGTATTTTTAAAATTTAAAAAACTATTTTAACCAGGGTTGGCACGAGTTAAATCAACTGATTTAAATCAAGATTTAAATCAGCTGATTTTTTTAAAAAAAATCATTTGATTAAAATAATTTTTTTTTTTTTAATGTTTGAAATTAGTCAGCAGAGAAATAAGAAGTAGGTATAAATAAATAGCAGGTGTTGGCTAACATGGCTAAAATGTGAAATGAATTAGAAAAGAAAGGTTTTAATGATGTAATTACGTATGGGTGTTCTGCACATGTTCTAAACTTGTTGGCAAAAGATATACTAAGTAAAACAATCGGTGATCATATAAAAAAAACTAAATATTTCCGAAATATTCATTTCAATAAAGCTTGGTACAATAGTGAAGGCGACACTGCATTACATATTCCAGTAGATGTAAGGTGGAATTCTCGTGTTAACTGCTTTCAATCATACATAAAAAATTGGTCAAAAATAGTAAAAGTATGTGAAGAGCACCGAGAAAATATAAGTTTTGATATCAAGAAAACAGTAATGCACTTAAATATTAAAAGAAATGCAGAGCATATAATTGAAGTTTTCAAACCCATTGCTTGTGCCCTAGATACAATCCAAAAAGAGGATTGTTCCCTTGCCAAATGCACATATCAAGGGAAAATTTTTGGTAAAAAGTTAGGAAATGTATTATATAGATATAGAATTACAAAATTTAAAGCAAGATATGAACAAGCTATTAATGGATGTCATTTTGCTAAAGTTTTATTAAGTCCCTCTGTTTTAAATCGAAATGAAATTTCACTTAGTGTAGAGAAAAAAAAATGAAGGTTTTGGCATTCATTAAAGAAAATTGTCCAAATCTTCTCACCACTATAGCACATTTTCAAGCAAAAAATGGCCCATTCCAAAAATTACCATTGCTTAAGAAAAAAGTTTCAGATATTATGACAGATTATAATTGGTGGAAGTCCTTTTATGTAATGGGAGGTAAAGAGAGAATCAGCAGATTTGAAATGGAATTTATTTACCAAATAACAACAGCGTGGATTCATCTGCTAGAGTATTAAGACAATTTTCTTCTTTTGGACTAGTTCATTCAAGCCTTCGTAATAAATTAGGATGTGACAAAGCTTCTAAATTTTTGTTTTTGTTCAAATAATTAAATCCCTGATTTATTTCTTTTTGCTTAAAAAGTAGTGAATTAATTGTGATTTTTATCCTTTAATAAATAGATTGTATTAAATGAATATTTAATTTGTTTTTTAAATTTTACAATTTTATATTCATTTACAACATATTTAAGTTTATTTTTTATTTAGTGTGCACAACTGAATTACAAAGTAATAGAATGGCTTTAGATTAAAATCTAGATGTTTAATTTTTAGTACCAGTAACTAGAATACAGTATTTTCTCAATTTCATAATTATTTCTTATATTATTTTTATAAATTATAAATATTATTTATTCTTTTTTAGTTATTTATTATAAAAAACTGCTTCATGTATTGTAAAAAATAAAAACACAATAATTTAATAAAATGAACTTCTAAAAAAATAAAAATCCGATTTAAATAAAAAAAAATCTGATTTAAATAAAAAAAATTCGATTTTTTATTTTTTTTTTTAAAAATCATGATTTTTTCCCAACCTTGATTTTAACACACAAAATTATGAAATTGCTCCTTTTACTTTAATGTACATCAAAATGATTTCCAGTAAGTCAGGATGGGAAGATGTTTCCATTAAAATATGAAAAATGTACTTCATTTTTACAATTTTTATATGTGTATGTAATTTGCAGATACAGTAGACTCCCTCAAATCCGCACAGCTTGGGACCAGAGGTTTTGCAGATTTTAGAATTTTGCAGATTTCTGGTCATTACTTTGTTTACAATTCTTAAAAAGTAATTTGAATGTAATTAATAATAAAATCAAAAGTATAATGAATGCTTACAATATGCTAAACAATTAAAATCAGTAATAAACTAAAATAAAAATTTAGATCGTTTTTAAAAGGATAAAAATACTAAAAGCAAAGGTCAAATTTATAATCAATAATGTACAATTAAATATTCATTTCATTATAAAGGTGAAATGTGTTTTTCCTAAATTATTCAATGAAACTTGCCTCATAAAGGTATATTACTATTTCACATCAAGATCATAAAATAATGAAGCTTTATTTCAGGTTTAGCCAGACTTAATAACTAAAAAAGCTTGATTAATACATAAATACATTTGGTAAGTTTGTGATTACCAATGATATCAGCAATATCTTTATTTTTTCAGAAATAAATTATTCTTTCTTCATGAAAAAACATGAATTTAATAACCTTAACAAAAATTATAAATTAAAAAATATATGCAATTGATATAAAACTAAAAAAGTCAAATTTTGCACCTAAATCTGAACTGAATGTTTCATTGTTTACATCCGTAAAATATGTGCGGATTTTAGAGAGTTGCGGATTTTAGGAGTGCGGATTTGAGGGAGTCTACTGTATTAATAAACATTCGAGTGTTTTAGAATAAGGCACTGTTTTTCTTTTTTATTTTCTATAAGTGTTTTTATATCATGAATCATAATATATCATTTTCTAATTAAGACATTTCCCGTACAATTAAATCTCCAACTTGGGCAGTAATTTCTAAAATATCACCAACTTTTATAGGAAATACAGAAAAGGTGTATATTTCTTAATATCTGAATAACTGTATGTTTTGTAAGTAAGAATGAGGAGGACTTTCATCAATGAAGTAGCAAATTTGGATTAGAGAAAAAAAAAATTGTAAGAAATGAAATTCTTTAAATCCTAAATTTATTTGGCAAGATATGTTTCACTATTCGGCGAGATTTTAGCAATATTCGGCAAGATATCTCTAAATATTCGGCTACAGGTATTCGGCCGAAGTATTCAGCAAAAGAGCCAAATAGGCCGAATACCGAATAGTGGCCGAATACTCGTCCCATCCCTAATATTGTGTGTATAAAAGCAATAGTTGATATATAGGGCTACCTAAAAGAACTCGTAAACGTTACTGAATATGAGCGTAAATTACTTAAAAGTAGTTTTTAAATAAGTTATGCATTTTTATGCTGAACTGCATTCAATTTACAAAGAAATGCTTGCAGAATATAGATAAAATGAAACACAGAACCACTCAAAGAATTCGATGCATGGACGCGTATGAATGATAATTTCTGAGAATGTCATTTCTGTAGTTTTAAGAGAATTTTAGAATAAAATAAATTTTAGTTTAATACTGACGTGTAATAAAGGTACAAGATAAACTAAAGGGCTGAATAAAAGTATGCAATTATGTTTCCTTCTAATAATGTAAATTGCTGGAAGAGAAATTTCAACCTTCTAGACATTTTTTTGCGAAACTAAATTTTCCCATCATATAGTATATATCCTTCAACCGACAGATCAAATACAGAGCTGTTCAAAGGTATTGGAATACACATTTGGCTATATACAGTAACTTTATTTCTTTAAATAACGAAGTTTTATTAAAGATTTCATGAAGTGTTAGAAAGTGCTTCATAATCTATGCTTAACACATGATTTTTCTTTCTTGTTAATTATTTTTTAGTTATGAAGGAAACAAAGAACATCAGATTTATAAAATATAGTCAATAATATTATATTTAGTATTATTAAGTGGTCAAAATTTGCGTAGAATGACTCTTTTTCACGTTCCATCGACGTACAGTACCATAATTTTAGTTTTTCAGATTTTTTTTTTGCTTCTCACACCCATTTTTGCGGAACTGTCACGGCTAAACCATTGATCAGAGGAAAAAAAACTCTAAGTACATAAAATGTAGGAAATTTCGTCCTCTTTAATTTATGTATTGAGGACTTATGTAAAATGCATAATTTTGGAGTTATTTGGCAAGAACAAAGAAAAGTCGCGTTTTTTGCCTCCCCCCCCCCCCCAAAAAAAAAAAGTGTTTTCGGGGATAAATTTTATTGGATAACACCAGATTCGTGTTCAGCGATCCAAAAAACATAAAGGCACCAAATATCAAAACTACACCAAAACTTGCATTTATTTTCGACCAAATGCCTGGACTATATGGGAAATCTAATATGCGCGAAGAAGGGTGTCAACCATGAAGCTCAAACGGCAGGAATCTCTCATTCTGTCAACAGGGATGTGAATATTTAATTTTCATTTCATTTTAGTATCACTTACTCTCACATGAGCTTTAGTAGTATTGAACAAATCCATGTTCATAATTGCCCCGATTAAGATTGTCCCCTTAAAAAATATATAGATTTATACGGCATATGTAAGCTCTTCATACAAAACAAAGATGATATGGTGAAATTTTTAATAAAGCATCTTCATTACTGTTAAAGTAGTGAATAAAACATGTGTTTAGCTTATAATGAGACAGAAGAAATGGATTGTGATGCTGGTTTCTTGTAAAATAAATGTTTTATTTTAAGTACATTTATCCCGAAAGTTTTTTCCAAAATTTTAGAAACATACTGTATTTTTCCAGCCACTGAAATAATCATATTTTAGACACTGCTCTCAGTTGCATGCAAAAACTTTCTTCATAAAAATCACAAAGAGCAGGAAAATAAATCTTACTGCATAGCTACTAGGACTAGGCAATATAGAAATTTCTTAAATCGATTTATGATACATCCAATATCGCGATTTAATGCTAAATCGCGATTTACTTTGGATTTTACCTACCTTTTAGAATATGGAAGAATTATTTAAATTTTTACCAACAAAATATTTCTTTATGCACTCTCTCCCCTCTCACCTGCATTATATAGTATACTTAGCTTTAAATTTTTTTTCAAATCTATATTATAAAGGCCAAACATATCTGTGCGTAACGCATACGTCATTTTGAGAATGGCAACACTTTCCCCCTGCAATATTCGTTTTGCAATTTTCGCTACTTAAAATTTTATACTTCTAAACATCGTATATAGAAAAAAAAATTACTTTTAAATGTCTGTTTGAAAGCCTCAATTTGTTTTTGAAATATTAATTTTTTTTATAGTTTTAAATACCAATTTTGTAATTGTGGCAAAAAAATCGCTCCATTTTCTCTTAAAATTAAAAAAAAATAATTAAAATGCGTATATTTCAAATATATCGTCTGTTATAAAATCCCGTGAATTTCCGTTTTATTTCGTTTAATAATTTGAATAATAGGTTTTTTTTTTTTTTTGTTAATTTTAGCTCAAAATAATATTTGTTTGAGAGTTAGACTAACAAATATAAGATGTATTTTTTACTGTAACTAATTTTGTAGATTTATTATAAATCATTGAAACAGTTCCTTATTAAACATTTTCTTTCGTCGAATTTCGACGGGTTCCACCTCGTGTTTTTTAAGAGGTTTATATATTACGCACAACAAAGTTTGAATGCCCCAAAGCACACTTTTTTTCAAATTTAAAAAAATTGTGAGCTATTTTAAATAAAATGACTTCTTTCCTTTTTTATTTTTATATTTGCCTGATTTATAATAGTCGCTACAGTTTAAATTCCTTAAGGGAGAAGGAAGACTTTCTCCTAGCCCACTAAAAAAGGTGCAATTTTATTTCTTTTTAACTTTTACATTATAATAAGATTTGTTTAACATAAACGCTGACATTCATATAGTGGATAGAGAAGGATCGGAAATATAATCCTCGGAGCGCATTACTGAAATTGTTAATTCTTTCGCGACCATTGACACCCCGTAAGATTTATAATAAAATATATCTTTTTATGGTCATAATTTGAAAAAAGGAGAAAATCGCAGTTCTGCATCTAATGAGTGCAATCCTAGCTAAAGATATAGTGAAGGGTATACGGGGGTATACGCCGTATACTTTCTGTATATTTTTTAAAAAACATCGTATAACCTTTGTTTCTTAAGAAAGACATAATATATAAACTCTAGGGTATACCCTCTGCCGTGAGCGTAGTCCTCTGCTAAGAACGTATACCTCTGTTTTTTTACGACTGCATCCCTGCCCCTAACCCATTCTGACATAAAAAATCAAATTACCCGACTGATTTACAGAACTCAATGTTTTTTTTAATTATAAAATACTAATAAAATAAAACTAAAATCTTTCAATGCTACCCAAATATATTAAAATTAATTTTTCATAAAGATAATGCATAAAAATATAAACAAAAATAGATAAATTTGGATTACAACCCTTTTTTTCCCTTCAGACTAAATAAATCATATAAGCATATATAAAAATATATAAAAAAATGATATACCGTATTTTCGGGCGTATAGTCCGCACCCTGTGTATAACCCGCACCCCTAAATCGAGCAATGCAGTAAAAAAAGTTCGTGTATAACCCGCGAAGATGCATCGGTGTATAGTCCGCGGGCTATACACCATTTACAAACGTATATTTCAACCAGGGTTCGAAATTAGAAGCCATTAGTCATAATTTTTAACACAAAATTACCAAATTTCTTCGTGATGCATAATATCTACAGTAATTGGGCTAAAAAAATTAAGATTATCAATACCGTAATTTTTGGAAGAAATACCGTAATTTTCGGCGTTTACGTGTTTTAAGATAAAATTTCAAGCGATGCGGCGTTTACGCGCATTTTTTTTTTTTTTTTCAAAAAAGCGTGATATTTTTTTTAAAAAATTTCCGAAAATTAAAAAAAAAATCGGTGATAAATTCAAAATTTCGGACATAAAATGCATACTTATCTTAGGTCATTGGTTCTCAAAAGGATCGAATCCTCGGAATCGATCCGAAATGCACCAACTCCAAAAAGGAACGATTCCTCGGACTCTATCTGAAATGAAACGACTCCGGAAAAGTCGGATTCCTAGACTTGTTCCGAAATGAAACGACTCTGTAAAGGAACGATTCCTCGGAATCGTTCCGAAATGATATAAATCACGGACTTTTTTTTTTTTTTGTTCTTTGCAACAGGGTCGGTAGATTATTCTTTTTAAAAATTAACTAAAAAGGATCTTAAATTCAGAATTGTCGAGATTGGAAGGGTTCCGGATTTTGGATTTTGTACTCTACAAACACAATGGCTATTATACATCTATCAGTGCAATACTTGGCGATAGTTGCGACAGTTCTTCCAAATCCAGAAATAACTGTATTTAAGTAGTAAAAAAAAAAGCCTTTACAAACATGGGAGAACTCTCTAAATTTCAAGGCATAGCGAAAAAAATTTACAAATTTCGATGTTTTTTTCAAATTTTTTAAGGTTTAAAAATTGTAGAAAAATATCACGATTTTCAATTTAAAAAGAAAATCTTTGTATAAGCCGCAGCGGCTTTTTGGGAGGTTTTTTTCTTGTATAAGCCGCGGACTATACACCCGAAAATACGGTATATATATAATAATAATTATATATATATATATATCATATATAATAATAATGCATAAAAATTATAAACTGAAAGTCGACGAATTTGGGTTTTAAATATAAAACCTTATGTTTTTAAATCATGCAAATATTGAATATATTTTAAGAAAATAATCTGGGAAAAAAAAAATTAAGAATTCTACTTTGAAGTTGGTACTATTTTAATTAATTACAGAATAACAGATAATAAAAAATATATATTAAATATTAGAGTTCAAATATGTGAAAACTGATTTTTTCATCAAAAGATTGCATTAGCATGTCGATTCAAATTCGATGAATTTGGATTATTATTATTATTATTATTATTATTATTATTATTATTTTAACAATACACACCCTCTTTCAAGAATTAATGAAAATGCAAAAATACATATTACAGAAGCGCAAATGCATCTTCTTATAACATATAGCAATATTTCATTGTCACATATAGCAATATTTTGAATGAAAATTGTAGCATTACTAGCCTTAAAAGCAGCTCATAGTACATGCAACAAATCGCTATTCATTAATAAATAAATGCAAATCTTGTATAAACTTAGAAAGAAAGTGAGTATATCCAATTATGTAACATTTAATTGTGAATTTTTCGAAAACAGAATAACATAAAAAATAAACTGTAAAAAAAATTAATAACTATAAAAAATAACTAACTAATGTAACTATAATAACAACTAGTTGAATCTGATAATTCCAAAACTTTCTTCTATCTCATACGTACATTTTAATATTTAACAAAATAGTTACTCATTTTAATGCTTTATTAATTTTAATTCAATATCATATCAATTTTGATTTCCATCTTAAATTTCTGCTTCAATCAATTAATCGGAGTAAAAACGAATTTCCGTCTCTGCACGAGACGATAGACAATTGAATGATTGGCAGTTTTTTTTTTTTCTAATTTAGGGAGGACCTACTTGCCATACCAAAAAATAAATCATACACAAAAATTTTAGTTCAGTTTTAGGCCTTCATACACTTTTAGGTGGTGCAATATTCAAAATGGCATTAAAATTTTTTCAAATTCAGGGAGGGCCAACTAGCCACAGCCATACACTTACACAAGAAATTTGGTTCAATTCGATGCATAACTTCATATGCTTTCGGTCGGTACAATATTGAAAATGGCACAAAAATTGCGATTGCAGCGCCACATTCCGGCGGAATATTTCAAAATTGAAGGAGGACCTGCTTGTCACAGCCAAAAACATTCACAAAAAATTTGGTTCAATTCTGTGCATAACTTCATACACTTTTTGATGGTAGAATGGCAACATACGGACAGGCATATATTTTGTAAAAACATGTTTTTTGGAATCTGACCCCTAAAACGTGTAAATCCGTCGAAAAAAAATTCGATTACAATACTTTCTTATATAGAAGAAAGTAATAACTATAAAAATTTAATAAGTAGATTCTTTTGAATTTAAACTTATGCAGTACTAAAAAGTACAGAAATATCAAAAGTTAAAAACAGCTATCTTTATCTATTATTTTTCATTATCCGATTTTTGTTATTTTTGTTAACTTTGATAATTTATAATTTACAAAAAATTCTGATATGTTTGTTAAAGTTTTAGGTAATTTTCGTTAAAAAGCGATAGTATTTAATATCGAACAACTTTGCATTGGATCTGATTAAAAAAAAAATAATAATAAAATAAAATAAAATTACTTTTTTTATCAAGTAATTTTTTCTGCTGGTAATTACCGATTTTACAATACAATTTCTTAAACTTTTTTCAGCAATAAAAAAAAAGTACATTAACCTTAAAAGATATAAACATCACCTCCTTGTGTTATCTAATCTAAAACTTTTTCTTATATTTCTTGGAATAATCTCTTCGAAATTCGTTGTATTAACCTATAAAATAAGTAACAAGTAAGAAAAAGCTTTCGTTAAGCATAGATTATGGAACACTTTCCA
Organism: Maratus speculifer; assembly: GCA_964019185.1. Lineage (NCBI taxonomy): Eukaryota > Metazoa > Arthropoda > Arachnida > Araneae > Salticidae > Maratus > Maratus speculifer. The sequence goes on from OZ025290.1 coordinate 90,465,257, forward strand.
ACATTTCCTGAAATCTCTAACAAAACATCGTTATTTAGGGAAATATGGTTAATGTCTATAGTCCAATGATATGATTGAATGGCATATTCCAATAGTTCAAAACTATTGGAATATGTATTCCAATAGTTTTGAACAGCTCTGTTTTTGATTTGTCGGTTGATATACATACTATATAATGGGGAAATTTAGTTTAGCAAGAAAATACCGACCAGGTTGAAATTTCTTTTTTCAGCAATTTATACTAATAGATGGAAATATATTTGAAGACTTTTGTTCACCCCTGTAGTTTACCTAGTACCTTTTAATACGCGCCAGTATTTAGTTAAAATTTATTTTAAACTAAACACTCTTAAAACTACAGAAATCATTCTCAGACATTATGATTCATAATTAATCGGCCATGTATCCAATTCTTTGCATAGCCCTGTATATCATTTTATCTGTATTCTACAACCATTTCCTAGTAAACTGAATGCAGTTCAGCGTGAAAATGCATAACTTATTTAAAAACAATTTTTAAGTAATTTATGCTCATATTCAGTAACGTTTGCGAGCTATTTTGTATAGCCCTGTATATCAACTATAATTTATTCATACAATGTATTATGCATAAGTTAAGTGAAACTTAAAAGCACATATCATAGTTAAAATGCTTTTCATCGATATATCAGCAGTTATCGGTTGCATATACGTACTTCGGAAGGAATGACTAAATTGAAATCTTTTGTTTATCCCTGTAAATGCTATGCACTTCGTATTATGAATGACTATATCGTATAACTTAAATTAAGCCACTGTGACGTAAATAAATTTTACTATTCATAAAATAGTTTAATATATTTAAAATACAGCGGAATCTGCTAAAGTGACCGCTTTTGGAAAATTTTACTTGTATTCATTTAAAATAATATGAGAATTGTCAGGGAATGTGACCACCTGTGTAAAGCGACTAGTTAAACTGTCACAATATTCATTATTGCCAAATGTTATTTTAATCTGTAAAATGTGACTATCCTTTTTTGCATGCCGAAAAGTTTTAAACTAAGAGAATAAAGTGGTCATTTTCTGAAATTTTACTTTGATCCATTAAAGTAACAGAATTTTGTCTCTTATAATGAACATTTGCTTAATGTTTAAAGCGACTACTTCGTCCTTTATTGTAATGATACTTGCACTTGTCGAAGATCATTTTTATTGAAAAGTTTATTACTGCAGTAATAGAAACATTATCATAATATAGGATGGACGAGTCCTTACTCAGAATAAAAAGTAGTCTTTGACGGACACATTCATTTATTATTTGACGAACAAAACAAAAAACAAACATATAAAAAATAAAACATCAAATCGCTCTTTGTGGTTATTCATAACATTCTTATCAAACGTCAATTCGTCGTAAATATTTTATAGTTCTTAAAAGATTCGTCTTAAATCTTCGCTTTTAAATCGTCGGAATCATCACTTTTGTTTTTATTCAACATCCTTAGCCGTCGTCGAAAAACGTTCTATTTACTTTCCTTCCTCTCTTCACACCTGGTCACACAGCTTCGCTAATTCACCTTTTTTTTTATTTAATTTCGACCCAGAGTTCCGGAGAGTGGTGGAGGGAAATACAGTCCAATTCAGGTGCAACAGAGAGTGTAGCCCACATGCGAGAGTATATCCCACATGCGGCCGTCCTGACATCTGGAGCTGCCGCAGCGACATGTGATCTTATAGAATCTGAAAAGAAACAAATCAAAAATGAAAACAGTAACTGTTCTTAGAGGGAAAAAAATATAGTTCGTTTGTACACGAGAAAGATCAGTCGTCTTTTTTTCTGAAATGTGTAACATCTTATGAAAATTTTCTTTAAAATCGCTGACTTTTAAAATGTTCACACATACACATTAAAGATAAGAAAAAAAATAAAGTTTCAGTTATCGTCATGCCAAGGCTTCATGTATTCAGCACACGAACTAGTACTGATCGGTCCTTCAGTTGATGAGATTTTCTCTACGTCGTAGGTGTCGTTAGACTTCACTTTGATTACTTTATATGGACCTAGGAATTTAGATTTCAATTTTAACCCTGGTCCTTGTTGGGTTCTTTTAATTGCTACGAGGTCTCCAAGGTTATATTTCCGGGGTTTCTTACGTCTTAAATTATAATGCTTGCGATTTTCTTGTTGGATTTCCAGAATATTCTTCTTAGCTTCTTTTCGGAGTTCTTCTCTATCTTTCATGAATTGTTCTTCGACTGCACTGTTGAGGAGTTCAATAATTTGTAAATCTTCTTTGTTTCATTTTTGTACCAAATAGTATTTCAAACGGTGTTCTCCTAATGCTTCGTTGGTAAGTTGAATTAATAACTTGTTGAACTTTAGGAACATGTTTAAACCATTTGGTCGGTTCGTCTTTGGACATTTTAGAGATTACTGAAATTATGATGGAATTAAGTCGCTCTACTTGACTATTAGCACGGGGAAGGTCAGTTGTAATTGTCTCGTGTTATATATTTTCATTTTGGCAATAATCAGCAAATTCTTTACTTGTAAATGCAGGACCTTTATCGCTAATGATTTTGGAAGGGTTGCCAAAAGTATAACTTTGTTGTTGCAGTTTCAATATGACTTCGGCAGAAGTAGTAGTTTTACAGGGATATAGCCACACGAATTTGGTAAATGCATCTATTAAAGACAAAATATGTTTATAGTTTTTAGCTCACAGGCTATCATAGCCTGAGAGCTTATGTGCCCGTCCGTTCTGTATGTATGTGCGTATGTGCGTATGTGCGTAACGCGATAACTCATGATAAAAATATCGGATCCACTTGAAATTTTGTATGTAGGTATATCCTGACAAGGCGCTTCCCTGATTAGTTTTTGGAGTTCATTCGATATGTATAAGAGGGGGAACGGGGGGCTCATGCCCCCCGTTAGTTGATATAAATGGGATTTTCATGCAGAATTAAGTTTTCGTTCAAAATTTAGATTAGGATCATTCTGATGAGGCGATTCCGTGACTGTTATTAGGTGTTCATTGAATAAGTATAAATAGGGGGACAGGGGTTCTAATGCCCCCCCCTCCCTTAATTTATAGAAATGGGATTTTCATGCAGAATTAAGTTTTCGTTCAAAATTTAGATTAGGATCATTCTGATGAGGCGATTCCGTGACCGTTATTAGGTGTTCATTGAATAAGTATAAATAGGGGGAACAGGGGTTCTAATGCCCCCCCCCCCCCGTTAGTTGATATAAATGGGATTTTCATGCAGAATTAAGTTTTCGTTTAAAATTTAGATTAGGATCATTCTGATGAGACGATTCCGTGACTGTTATTAGGTGTTCATTGAATAAGTATAAATAGGGGGAACATGGGCTCTAATCCCCCCCCCCCGTTAGTTGATATAAATGGGATTTTCATGCAGAATTAAGTTTTCGTTCAAAATTTAGATTACGATCATTCTGATGAGACGATTCCGTGACTGTTATTAGGTGTTCATTGAATAAGTATAAATAGGGGGAACAGGGGTTCTAATCCCCCCCCCCCCCGTTAGTTGATATAAATGGGATTTTCATGCAGAATTAAGTTTTCGTTCAAAATTTAGATTAGGTTCATTCTGATGAGACGATTCCGTGACTGTTATTAGGTGTTCATTGAATAAGTATAAATAGGGGGAACAGGGGTTCTAACCCCCCCCCCCCGTTAGTTGATATAAATGGGATTTTCATGCAGAATTAAGTTTTCGTTCAAAATTTAGATTAGGATCATTCAGATGAGGCAATTCAGTGACTGTTATTAGGTGTTCATTGTATAAGTATAAATAGGGGGAACAGGGGTTCTAATGCCCCCCCCCCCTTAATTTATATAAATGGGTTTTTCAAGCAGAATTTTCAGATTTCGTTCAAATCTCTGAATAGTTTTGGAAGTTTAATGGTTAAGTATAAAAGAGGGGGATAACTCCTTTTAAATTATATAAATGCTAAATGGGTTTTTATTAAGAATTATCTAATTTGCTCTGAATTTTGGATATAGATTTTTTATATGATAAAGCATGTCTTTGATAGTATAGGAGGTTCAATGATTAAGTATAAAAAAAGAGGAAAGAAGAGAGCTGTTTCCCTTTCTTAATTTTTTAACGGAATTAACCCTTGAAACTATAAGGCTTTAATGTACAATTAGTATTTGTAGCCTGTGAGCTCAATGCCATCAGTTTAACTGGGCAGTATTCTTTATTGTTAGTCGATTCGAGAAGGCCTAAATGATCAATGTGGTAGGTTTGGAGGGGAGTCTCCTCTTTGTGTAAGGGATGTAACTCACCTTCTTGTTTTCCACGTTTCCGATTATATAAAAGGCATGTTACACAATTTGCTATAACTTTATCAATCTTATTTGCCATATTAGGGATAAAAAATTCTTCGTTAAGGAGTTCTTCACAACGTTTGCGTCCGAAGTGTCCTTTGTCATGCACGTGTTTAATGACGTTTAGCTGCATTTCATCCGGCACAACTACCAGATCGTAACCTTTGATTTTTATAAAGAACGTTATTTTTGAGGAAATAATTGTCATATGGCTTTGTTTTCAAAATTTCTTTGATGGCCTGTATATGTTCGTCGGTGTTCTGTGATTGTATGATTTTGGAAGTAAAACTGTCTTGAATGGTCATACATACGGGATTTCTGCTTAAAGCATCGACGTGGCGCATACGTGTACCTTGTCTGTGTTCGATTGTATCTTATACTATAATGCGAGCAAAAATTGTGTGTGTGTGTCTCTGTGTGCAAATTTTATCTCAAAAACGGCTCTAACGATTTTCGCAAAAATTTGGATTTTACCATTTTCGGCCACTAGAAGACCATTGGGCTAGGTCACATGTTCGAGAAAATTCGATTACTGGGTCATTTTGGGTCACAATGGGTCAGGATCAAGCTATTTATATCTAGAGAACGGCTGGATGGATTTTAAGGAAATTTTGTATCCAATCGTTTTTTGGCACGAGAAAACTATTGGGCTGGGTCACGTGTTTGAAAAATTTCGATTAGTGGGTCATTTTTGGGTCATTATGGGTCAAGCCATTTTTATTTAAAAAACGGCTCTAACGATTTCGACCAAATTTTATATTTTATCGTTTTGGATTACAAGAAGACCATTGGGTTAGGTAACATGTTCAAGAAAATTCGGTTAGTGGATCATATTTTGGGTCATTGTGGGTCATGCTATTTTTATCTAGATTTTCTCACGCAATTTTGACTAAAAATTGCATTCTATGGTTTTCGGGCACGAGAAAAACATTGGTCTAGGTTACACGTTCGAAAAAATTTAATGGGTCATATTGAGTCATTAAGGGTCTGGGTCAAGCTATTTATATTTAAAGAACCGCAGAATCAATTTAATCGAAATTTTGCCTGTAATATTTTTTTGACACGAAAGTTAATGGGCTAAGTCACACGATCGAAAGATTTCGATTATAAGTCATTTGTGGGTCATAATGGGTCATGGTCAAGCTATAGCTAAAGAAAGGGTGAATCGATTTTAACGAAATTTTGTATACAGCATATTTTTGGCACGAGAAAATCATTGGGCTATGTCACATGTTCGAGAAATTTCGATCAGTGGGTCACTTTTGGGTTATTCTAATTTTATCTAGACAATGTCTCGCGCAAATTTAACTAAATTTTATATTCTATCGTTTTCGGACACCAGAAAATCATTGGATTAGGTCAGATGTTTGAGAAAACTCTAGTAATGAGTCATTTTGAGTCATAATGGGTCAAGGTAAAACTATTTATACCTAAAAATTGGCTCAATCGATTTTATCTAAATTTTGTATTTAACGTTTTTCGGCGCGCAAAAATTAATGAACTAAGTCACATTTTCGAGAGATTTCGATATAAGGGTCATTTGTGGGTCATGCTAATTTTATCTAGAAAATTGTTCTCACCATTTTGAGTATATTTTCTATTGTATCGTTTTCGGGCAAAAGAAAACCATTGAGATAGGACACATGCACGTAACAATTCAATTAGTGGATCGTTTTAGATCTTAATGGGTTCGGGTCATTCTAATTATATATAACAACGACTCAGTCAATTTTACCTAAATTTTGCAACGGAACGTCTTTTGTCACGAGAAGACTATTGAGCTGAGTTGCCTATTAAACAAAATTATATTAGTGGGTCATATCGCTTCATTGCTGAATGCTGTCAAGCTAATTTTACTTAAGAAATGGCTTAAACGATTTTGATTCATTTTATACTCTTCTGTTTTTGATTACCTGAAGACCATTGAGCTAAGTCACATGTTTGATCACATGTGATTAGTGAATCATTTGGGTAATAAGGGTCAGGATCACGAGACTATGGCAAAAGCCAATAAGTTGGCGATATTTGACAAAATACTGGCGAAATTTGGCCGAAAAATCGACTATTAAAGTTACGAAACCAAAACACATATTTTGCGCCAAATGAAAGAATGTGTCCAAATTTGGTTATATCTGGCAAAAAATATTGTCTTTCAGAATTTGAAGAAATTTCTTATACATTCTTAATAGTCTTCGAGATGCATAGTTAAACTAATCAGAGTCGAGCTAAAAGAGTGATTTGGATTGATGTCCTTTCGTTGTAAATTTTAAACTTTTATGAACATACAAACATAGCTTTCTTATTGATTTTTTTTTGTAAATAATGCTATTATTAATAACATGTTTTACAGTAATAATACTATATCGAGTTGAACACAAAGTTAATTTTGTCCGAGCTGAGCTCGGTCACCCCTGCTAGTAATTATAATCAGCTAACATTAAAGCCCATCGAGCTATCTTGGTGCAAAGATCTTTTTTATTCATAGTTAGGGCAAATGCGTTGCAATCTGTGACTATCTTGAAAGGAATACCTAAAATATAAACACGGAATTTTTTAAGAGCTTCTATAACAGCCAATACTTCTAATTCATAACTCGAATATTTACGCTCAGCATCTGTGGTTTTTTTTGCTCATAAAGTAGACAGGGTGAAATTGATTATCAATAGAAGACTTTTGAAAGAGGACTGCTCCGTAACCATCGATAGATGCATCGCAATGAACTTCTGTTTCATTACTAAGGTTATAAATGCTTAAAACAGGACCTGAAGCAAGGATGTGTTTCAACTGATTAAATGCATTTCGCTGTTGGTCACCGAAGTGAAATTTAGTGACCTTTCTAAGGAGATCTGTCAAGGGCTTAGCTATTAAAGAATAATCTTGAATAAATTTACGAAAATATGAGGTTAGTCCGACAAATGAATGTACATCTTTGACACTTTTAGGTTCTGGAAAATTTAGGACAGCTTTAGTTTTTGACGGAGATGGATGCAGTTGACCATTTTTAATGTGGTAACCCAGAAAATCAATTTCTCGTTGTAAAAAGTGGCATTTTTTTAGATTCAGTTCTAAACCATATTCGGATGCAGTTGTAAGAAAGCGTTGTAATTTCTGGAGTCCTTCGGCTTCGTCTTCAGATGGTATTATAAAATCATACATGTAGACGATAAGTACTTTTTCATTAATGAGATCGCAAAAACATTATAGATATATATTTGAAAAACTAAGGGAGCATCGCTAAAGCCATAATTCATGTATAGAAATTCAAATTGACCAGAATGTGTTACAAAAGAAGTGTATTTTCTACTATTTTCTTCTACTTCAACATGAAAAAATGCATTTTTAAGATCAAGAGTAGTAAATACTTTTGCAGAGTGCAACTGATCAATAATGTCATCGATTACTGGGAGGGGAAAACGTTGTTTATGTGTTTTAGCATTTAGCTTCCTATAGTGAACACACAATCTATATGAACCATCTTTCTTTTTTACGAGGACAATAGGTGATGGAAAATTACTGGTGCTTTTTCGGATAATTCCCTTTTCAAGCCATTCAGAGATTTGTTTTTCGACAAATTCTTTCTCTATAGGAGCTAGGCGTCTGGGAGGACAAGTAACAGGAATTTCATCTTTCAGATGAATTGATAATGTAACATCGGTAATCTTTACTTTCCAGGGGGAATAATTTTGAATAAGTTCCGTAATTTTTGAACGTATAGTTGTATCGGTAATAAGAGATAAATCAAGATTACTATCGTCTAATACTTGAGCTACATTATTAAGAAAATTATTTGACATATCTTCATTTTGCTTGATTTTTTGCATCGAAATATTATTTTGAGAAACTGTTAAAATACTCTGCTGTATAATATCTGTACCAATAATAAGATCAAAAGATATAGAATAATCTGGTACTACATAAACATTAGTTGTATAATTAAAATCATCTATCGTAACATCCGTAGAGAAAAAACCCAGGGGCTTGATCATAGGGTTTCCTAATCCAGTTAATGTGACTGTTGAATGTTCGAGGTTCGAAACCGTTGGGAGTTTGCGATAAATACTTTCTTTTAACAGACTTCTTTTACTTCCCGTATCGATCAAAGAAAGAACATTTACTGACGAAATAATTATTTGTTTGGTCATAAAAGTATTCGATGTAATGGTAGAAATATTGGATGTTTCAGGCTTATTTCTAGATTTCCTTGGTTGGTCACATTGAGCCGACTTATGGCCAAAATTCGAACAATTGAAGCAGCGAGGGCCTTTGTCTTTATGCCTACATTGGCTACTTTTATGGTTGGCTAAACCACAATTAAAGCAGAGAAGATCAGGTTTTGGACGAAAAGATTTCTCTTTCAACGGCATTTCTGATTTAGATTTACGGAATTTAGTGTTCTCATAGTCATGCCAAATTTTATCATAAATTTTGAGTTTTTGTTTAAATTCTACTATAGATTGGCAGCCATATAATATTGATTTTCGAAAAACAGGGTCGGGTATACCGTTAATAATGTATTGCATCAGTGCTGAATCTTCGATGTTACCGCGTGAACATAATTGTTTCATTACGGGAAAATATTCTTCAAGGGATTCATTTTCTTGTAATTTTCGTTTATTTAACATGTCATGTAACTCAGCAGAATTATAAGTAATGCCAAATTCTGAAATTAAGAGTTCTTTAAGTTTTTTGTAAGAGTTAATATGAAATTCTGTTTGTACTAACAGCTGGGCTTTTCCTCGTAAGGATCGTTTAGCAAATATAAATTTATGAAATTCTGATAAATTGAGCATGCTAGCGACATCGTCAAAATTACTTAACCAAATATTTATGTCTTGAAAAGAACTGCCATCAAAAGGCGGTATAACGCTTTCAACATCATTAAAATTAATAGTAGATGGCAAAAAACTTTGAACTGGAAATTGCTTGTTTTTATCAAAATTTGATGATTCGGTATTACTTGCAGTGTCTTTATTCAATGTGGTATTATGTGAAGATATTTCAGGTTCCGAATCGGTATCACTTTCGTTTTGGATAATGTTAGCTTGGAGTGAATTCAAGTCTGAAAGATATGTAACTAATCGGGTTGCAAGGTCAGATAAAGAACCTTCGTTGGATATACAGAGTAAATTAGAAATTGTGATTAAATCGTTTAAAGAAAAATCTGCTTGAACTTTCGTAACTTTATTTTTGAATTCAGTGCTGGTCGTTTCGAAATCGAAACCAGTGAAGTCACGAATTCTTTTTCGATTTGATCGATCACCATCAGTGTCGAACAATAATTTATGAAGTAATTTTATTTTATTAGTAGGGGGAACTGGGGTGCATTGATACATGGGGCACATTGATACACCCCCTCTACCGCTCACAGGGTCATTACAGGAAGTTTCACAACAGCTCCAAAAGGTGATGCTAGTGTATTCAACTACATACAGAAAATCTTGGAATGATTCAGCAGTTTGATGAAATGGGACGGGTGATTTATTGTTTTTGTTGTTCAAAAGTAAATTTGAGTTGTACAATTGAAATGCTATTATACAACTGTTCCAGTATTTTCAACCAAAATGAATACTCTCCCTGGTAAGTACTGCTACTCTTTATCAGTTCCTCATTATTTATTGTTAGATATATTGTGAAGTGTTGGATTTGAGACTCATTTTATTCAAAATCGCTGTATGGGGCGCATTGATACAGTTTATGACGGGGCACATTGATACAGCCTAAATCCTTTAATAGTTCATATTTTCATTATCTTTTATTATTTTTTTTACCATACACTCCTTAATCCAACCTTTTTTTCACGAAAAATTTCTAATATTAGTTTTTATTGAAGTGAAATAGCTCTAATTTCTTTATATTAGAGCATTTTATAGTATTTTTGAAAACAGAAGACGTAGGAACTTACCCAGCATCTAGTGCTAGTAGAACTAATAAAAGAAAAGGACGGCATTCTGGCAAATCTCGAATTTATATCGATTCTCCAGAGAAAAAAGTATTTTCGACATAAGAAATGTTAAGTAAGAGAAACAAACTGCAGAACAGAAAATGATACTTATATTATACACAGACTTTTTAATATAATTATTATTCATTTTCTGTTTATGAACCTATTTATGAACAGAAAAACTGGTAATTTTTTCATCTTTCATAAGAAAGAAGATAATGCTGGGGTTGAAATGCTAGATATGACAAAGTTACCACAGCCAACAATCAGACAAGAAACAGACAGAACATCAAGTCATAATATATTTAATTTTGATTGCTTTAATATTGCTTAAAAATAAATTGTGGGTGATTTGAATTTTTATAAATAAATATAAAATGGTTTTCTAACTCATTTTTTATGAAAAATATGCATTGGTATCATTTTGTCGTCATTTTTTTTTAACGTATCAATCTGCCCCGGGGATGGGGCACATTGATACAAATGACTTTTTTTGTTTTTTTTAAAATTACATGCAAAAATACTACATAAAACAATGATTGTACATTTTTATAACATACTACACAAGTTTTGCTGTCACCTCATGGAAAAAAAACTTGAATTTTCTACTTTCTTGACACCAAAAAAAATCTTAAAAAAAAAACTGTATCAATGTACCCCAGTTCCCCCTACGTTCATTTTTAAATGCAAGTTCCAATTCTTTGATGTCGACTAGCTTCATAGTAAATATAAAATATGGAATAATAAACTCACCCGTAAAATGATATCCGGCTTGAATCTGAAGAAAAAATATCTAGTTCATAACAATGAGGAAAAAATGCTGGGTAGGCACTTCTGGCACCACTTTATAGGATGGACGAGTCCTTACACTCTAAATAAAAAGGAGTGAATAGTCCCTCCAGAATAGTGAATACTCACTCTATCGCAGACTCAAAATATGCCGAACCTCTTTAGAGTGACTATTCACTTTAGGCAAAAGTGGAATCATTGACTCTTTGAAAGAGTGAATACACACTCCTAGGAAGTGAATATTCACTCTACACAGGGGTCAATAATCACTATTTCTGAGGAGTGACTATTCACTTTTCCTAAAGGAGTGCGTTTTTTCACTCCTAGTAGGAGTGAGTAGTCACTTTTTCATAGGAGTGAATGCTCTTTTATTTATTTATTTTTTTTTTTTGCAATGAATTCCTTTTTCTATTGCTATTATGGGCATTTTAAAAGAATCGTGTCTTTTAGAACATACAATGAAAATAAATACAAACGTGGTAAAGATTGGAATAAAATACTTTATTGACAATATTTATTTAATTCAAAGTATGTAACATTAATTGAACTTTTTAAGGGAAAACGTAATTAAAGTTACACATGAATTAGATTATTGACAGAAATAAACTATTTTATTCCAATCTTTCTCCTTGTGTTTGCTTTCATTGGTAGTCCCATAAATATATGATAGTTTTAAAATGCCCATAAGCACAAGTTATTAAACAGTTTTAAAATATTAAACATATATTTTTTTTTCATATATACCCATTAAGTTTTACATAATAAATCCATAATGCACGTTATCTATGTTTTTTTTTATGTATAATTAAAATCTTATTTCTGAAAAATATATATTAATACAAGCCGTATTTATAAAATGACATGGTAAGTCATATTTAATTTCAATTTTTTATTTCCGTATATAGAGTAGATGTGCATGTAGTACCTGCCGGCGAAGACACTCACGAGCTAATGCTAATCCTATGGGGAGAGATTTTTCTAATATCTCGTTTGCATTTGGACATTTTATTTATTTATTTTACATTGAATAGCTGAGGTTCGTCTCTATATCGCATCTTTTTTACTTTTTCGATTTCGGTCTCAGACATTTTTATAAAGTTTCTTTTACTTTCAAAACCGGTACCAAAAATGAAAGTGTTATTTAAAAAAATATCTGCAGACAAAATTGAAAAAAGTAAAAATAAACAAATATTTAAGAGAAAATGTGTTTTTGACGACTTCTGTAACTTAAGTGTTTTTATTTAAATGGTGAACGATTAAGCCCCTCTTTGACTGTGCCCTTAAACATTTTTTTCGGCTTCATGAGCGGTTTGATTGCCAGATTATAAAATTGGCAAAACATCGTTAGATTCATTTTTAAAAAATAATAATAAAATGAAGAAGATATTGAAATTTTATAAGTCACATTAATATAACTTAAAAACAACTATTTATAAAAATTTTAGTGTCATTACATTTTGGTAAGTGCAATTTAAAAATTAAAATTGATTACTTAAGTTTTTAATTAAATCAAAATATTTTATGCACTATAAACATTACCGTAATAGATTTTTTAACAGTGCCTGTATGAGGTGTACGTTACTGGAAAATCACTACTTAAGTATTCCAGTAATGGACACTCCTCTCAAAACCTTAAAAATTAATGAAATTTTATAAACGATATTAAATACATAAAACATTCAAAGCTTTCTTCAACTACAAAAACAAAAAATTGGAAATTTTGCAATAAAATAAGGAATACATAAATTTATTAAATGAAGCCAGCTCTTAGTATGATTTTCAATGAAAACACGATTTTCAATGAAAAACAGTGAAACTTAAAAACATTATTTTGTGCTTCCTGATTGGTTTAATTAAGAGTGTCAACAAAAGTGCTAAATTATAAAATATGCAAGGGCGAGTTACGAAAAAAAATAAAATAAATAAAAGCTAAATTTTTATAAGTTATTATTTTTTTTTTTATAAACCAAAAACATTCAGGTGTGTACATTACTGTTACATCTACCCTATAGTATTCTATAAATGTGAGTTAAAGTTTTATAAAAGTATACTCATGTACGAAAAAGAAAAATAAAGAAAATATAAAATACAAGAAATGACTACATATGTATTATTCTTACTATTGGAAAAACAATTTTAATGAGTTATTTATCTCTAATAAATAAATTTCATCTAATATAAGTCATATTGCAAACTTTTAAAATTACTATAGCCGTTCATTTATAAACATCAAGGATAAAACACAAATCTTTGCGTCAGCGATTTTTTTTCCCTCCACGCACATAAAGATAGCAGAAGCAGACAGCTTCCTGTTAAAATAAAACGTTAACTCAACATTCTAGAAGTTACATTCGGAAAATAAAAAGTTGAAATTAAAATTGACTTACCGGTTTTTTTATCCCTTGTTTGATGAATAATAATCCTTTGTTTGATAAATAAGATATGTGCAGTGCAACATCTTCGTCACTGAGTATTACTGGAGTATTATTGCTTTTTACTGAATTATTTGTTCTCTATTTTGACTCCAGATCAAGAAACTTAATCTATGTGGATTATTTTGAATCATAAGATATCGTTGTATATCATTCAAAGATCGAAATTTAAACTACTTTTCAGTATTAATAATACAAATTAAAGATCCACATTTGTAGACCGAGGAAACGAAAGTGAGACACATAACGGACACGATAAAATGGCGGAAACATTTTTATCATCACAACTGAGAAGACGATTTCTGATTGGCTGATGCGTAATACATATCTAAGTCACTTTCTAAGAGTGACCGTTGACTCTATCGAAGGAGTGACACTCATTTTTGAAAACGAGTGCGTTTTAATGGCAAATAAGCGTAATTTTATAGGTTGTATTATAAAATGTAATTTTTGAAAAGTAAGAATTGACATATTTTGGTACTTTTCATTGTTTTACTCCATATATTGGTTCAAAGTTGAGCGGGGATTTTTTTCAAGCGTATAATGCCGGGTTTCACTCTCGTTGACGGAGTGAGATTTTTCACTCTCGACCATGGAGTGAGCTATTTCACTCTCGAGAACGGAGTGAGATATTTCACTTTTTTTAGGGAGTCGGAAATTCCACTCTTTAAAGAGTGTATTTGTATAAAGTTCACTCTAAAAAGAGTGAAAATGCAAATCACTTCTACAAAAAGTGAGCTTTTCACTCCTCCCAGTTTTAGAGTGTACTCAGAATAAAAAGTAGTCTTTGACGGACACATACATTTATTATTTGACGAACAAAACAAAAAAAAAAAAAACATATAAAAAATAAAACATCAAATCGCTCTTTGTGGTTATTCATAGCATTCTTATCAAACGTCAATTCGTCGTAAATATTTTATAGTTCTTAAAAGATTCGTCTTAAATCTTCGCTTTTAAATCGTCGAATCATCACTTTTGTTTTTATTCAACATCCTTAGCCGTCGTCGAAAAACATTCTATTTACTTTTCTTCCTCTCTTCACACCTGGTCACACAGCTTCGCTAATTCACCTTTTTTTTATTTAATCTCGACCCAGAGTTCCGGAGAGTGGTGGAGGGAAATACAGTCCAATTCAGGTGCAACAGAGAGTGCAGCCCACATGCGAGAGTATATCCCACAATAATGCAATTACAATGAAAATAAAAGTGGGCGTAAATTACAGAGTACTTACAGTTACTTATAGAGAACTTATAGTTTTGTGTTATTTAAATCAATCACTACAGAATTTCAACTGTATTAAAAAAAAATAGCGTGAGTTTTAAGTAAATTATCTTCTACGTAGTAAATTTTAAATTAATAATTCGGTTATTATTGTTGTTAATTAATCAGTTCATTACTTAATGTAGTGTATTTTTCCTTATATATATTTGTGTGTGTGTGATAACAATATTTTAAAGAACCATTTTGGCACTCCATAAAATAAAGTGATCACCTGTATATAGTTACCATTTCAGTCGGCCCCAAAGGTGGTCACTTTCGACAGCATCCACTGTATGTCATTATAAGACATAATTCCAGCTTTCACCAGTATTTTATTGCATTCTTTTGTGTGGCTCTGTAAATGAATGATAGCTATTTTTTTCACCATGTTTTTTACAGAATGTATATTTTAGTGTATTTCGTAAATGCACATTAATGTTAATGTTTGACGGGTGTAACATCTTTAACATTGAAACGTTTTTTATCCATAGGCTTTAATGCAACAGTAAACTTTTGACTGTCCCTGTAAATAAATTAATCATTCTAGAAACTTCATTTGAAATAGGGTTCGTGCCAGAGTAAACATGAATAACGTCCAAAATTTTCAGGGAAATCCGAGTATATTGATTTGAATGAGAGCCCGGACAGAGGGACAGACAAACCTTAAAATCATAAACACTTTTAAACTTTGTTGGAAAGTTTTAAAACTGGTAACTACCAAAAGTTATAATATTAGGCTGCTATCGGATTTACGTCAGTAAGAAAATTTAATCTCGATCATTAATCGATTATTATCGATCGATTCATCTCGATTTAATTTTGAGGTAGAGTACAAATTTTGAACCGAAAAAACCATACAAACGACCATTGAAATTAAATTAAAAAACTTCAAATATATCATTAATAAATTATGAAATTGAAAAGAAAGTCGCATATCTTTTACGAAATAAATCAAGTTAAAATACGGTTATTTTGGACAAACAAATTTAAAAGTTAATTCAATCATACTATTTGTACGATATTTTTGAAAGCACGTACACATGAAATAAGTTCTTCAAATACGTTAAGCTCTTGGTATATGATCCCACAAATCATGGTCGAATTCATTTGTTTTCAGATGCAGGAAAATTGGTGTAAGTCATGCATTTTTTAAGTCTCATTCATTCATGAACGAAAATTTTTTTTTTTTTTTTTTTTTTGTCTGTCTTGTTAGTGAAATAGAAAAAAAATTACTAAATATAACTTATAGTATCGGGAGACCATTTAAAAATTTAAATTTCGTATTTTTTAAAGAAATATTTTTATTGAAACAAATCGCTTTTGAAATATTTCTTTATCTCATTTATTTATTTATTTATTTATTTATTTATTTGTAATTGAAACTCTATGTCTATGGCTAACATATTATGAATTAGCCATTGCCCACCGTTGAGAGTGGACACCCTTTATACATATACACACTCATATATATGTGTGTGTGTGTCCATAAATCATTTTTTAAACGCAATCTTAAATAGCATTTTGACTATGCCAATTCAAAGAATGATTTCATTTTCCTTCACGAGTGAGAGGTTAAACTCAAGTTAAAATTGAACTTATTCATTTGTAGGCATCATGCCATATATATCAAACAACTTTGAAATTGATAAACTGCATGTTGTGCCAGTTATGTCACGAATGATAAAATTTGAAATTTCGACTTTAAAAAAATGAAATAATGTTTAAAATATGCGTGTTTTTCCTTTTTTAATTTAATACTATCTTTTTTTTAACTATTAAAAATTATGCAGTAAAAATATTAAAAAAAAATATTTTGTCCTATTGTTTTTTGAGTAAGAATACTATTTTATTTTATTCTTTTACTTTTCCTGAAATTTAAGTAATCTAATAAAGAAGATAATAAAAGAGGATTTCATCAAATGGATCTTATAAACCTTTTATAGCTTTAGGTGAAATTTGCTAAATGAAATATTTTAGTAAATTTTGAAAAGTTTTAGAGCATTTTTCATTGAATTTCGGTAAAAATTGCAAGTGTCTCTAAAACAACCTTTGGTTGATAACTGTCCCCTTTATTTTGAAAAGTTTCCTTGAGAGGAATTGCGTCAGGTTAAAAATCGAAGGTTTTTAATCGGGTAACTATTTCTTCGTATAGTTACCGATTGTAGAATTAAAAAAAATTCAGGGTGCTTTATTTCAATTAATTTGTTATAAAAGCTTGACTAAGAAAGCATTTTAACCTTCGACTGTATTTATCTAACAACCGGTAGTATTTTATATCAAACAGCTTTGCATTAGACTTGATGAACAAATCTACGTTTTTTATCAGGTAATTATTTCTTTTGATAATTACCGATTTTAGAATAAAATTTCTTAACCTTTTTTTATTTTAATTTTTTATAAAAGTTTGACTTCTAAAAGCACTTTAACCCTCCGATTACCAGTCAATTTTTTCCCCGATTTTGTCATCTGAGTAAAATTTACTAATTATAAAAACAAGTTATCTAATCATTTCAATGTAATTTTTGCTTTCTCTTTTATATAGATTATCCCTTGTCATGCAGCATCTTTTATAGAGCAACTCAAATTCAGCTAAATCTTTCTGAATTTTAACGATATTTGACTTTTTTCTTCTCCTCTTCCTATTTTTTTTTTTTTTTTTTTTTTTTTTTTTTTTTTTTTTTTTTTGAGTTTTTTCTGAAGAGTTGAATACTAAATAAAGGGAAAAAAAATCTTATATACAACTATTGTATGCAAGATATTTTTTATTTATTCTCATATTTCATCAAGTGTGTAATATATTAACTTTCCAATTATACTCTATATTATTTCTACTATATTTTGGAAAATTTACTGAAATTGGTGTTAAATTTGGTTTGCATAATATATATATATATAAAAAAAAAAAAAAAAAAAAAAAAAATTATTTAAATAAAATAAAATAGATATCTCTATGGAATATACGTGCATTTCTTACACAAATGAATACTGTGTTGTGTTGTACACAAAATAATGTACTGTACTATATCACTCCACACACAAGTTTATAAGCTATAGTACTGGATGATTTCGTGTATTTTCTTTGATAAGATAATCCCAAATATTTTTTTCATTTTTTGTTAAACCCGCAATTGTCTTCTGATCGAATCGTCTTTGATAGTCAAAACATATTCTTCACAATCCTGAAGTTCATTTACAGGAGCAATCAAAAGTATTTCATTACATGATATTCTATGAAAAAAAACATTTTTTCTGCGTATTTTATCGGTGTTTCACTATTTTAAACATAATGAAGCTTATATACATTATCGACGTGCACTAAAAAATGACTGATATTGAATGTTATTTGTAGCATTTACAGTGTGTATACAGGGAAACTTAAAATCATTAATTTGTTTGTGGCGTATTTTAATTATGTTATTCTATTAAAAATTTAATGGAACTGCGATGAATTGCTGAGATGCATTGAAACATTCTTTCTGTAGGATATGGGGTGCAAAGAGTTAGTCATTCATTTAAGGGGTTACACACGAGAGTTTGTTTATGTATTGGTCTTAGGTGAATAACTATTCGCCTAATTTTGTTTCACTGTTTCAAGCATGTCGAAATTGATATGCATTATTGAGGTTTCATAAATAATACTTGCAGTTAAGTAGAATCTGTGCATTGTTGTTTTTTTATACGGGTGCATAAAAGATTTCAGATACAGTGTTGTATCCGAAGTATTGTACTAATTGCTGTTTGTTCGTTTTCAGTTCTAGTCTAGTCAAGACAATAAGGGCTGTATCTATCAAAAGTCATGTAGTTCTGGAAAATGCTTATTTTGTTTTTGGAGTCGCTGAATTAGAAATTTTATTTTCCCAGCAAAATTTCCCTGCAACCCCCAAAATTTTGTTAAAATAATTTTCCCAAAATAGTTAAATATTTTAGGGAAAAGTGTTTGAAAATTCAGAAAGTAGACAAAATTTACAACAAACAAGATATGACATTGTGATATAAGATGAACGAGTAGTGGGGTTGAGGCTGCCCAGGAATATGCCCCGTGGCGCTGTGTGCACTAAGTTGCGCAATTCCGGAACACAAATGATTTCAAAGAAGCATCTTTTGAAATTGATTTTTAATTTAAAAATCTCCTTGTAATAGGAATAATTCGACGGGGCGCCATGAAAACCCCGAAAGGTCGCCATGACGCTTGCGGGCACTGCGTTGGACAGTCTTGTTATACATAAATGATTATCTAAATTGCCGTTTATCTTTCAGTGGCTGTTCTGAATTGTCTTACATAATTATTAGTTTTACATTTAAAAATAAAAGTTTCAAACTTAAAGGGACACACAGTATCTTTAAATTGGTCAAAATATCTATTGTGTATTAACTCTATGGACTTACGGACTTCTACTGTGCTGTATTGCCTCCATAGTTCAAATGTAAAAACTCTCCTGGTTCGAGAGTATCTTTTGTTAAAAGTTTCAGTTTTGATTCGTATTCTGTAATGTGATTGTTGTTGTTTTGTCCGTGCAACTTAGATGTCAATTAAAATAATGTTGCAATGATTATTCGTTCTTCTTCAATCAATTATGCGAGGATCTAATACTGGCGACGAGCGTGAACCAAAGTACTCAGTTTCATGAAGTAATTCTTTCTTATTTAGTTTTTCTGAATTAACTTTAGTTTCGTTTCTTTGTTCTGCTTTCAAGTGCATTGTAATAATATCTCTCGGTAAGCTAGAAGAGTTTCATATAGGGAAAACTAATTGGACCGAGTACAAGGAACGCTTGGGATTCTATTTCACAGCTAATAGCATCGATGAAGATGTGAAAAAAAGAGCTATTTTCCTCAGTGTCGCTGGACCGACATTGTATTCATTGATTCGTTCATTGTGTACCCCCAACGCTCCGGATACTGTGACATTTCCGAACCTGTTATTGACTTTAGATGGACATTGTTAAGTTCTATAAATGACTACCCGCCTAATGATGTAAATATAAAGTTAAACGGTATCAGCCATAAAATGGAGGTAGATTCTGGCTCTTTGCATTCCATAATCAGTTCTAGCATTTACGCTTGATTATGGCCAGTGAACCCCCCTTCTTTACTTCCAGTTTCAGATCAATATATGAGAACTTGGAATGCTCAAAAATTAAATGTTAATGGCTATTTTAATGCAAATGTGCAGTACAACTCGCAAAATGTTACCTTGCCCTTATTAGTTCTTGAGGGTAAGGGTAAATCCCTAATTGGTCGTAGCTGGTTTGATGCGTTAAAAATAAATATTAACATTGGTGATTCTAATGTCCACAAAATTTGTGCTCCAACTTTAGATTCAATTTTAGTGGAATTCGATGATATTTTCTCTGAAACGTTAGGTATTTTTAAGGGACTCCCATTTCAATTAGGATTGATGAAAATTGTGCTCCTAAATATCTAAAAGCACGTAATGTACCTTTCGCTTTGAGAAATAAAATAATTGACGAAATCCAAAATATGGTAAACAAAGGGATTCTGGAGCCAATTTCTTATTCTGACTGGGCTACCCCGGTGGTTCCAGTTGTCAAAAAAGATGGTAGCATTCGTTTATGTGGGGATTATCGCAGTACTGTAAATCAGGCTGTGAAACAATTCAGTTACCCTCTGTTTTACAGTTAAGGAAGTTTTAGCCACTATGACCGGCGGTGCTACTTTTTTCCAAATTAGATTTGTCCGAAGCTTATTTACAACTTCCGGTGAATGAGCCTACTTCTAAAATTCTAACTTTAAATACAATTAAAGGTCTTTTCAGGGTAACTAGATTACCATTTGGTATCAGTTGCTGTTTCAATTTTCCAGAAAAAAATTGAGGACGTTCTGGCAGGAATTAACGGAGTATTACCTTACTTAGATGATATTTTTATTCAGGGTAAAACTATAGATGATCATAATTTAAAACTAAAACAAGTTTTGGAACGTTTAAAATCATCAGGCATTCACCTCGAACGCGAAAAATGTATATTTGCAGTACCTACAATAGAATTATTGGGATTTCAAGTAACTAAAGAGGGTATTAAACCAAGTTTAAATAAAGTTAAGGCCATCCACGAAGCGCCTATTCCAAAAGATAAGACTGAACTTCAAGCTTTCTTAGGATTATTAAATTTTTATTGCAGTTTTCTAAAAGATAGATCTTCCGCTTTAGAACCTTTGCATAGATTGCTCAGAAAGGATACAGTTTGGCGTTGGACGCCTACGCATCAAAAGGCTTATACCGCGGCTAAGAATTTATTAACGAAAGATTCCGTTTTAGCGTATTTTGACGAAAACCTTCCCTTAATTGTCACTTGTGACGCTTCATCATATGGAGTAGGTAGTGTGTTAAGCCACATTTTACCGAACGGTAAGGAAACTCCCATCGCTTATCATTCCCGAACTCTAACAAAAGCTGAGAGAAACTATAGCCAAACAGATTGTGAGGCTCTTTCAATAATTTCGGCGGTAAAAAAATTTAATCGGTATTTGCAGGGTCGTAAATTTAAAATTATTATCGACCATAAACCTCTTTTAGGCTTATTTAATCCAAGTAAACCTTTGGCCCAAATGATTTCTGTACGAGTTCTAAGATGGGGTTTGATATTGGCAACTTATAATTATGATTTAGAGTATAGGAAGGGTAAAGACATAGGAAATGCAGATGCGCTTAGCCGTTTATCTTTGACCACTCCTGATTGTGAAATTCCTCCTCAGGCTGACGTACTGTTATTAGAATTTTCCCCAGTCTCTCAGCTCAATTCTAAATTGATTTCAGCTGCAAATAAAAAAGACCCAATACTTTCAAGAGTTGCTCTGATGATAATGAATGGTTGGCTTCCGAAAAATGAATGACGAGAAGTTCAAACCATACTTCCATCGACTTAATGAGTTAAGTGTTCACCAGAACTGTGTGCTTTGGGGTAGTAGGGATGTTATCCCTAGCATTCTTCGAAAGGACGTTCTAAATTTACTTCATAATGGTCATCCAGGAATAGTTAGGATGAAAGGACTCTCTTGCAGTTATGTCTGGTGGTCACTCATGGACAGTGAGATCGAAACAATAGTAAAATCATGTACTTTGTGTCAGGAAAACCAAAGAGCTCCGGCAAAAGCACCCATCCATCCATGGGAATGGACAGATAGACCTTGGTCTCGCCGTCATATTGATTTCGCGGGACCCTATCAAGGTAAAACATTTTTAATAGTCGTAGATTCACATTCTAAATGGTTGGAAGTATTTCCTGTTTCATCCATGTCTTCTTCGGCAGCTATAGACTTTCTTAGATTGCTTTTTGCTACACATGGTAATCCTGATAGTGTTGTGTCCGATAATGCACAAGCCTTCAAGTCAACTGAATTTATCGAATTTCTTGTGAAAAATCATATCCGTCCAGTAAAATCAGCGCCTTATCATCCTTCTTCAAATGGACAAGCTGAACGTATGGTTGCCACCACCAAACAAGCGTTGAAGCGTATAATTCAAAGAAACTGGAAAGCCCTCTTGGCACGATTTCTGTTTTCGCAACACATTTTACCGTGTACAACTACAGGCAAATTACCTGCAGAAATCTTAATGAATAGACGTTTAACGTCACTATTAGATAGGTTACATCCGATTTAAATGCAGAAATGAAGTGCAAAAGCGAGAAAAAAAGGGAGGAGGAAGGAAGTAAAAGATTAAGGATATTCAATGAAGATGATCCTGTTTATATCCGAAATTATTCTGATGGATCTCCGTGGATTCCAGCAAAAATCTTAGAACCGACTGGTCCTGTTTCCTACAAGGCTGAAAGTTTAATTGATGGTAATGTATCTAGACGTCATGTTGATCAAATTCGTGATCGTACTGTTAGTTCAAACACGTCTGTGGACAGTACTAATTCATCCGATTCCATTCCACCAGTCACCTGTGATTCTCCTGAAAATTCGTCCATTAGTGTTCCCGAACAAATAATTCAACCTACAGCTTTAGTTCCTAATCATGAAAAATCCACACCTGCAGATCCGCCAGCACCTAATTTACGACGATCTCAGCGTCATCGGAACACTCTCAAACATCTGAAGGACTACGTGCTCGATTCTTAGAGGGGAAGAGTGTTGTGTATTAACTCTATGGACTTACGGACTTCTACTGTGCTGTATTGCCTCCATGGTTCAAATGTAAAAACTCTCCTGGTTCGAGAGTATCTTTTGTTAAAAGTTTGTTTTGATTCGTATTCTGTAATGTGATTGTTGTTGTTTTGTCCGTGCAACTTAGATGTCAATTAAAATAATGTTGCAATGATTATTCGTTCTTCTTCAATCAATTATGAGAGGATCTAATAATATCGATTTTATATATGTACATTAAATGAAAGCTTCTTTGATTGTGAATATTTTAACTCCTCATTTTTACCTATACGACTATTGTATTGCGAGATATTGTATATTTTGTTAATAGATTCAGCGTGTATTTACTCATACAAAAGAAAAATTTAAACTGATTTTTCTCCCTGTTCATATTTTTATAGCTTGCTTGTTCAAAAAAATGCTAAAGTTTTTTTGCTACTTTAGATAGGTTTGAAATTTTTTTTTTTTTTACTTGTTCTCCATGACGTATTTAACATTTTTGTGCATGGATTTAACATTCAAGTGTATAGTTATTTTTTTTTTAATATTTAAATTGAGAGTTTCTTGAATTTGTTTCATATTTTTACTATACACGAGAGAAAAAAATCATGAAGCGCAACATCTCATGCATTTAAAAATCTATGCACAGTTTTGTGTAGTACATTCTAATGAATGTGGAAACAATCGAAGCAAAAATATTCATATTTTAAAAAGTTGTAAGGATTTTTAAAAATTTAAATGAAAAGAAATTTTTTTAGTAAAATAGGTTGAGATTTTTTAATTTTTAGTATTAAGTATTGTGTCACCACAGTATTATTCAAAATTGAAGAGGTGGTTTCAAAGGTACTTTATCCCCTTAAAAGCTTGGAAAACTTATTTGTTTCCTTCAGTACCTAAAAAAGTTACTGCTATACGCCAAACTTCTTTATCTACACAATGACACGGCCAACAACAGTTGAAAATTTCATTTACAGTTGTTTTGACTGAAGAAATGTCTTGCACGGTGCAATTTTGAAAATAAATATCATATACATAAAGTATCAAACATCTTGATATTTTGAAAATAAATTTTAAGAAATTGAAAATATCGAAATTGTTAATTTTTTTTTTATATTTTACATAGTTTAATCAGTTTATTAATAAATACAGCAGTATTTAAAAACTGTTACAGTAGGCTCTCGTTAATTCGAAATCGGATAAATCGAATTTTCACTTAATTTGAACTAAACATGGATTCCCGAAATTTTCAATGGCAGAATAATGTTAAGTTTTCAGTAATTCGAACACATTTTATCTTGAATTCGTTTAATTCGAACTAATCAGAATTAAATTTTTTAATTTTAAAAACTTTTTCACGGATTTAGCAGCTGGCAATAGATTAGAAATATCTGAATCCATAACCGCGGAAGAAATTGTTGGAACAATTCACGAAAAATGCAATGAGAAGATAGAATCAGATACTGACGGTATGTATCCAGAGAAAATTCAAGTGCACAATCGAGTGTTTGCATACATTTATCCTGATGCAGCCGGCATCTGACAAAGAACTTATCTGTTTGTTACGACTGGCTAAAAAAATCAAAAGTGAAAATAGGGCTAATCAAACAAAAATTGAAAAGTATTTTTCAGTGATGATAAATAGTATGAATGTCTTCTTAAATTATCACCTAATTTCAGGTTAAAAAAATATAGAAGTATTAATAAAAATTTTAAAATGCTGTTTTTATAGCATATTATTAATTTTTATGATTTATTTATATTTTAACATTGTTTATTAGTTTATGTATCTTAATTTAATATTGAGTCATAGTCTAACCATAACAGCCGAAAGAAATAAAAAAAAATAATACTTTAACATGAATTCCTTTGTAATAGCACCCCATTAAACATGTTTTGTTTTTTTATTTTCCATAATTCGAACATTCTTGTGGTCCCGAGTTCGAACTAACGAGAGCAGACTGTATGTTTTACATATAAAGAAAAAACATTCCTCTGTTATTAAAAAAAAAAAAAAAAAAAAAAAAAAATACGTAGCATTCCACATTAATTTAAAAATTATTCTCGACTGTTTCTCATTGGTTGTCAAAACAGCTGGATACCTCTGACATTTGACATAATCTTCAATTTGGAAACAATCCAAAAGTCTAAAAGGCGATATATTTTTTTTCCCCTAACATATGGTGAGTTGATTCAAAAGTAAAAGCCAAAATATTGCGAGTTTATTGTATATTACCTGCAGTAAAATAATGAAGCACCACCTTAGTTAAAATAACTGCGATTGTGTTTTTCTGCCCTTATTTTTTACACGAGGATATTTTATCTGACATAGATTTTACACTAGTCGATCGAATCTGGCCCATTTATGCCATTGCGTCAGAAAATCTTTCATTCATCTAAAATGTTAAAATCAGAATTTGCGTGTTATTGATCTGCGGACAAACTTTTTGTATTTTGAACATAGACTGAGGAATATAAAGCTGTGATACTTTTTATGATTATATTTATAAGTTTATTCATGTAAGTATATATGTATATGTAACATCTATGCGAATAAAAAAATAACTTAAAAATCCGTATATCAAAAATTATCGAATGTCCTAGATATATAGCCCTTGAATACTAGGCATACTATAGCGTGGTCTACTGAACTTCATAAAAAATAACTACTACTGTAATAGATTAATTTAAACACGATTATTCAATCGGTAAATTAATCATGACAGAAATGGATTAATTTTAAACACGATAATTCAATCGGTAAATTACTTATAAGAGAAGTAATTATGTAATTACTTCTAATTATCAAATCTTCTAAGTAATTAAGTAATTGTAATGTAAAATGGAATAAATTACTTCTGTTATACTACTGTAATAGTCTGTGAAATTATATTTATGCAAAAAGGAGTTTGTTTTGCAGTTGTCAAAAATTGTTTTATTATTTTTAGTTTTTAATTTATGTATTAATTTTAATTCAAATAAACATATAACACAAATAAACACTATAGGTATGTATTGTAAAATTGTTTTACAAAATTTGCACTCTCTTTTTAGACATTCTTATTCATTTTCTTTTTGTTTATATATAAGTCAAATAAACATGTAATTATCTCAAAAAATTAACATATTAAGTCTTTTAATAAAGTTTAATTTCGTTAATTACTTAGCCGTTCGTAAAAATTACGATGATGCCATAGTCGTGATAATTACGAACGTCTAGTATTCTAGAGTTAAAGATGACAAGTTACACATACATGCAAAAAAAAAAAAAAGCAGTCGGAATCTTATCAAATTAAATCTGAAAGGGAAAAGATTGATTATATACTAATTATACTTTTTATCTTCAGTTTACCATTGTTCTAATAGCATAAAAAAGTTAGTAATATTTTTTCGATTTCGTGGAAGAGATGTATGGAGTGTGGGGAAAAAAAAGGATGTGCGTGGATGTAAACTGGAATGTTAAAAAGTTTGTTATTATGATTGTTTAAATTAAATCAAGGGAATGAAATTGAATCAACGGAATCAAAAGTATGGCATAACATTATAAAATCTTAAATTTGTATCTCTTTGCAATATTTTAATTTTTACTCACGTCTAAGTGGCAACATATTTAAACTTTACATTCATTTCGATTTTATTTTATTAGAAATATTATCTCTCGATCAGGAAGCAAACTTTTAGTCATTTCAATATCATTTTCCTGAAGACGGCGCGAAACGTTGATCGTTTATATTATTTTAATTGTACAAGTTCATATTAAAGTTCTTGTTTTGTGCACCATTGAGCAATGTTTTGTATTTTTAATAAATACATTATTAGTAGTTAAATCAAGAGAGTTGTTTTGTTATTTACAATCCCCTTCTCATTACTCCGCATCTATAGCATGAATTAAAAAAGCATTATACTAAAACGATCATGCAAACGTCATAGATTACGGTTTAGTGTATAAGTTTAATTTTCAAAGTTGCATTTTCTTATATGTAAAATTAGTGAAAATAAAATAACTTAATTACACTCCCGTAAATAAAACATGAACCAAATATCTAATTGACAAACTCGCAAAACGTTCCAAAAGCAAACGCTTACTTTTGATGGATGGTCTCCACGCCCCCCCCCCTTAAGGGTTGAAAAAAGACCCGGCTAAAATTAAAAGCAATGCCGGTGGCTTTTATTGACTTTAACTCAGGGCTGCCGGCTTTTATTTTTAAAGTGTTAATTTGTATCAAATCCATGTTAAATTTGGATTGATTTATTTTTAATATATTTTTAATTATTTACTACTAAAAAAGGTTATAAATTTCTATTTATTTTTCAAATAAGTCTTTATAACCGCTAGAAGTCAACTGTGAAGGCATTATGTCTGAAAAAATATATAAATCTTAGAAAAAAGGAAATATACTCAAAAAATATATTTTAAGCTTCTATATTTCATAGTTTTACTTATATTACACATTCTTAAGAATGATATTTGATTGAATTATGATAAAATGTAACACATCAAAGCATTCGTGGAAACATTCTTACTGTTCATTATGTAAAGATTAAGTCATAGAATGAACAATGGAAGGATTCAATGAGAAATTAGGAAGGATTCAGTATTTGAGGAGAGTTTACTGCATAATTGTATAAAATTACACAACAACAAATGTTCTAATAAAATCTGTTGAATTAAAATTTTGAATAGCTCTTTGTTATTTAAAAGTGCATATATGCCCTCTTGCATAAATATATTCATGCATAAGCTAATTGAGAATACTGAAATAAATTCTGAAATATAATGTATTCTGAAATATGCATAATTCACAATACTATTTTCAATAGTGAGAAATGGTATTTTTTTTTTTTTTATATGTATGATTTTAAGTGTTTATAGGGAATAAAACTTGACATTTTAATAACTCTTAAAATTAGTCAAGTAATAAAACATGTAACTTAGTAAAGATTGTCCTCCTTTATTTTTATAAAGCAGTAAAAATGGAAAAACAAGGGTGGGATTAATAATCAATGTAAATCAGAAAAAGCACTTGGTATGGCCATTTTTTAAATTAGGTGAGATATTTGCAATTCTGACTATAAACCACTAGCAAATCCATCAATGTGTTATTTTTAGTATTAATGTCTTCACTATTGAAAAATTGGATTATGACCCAATTTCTCATAATGAATCATAATTAAAATCCCAATTTTTCATTTTTATAAATAAATTTATTAAACTCAAAGTAAATTAAACATCATTAAAACTAGTTAAAAAACATTTAAAAATGTGTAGCTTATAATTAAAATGCTTCACTGTATAAAAGTCAATTATGGTCAAAATTGCCAATTTTGGCCAAAAAAAGCCGGTTACAACCAATAAAGGCCATCGGCCTGGCCTTTTTTTTAGCAGGCTTTTTTGCAATCCTGCTTTAACTGGCTTTTATTACCTTTTTTTTAAAACCAAAATTGACCTTTTTTAGCCAAAATTGGTTTTTAGACAGCAAAGCATTTTACATATAAACTATATATTTTTATCTTTTTCTTAATTCGTTTTAAAGATGCATAATCGGGGTATAATTCAACATAATACAATTTCTCAATAATGAAGACATTAATATTAGAATAATGCATATATGGATCTGTTAGTGATTTGTATTCAGAATTGAAAATATGTCAGATGAATTTTTAAAGGATATACCAATTACTTTCTCTGGTTCACGCTAATTTTAACACCTCCTCCCATCCCTTTTTTTTTTTCGTTGCTTTATGTAATTAAAAAGAACAATCGTTGTTTAGTTGCATAATTTATTGCTTAACCAATTGTAAGGGACATTAATATAAAGTCTTATTTTATTGCTTTTAAACATTTATTTAAAATCACACATAAAGTCATTTAATGAAAACTGCAATTCTTTCAAATAAAACAGTATTATGAATAACTTATGCAATAATTTATCCATGAATATGCACTTCTTTTAAATAGCTATAAGCTTTTCAAATTTTTAACTAAACAAGTTTTATTTGGACTTTTTAAAAGATTGTTCTCTTTACTTTTATGCACTTACATGCATTAAAATCTCCTCAAACGTTTTATCTTTCCTAATTTCTCTTTCAACATGGCTCCTTCTTGACTTTTAATCTGTCCATATGGGCATATCTGGAATACGTTGCATAACTGTTTATTAGAATAAAAATTTTTTACATTATCATTTTTATAACTTATCAGAATATAGTTTACATATTATTGGGTGTTCGTTCTCAAGTATTACATTAGGTAATTTCGATTATTATAATACACATAAACTATTCAGTTTCAATCAGTTTCAAAAGTAAATAGCAGTATGAAAGAAAAATTCTACTTCGATGTGTGACATTTTCTTGTTGTTTCATATAATCTTTAAAATGTGTGGTATATGTAGAACTGTATAACAAATGTAAATCTTCATTTTATTCTAATTTAATTTATTCCTCCGAAAATTTATAATTTCTTTACAGACGTAATGCCTTCGCAAATGCATTCTAGCAGTTATTAAGACTTATTTATTTGAAAAAATTTAAACGTTTGTATTATTTTAGTAGAAAATATAAGTGTATTAAAAATAAATATATTAAATCCAAATTTAATATGAAATGTCTGCAAACCATCTAAAAAAAAAATGCCGGCTTTTTTAAGTGGTTAAAACAACAACAACAACAAAATCTGGTAATCCTGCCCCTTCCCCTGATTTTTTTTTTTGCCAGTTTTTGTCAAAAACTTGGCAACCCTTTTAGTTAAATGCAATTATGTACAAGAATTTATTAATTTATTTATACAATTTGTAAAATACTACTGAATTCGTAGCATATTTTGTAATAAAATATTGCCATTGTTTTTCAGAGTTAACGTTGTGTCTAACATCCTCCAATATGAATTATTTATTAAACATTTTATACATTTATAAGTGGTAGTAAAAAAGGGAAAAAGTATTTTTAGTATGCACACATATATGTATAAAAGGATGTATTAAGGAATGAAATTTTACATTTCTCAGTGAAAAGCGAATTGTATTTTTAGAAAACTTTTTAAATTTCAGATTACCCCCTCCTACTTTCTCTAAAAACATGAATATAGATTCGGCTAATGTAAATTCTAGCATTATTTACAAATTTAGTCTATAAAGCATTTGGCATAGTTCCTAAAGATTTCATTGAATTCAATAGATAGGCGTTTTAGAAACTCTACAGTTCCACAAAAGCTAAACTTAAGTTATAATAACAATAGAAGCAATGCATTTCAAAGTAACTCAATATCATGCTGAGTAATGACTACATTTAAGCAGCATATTATTCGACATTATTAAGGACATACGCTATTATTTAATATTCGAATATAATTTCCTGTACTGTGTTTATTCGTTTTCAGCTCCCGATAGAATATTCCTTATGCTGATGTAATTATCATTCGAATATCCGTCAGATTATGGCAGTGACTTGACACAAATTAATCTCTATGTCAAGCTGCTAAATTATATATTCATAATGGATGTGTTATGCCGACAAAATGCGTTATCGATATTTTTTCATTCGTAATTTGCCGAAAGTTAGATTTTTCGGACGGCGGTCATTCGATAACCCAATAACATTACAATTTATTTGATATAGTATTTTAATACTAATAGGTAGTTTTAGATAATAAAAAACAATTACTTTCCATTTTTTTAAAACATTTTAAAAATTTGGTGAGATGTATTTTAATTTATAAAAATGAACACATTTTCTTCCAATTTTTGTTTGATTAAGATGACAGATCTGCAACTGCTATCTGTTAAACTTAAAATGTTTATCGTTCTATGCAGTATTGATTCGAGAGATGTCAGTGAGATGTCCCCCGGAAGATTTGAGATACTGTGTTTTCAATGATAAAAAAGTGCTATCCTCCCCCCCCCCTTTAGAATTCTACAGTGTCCCCCTCCGGAGCCACAGAAATCCTTCCCGGCGAAAAGTGTCTTAAACACTGGTTCTATAAATCAGAACGTCCTCTTTTCCCCACCTTAAATACTAAACCAAGTACGCTTGTATTGCAAGGGAATAGTTATCTAATTTTAAAAGTAAAGTATATTCCTTTTCATTTTCTCAATTTGTAATTTGCACACATCTTTCAAATAAAAATGATTTAGAGAAGTGATAACATAAAACGACTGATAAGATTTTAAAAAATATAAAATCGTAAAATCTTTTTCATATGCGAATCATTTTTCCTTTTTAATAAAAAAATTCTTTAAAGCGTTTTATAAAAAATGGTTTTTAGTATAAGAAAACATAAAGCGCAGTTTATCAATGCATTATCAGTGTTATTGGCAATGTTAAAAAAAGCTTATCTTAAAATTTGAATCATGAAAATTTTAGTTTTCGATGGATATATACATTTTAGAAGGTCCTCAGCATGATTTTACAGTTTTTAGAAAATTTCAGTCAGTGTATCTGTCAGTATGTGACATAAATTCTGTGGGCACTGTATCTTAAGAACTAATGCTCGAAGTTTAATCAAAAAGAATTTGAGTTCTTGAGATAAATTGGTGCCGTTTAGGTTTCGATATAAATTGTCCAAGCGGCTTTGTAATACTGCATTTTTACGATTTCCGTTGTAATTAAATCTCAAGAGCTAACCCACTTAATTTAATTAAACTTAATATTACTGCTAGAGCTTGATTGATGCTGATCAGGTTCTGATTTAAATATATTAATAGACATTGGACAGCTCTGCTGTGGTGCATTCTTCATGATTTTTATGATAGCTATATCTCAAGGTCCAATAAACAGAATTTCATCAAGCTTCATACTCTGTTATATTTTGATATAAATAGATGCTAATAAGGTTTGAATGTAAAACAGCCAACAGGTTCGGTTTTATGCTGTGTTTATCCCGATTTCCGCAATAGATATTCTATTACCTTAAGAATTAATGCGCAGAATTTCACTTAAGCTTCGTATTCTGTTAACCTTGACGTAAAAAGATCTTTATTAGATTTGTGTTTATACCGCCCATTTAGTTTCGCTAATATGCTGTTTTTTGCGCTTTCCGGGAGAGTTAAATCTCAAAAAAGAATAGTTTGTCATTTAACACTCAATTGGAGAGGCTAGCCTACGGATTATGCCAATCAGTTCTTTCTGGCTGTAGATAAAGCTAACTAATCATAAGTCTCCATCCTTCCTCTATTCTCCTAGAAATATCTTCTGTGCTCAATGTGTTTAGCCAATCTGTTCAGTTTGACTTCTGTTTTCCCCTTCAGTTCTTGTGAACGCTTCACGTCGGCGAACCCAGTACTCTGCTCCTCGAAGTATGCCCAAAAAATCTTCTATGACTCCAGAAGATTATTTGCATATTTTACAAGAACTTTCAAAAGAACAGTCCTTTGACAGTACATTTGGTATCATTCATTTTGAGCTTTTTGATCATGAAATGGAATCTGAAAATGATGGAGACATTCTAAAACATCCACAAGTTCCCCAAGCCTTTTTCTTCCCGTTATTTATCTATTTTCTTTCCTTGATTTATTTTTAATATGGTCCCTAATCAGATTAATAATATAAACTTGGAGATATATCTAAAAATTTGAATCGGAGGATGGGAAAATGACCTGGCGTACTCCATACGTTACCCTTCCAAAATTCTATGTATGGAAGTTCCTCCAACTAAGGGTTAATGTTGCTTGCTGACTATTTGATTTGATACAAAAGAAAATCATATTAGACCATGATGACCACAACATGTTAATTTGAATTTGTGTGTGTTTTTTTAGCAAATTGAATAGCTAAAAATGATTGCTTCGTAAAAATAATTTCTCAAAATTAATAATTTATACATGATGTATGTGTTTTTTTTTTTTTTTTAATACTAGGGATGGGACGAATATTCGGCCACTATTCGGTATTCGGCCTATTCGGCCCTTTTGCCGAATATTCGGTTGGCCGAATATTGAAGGCTTGTTGACCGAATACTTCGGCCGAATACCTGTAGCCGAATATTTAGAGATATCTGGCCGAATATTGGTAAAATCTCGCCGAATAGTGAAAGATATAATAAAATTTGCCAAATAAATTTAGGATTTAAAGAGTTTCATTTCTTACAATTTTTTTTTTCTCTAATCCAAATTGGCTACTTTATTCATGAAGTCATTTTCATTCTTACTTACAAAATATACTGTTATTCGATTGCTAAAAAATACACAGCCTTTCTGTATTTCCTATAAAAGTGAGTGATATTTTAGAAAATGCTGCCCAAATTGGAATTTAATTGTATGGGAAATGTCTTCATTAGAGAATGATATATTACAATTCAAAATATAACAACACTTATTTTAAAAAAAAAACAAAAAAAACTGCTTTATTTTAAAACACTTGAATATTTATTAATGTCTGCAAATTCCATGCACATATAAAAAAGGCTCTTATGAAATTTGTAACTTATTTCCGTAAAGTAAGAAATGAAAAAATTCATTCACTAGGTGTATGAACAATGATTCATTTTCAAAATTAGATATCAAATATCACTATTCCAAATACTACAACGGTACATGTGAAAACATAACTCGTGGCGAACTAGATACGCATTAGATGACACAACTAACTTTATGAAGATCGTTTTATATTTAAACATAAATTCTAAATACTGAACAAAATAATGTTTTTTATTCTATAGTTTTCAATTTTAAATAATATTTTGGATAATTACTGACTTAAATATGTAACATTATTATGTATATATTTTTAATTTACATATTACTTCATTTATGTTGTTATCAATTTCTGTTTATCCTTTTAATGCTTGTTGAATAAGTGGAATATTGAAGTTGAATATTGTATGCGCCAATTCAAATGTCAAAGATTTTGTTACCATATGCATTCTACTTTAAGCATAACCTTTTGCTTTAACGTAATTTGTAATTTAAAGCTTGGCAACTGATTTCAGAGCAGGCTCATTCTTACGAATTTGCTTATAATTAGGAACACAAATTCTAAATGATCAAATTTACTTCATTAAAGGTTATTTCAGAAAATATCTACTCGTGAGTTCTGAGAGAGAAAGATTAAGAATATTATTAATTTTGGATGCAAGAAAGGGTAAAAGTATCATTTGATAGTAAAAGTGTTGTACATTTTTCATATTTTAATGAAAATATCTTACCATCCTGACTTACTGAAAATCAATTTGATGTGCATTAAGATAAAAGAATATAATGCAATTTCATAATTTTTCGTGTTAAAATAAATGTTTCAAATTTAAAAATACATTTAAAAGCACATTTAAGAGTAATAATTATTATTGAGCTCCTATTTTTTAAATTATACATAATCAAAATTTATTTTCTTTATTGGAAAAAAAAGTTGATATTCGGCCGCCGAATATTCGGTATTCGGCCTAAAATTTGGCCGAATATTCGGTATTCGGCTATTCGGCCAAATCACTATTCGTCCCATCGCTATTTAATACTATACTGTCAGCTTAATAGATTAACATTTGTTTCACCATTCGAGTCTAAATTTTATAAAATCAACGTTTATATTTTGAATTATTTAGATTTCTTGCGCGTGTTCATTTTCGGCCTAAAGTTTTTGTTTCGACGAACATTCGTTTTCAGAAAATCCTGCTTAAAATTCGGGCGGGGCCGAAACGCTGCAGAAATTATCTGTATTCCAAAAATTTCGTTTCTTTTCTCGAAAATTTTTAATATTACTCATCGATTTGAGCTATACGGATCAATCAAACGAGGCATAGTTTGCTACGAACTTTATTCTTTATTACTCGTCACTGACTCAAGATATGAATGCAAATTGTATAGCAAGCAGTGCATATAAGGAATGAGATTTGAGAATTCTTTCCACGTACTCATTAAAAGTTGGACTTATCATTAATAGAATTTTTTCGCAGTTTGAAACCGCAGATGTGTTTCAAATGTTCCCTAAGAAGTATGTAGTAAAATAGAGGATCATTTACAAATATTATTCATATGTATATTTAGGGGGTGAATTTCAAAACTAACCTTAACCAGAAAATCAAATTTTGGGAAATCGTCACCCCCCGCCCCAAAACAAAACAAAACAAAAAAAAAAAAACTTGAATGCGTCCATTGTTTTCATTGTAAATAAAAATTTTACAAAGCGAGAAATGCAGGATAAACATAGTTATTTTACAGATTGTAGTGTTTTTTCGATGTCGGTTGTTCAGCAATTCAATAGTTTGATATAGAAATTCGATCTTTTAAGTTTTGGATAAGACGAAATTTTGAACTCACGTCTTCATTTGTTTTTTAGAAAGGTGTTTCTATATAAACATATAATTAATTATATACATTTGTGTATGTTTTAATTACTTAACAAAAATTTGACAATTTCGTTCTAGGACAAAACTAGAAATATTACCGAAATTATATTTCGGTCGAACATATTAATTCATAATATCGAACAAGAAAATTTCTTGGCGTATTAATTACTTCCCTTTTTACAAATTTATTTTTAATGAAGCTTTGCTGATTTTTCGTCTCTTCCGTAGCTAATCGCTCGGAAGAGAGAATTTTTTTCCCTTCTCTGCTAAAACCCCGTTGCTTTTAATGAAAGTCGTCAGATTATTGCGCTAGTAAAGGAAGATGCTATTTGCATAATGAATTGCTCCTCCTTTTATAATGCAGCGCCAATATGCTGCTGTGGTGTTATTTTTTGCTTCATTACTTCTTGATAGAATTCGCTTGGAATACTTTTTTTTTTCTAGTTCAGTGTGTCTTCTTTTATTATTGTTTTCTTTTTTTATATTTATATATATGTACTTAAACTCTTTACTTTGTGGAATAATCTAATTCATGTTTTACATGCTTCAAAAAGAGAGGGCACAATTTTAAATGTTACATTTATTGTGTATTGCCTTAATACTCTTTTGAGGTTTAAAATGATTTCGTGTAATTACATAGAGAAACTAACGTTGCACTTGCGTGATATTTTGTTTTTGGAAAAATATTTTGTTTTTAAAAGTTTGATTAGTCGACATTCTAAGAATCCTACTTTTTTACCGCTCAAATTTGCAGCATTGGATTAAATTTGACTTTTCTCTTTCCATTTTAACGCAGGTAATTTGGGATATATATACCTGCTAAATTTCAAATGTTCTTCCTTAAAATGTGCGTTGAGTCACGTTAAAATCCACGTTTCCAATCGTTTTTTTTAAGATACACTGCTGACCACACTAAATGCAACATCATGAACAAGCATGTAAATCATGTGAAATTTACATCATGCATCTGCGGCAAAGAAATATGCAAAACATTAGCATTGCAGCGCAGACGCATATCATGGGCGACCGTAGCGCCAGCTTCAAGCGCTATATAAGAGGAGAACAGATTTGCATTTGAAGTACGGCAATTGTTTTTTATGCGTTTCTTTTGCGTTAAGTGTATGTCTATGGACATAGAGCGTCTTTTGACAAAGTTTCTGAATTCGATTGAGGAAGAATAGTAGCCTATAGGGATTGCAAATTATCCTTCAGAGAAATCGGTCAACGTGTTGGACGAAACCAAGCAACTGTGATGCCGATCTGTAATTGTTGGATAAAGGATGGAACGACGGACCGACGGGGCCGATCTTTAACCTCCTCATTGCACCGCTGCCCGTGATGTGCGCATGGCAGTAATGGATTGCGCAGCCACATCACGAACCATAGTCCAACATAGCGCCGCCAATGGTGCGAGGAACGGTGGACATGGACAACAGAATGGAACGACATTGTGTTTACTGACGAATCTCGCTTCTGCCTGCAACATCACGGTGGTCGGATTCGAGTTTGGAGACACCGTAGTGAGAGGGTGCTGAACTATTGTGCTGTGCATCGCCACACTGGTCCTGCATCCGGTACCATTGTTTAGGATGTTTTTGAATTTCACTATTGCACCCCTCTAGTACGCATTGTCGATACACTGAACGTGAACAGCCAGCGCTACATCTCTGAGGTGTTGGAGCCCGTGGTCCTCCCATACATTCAGCGCTGACCATCAGCCATATATCAACAGTATAATGTGCGACCACAGGTGGCACGCAATGTTCAGGAATTCTTCTTTAGCCGTCATATTGAATTTCTTCCATGATCTGTTTGTTCTCCTGATCTATCGCCAATCGAAAACGCGTGTTCCATGGTTGCACAACGACTGGCCCTTTATACACCACCCTCTGCTACACCAGATCAACTTTAGCAATATGCGAAAGCAGCATGGACGGTGTAACCCAAGGAGACATCTATTGCCTATTTGATTCCATGCCGAAGCGTGTGGCAGCGGTTATAGCCAACAATGACTACTAAACTAACTACTGATTTTTTGTACATGTCACAAGAGGCTGTAATTTTAATAGTTTGATCTTTATGCAACATGTTATCTGCCAAATGAATTTTGCTT
Source organism: Maratus speculifer (assembly GCA_964019185.1). Taxonomy (NCBI): domain Eukaryota; kingdom Metazoa; phylum Arthropoda; class Arachnida; order Araneae; family Salticidae; genus Maratus; species Maratus speculifer. The sequence continues at coordinate 90,502,521 of OZ025290.1, forward strand.
TGATAGCTCTGGTTCGTCTTGGTCTCTTGGTGTTGCATTTTATACGGTCAGCAGTGTAAATTTCTCTTAGAAACGTGACATTAAATAAAAATAGAGTAAATAAAGTTTCTGGTTCTAAACGCATTTACCCCTTAGGGACAAGTGACACGTATACGTGCCGCAAAAGGTTTAAGAAACCTTGTTTATCTCAACCAGTAAAATTTGCCTTATTTAACCGGAGGATTTTCTGGATTCAATAGGGCACAAATTTTTGTCAAAACATTAAATTTCGTAAAAGGCTTCTGTCGCAAAGGGGTTAACCTCAATCAATTTAAGCCATATTTTATGGAGGAATAATTGAAGTTTGAGAAATACGCTATACAAATTATTCGTCGTGAATTTGCAGACATTCTTGAGATTATATACAGACTATTCTACAGATACTACGAACATCATTTTCTGCCTGTCACAAAAAAAAGTTGGGGAGAGGGAGGGGGGGGGGGGAGGGCGTCAAACTCTAACTTTGCCCCGGGCGCACGCACCTGGCAGGGCTTCATTGTGAAATAATCTATTTAGGCTTAAAAAATATAAATAGTTCAGCATTTGTCTCTGGCTATTTTTTCATAATAAAATTAAAACTTCATAAATCTATATTAAAGTTGCTGCTTTGTATTTTTATTTTACTGAAATATTACATGTGTATGAAAGACAATATCCTTCTATTATTGTCTATACTTTTCAAATTATTGTTTATTTTGTTTGAGTTTTGGACTTTCATTTGTACTTTTATGCAAAAGTTACATACAAATTGAGCAATGTATGTAGCAATATCACAATATTTTGTGTTAGTTTTCGTTATTGATACATATGTAAATATTTATTAAACTACGCAATTTTAATATTTGTCAATTTCTTTTTTTTTTCTTCTTTTTCTTCCTTTTTTTTTTGTGTGTGTTATCCAGTTATAGCCACACTTGTTTTTTGTTGAATAGTTTCTGCAGATTCTTCGATTATTCTGTAATAAAATTAAACTAATAACCTAAAATTTTCCGATTTGTCTGTCCTACTGATTACAAAATATTAAAGTTTGGAAATCGCAAAATGAAGTTAAATAAGTTATTGCTGACTAAACGCTGATTAAATTTCTCATGTCAAGTGGTGAATTAGAGACTTAATAGCGTTATCGTTCGCACAAATGGAATATTGTCTAGAGATTATCACTTGTTAATTTTGCTGTATTGGTTTAAATAATTGAAACATTAGAATTAATAAATGTTCAGTGAATTAATTTGTGCTGAAACAAATTAATTCCATGAAATATTGGCGAAATTGAGCATTTTATGGATCACTTCAAAGATGATGTCATTCATATAGGTATTAAAATGTTTTTTCAGATTGCTTTTTTCCGTTAAAAAAATCATTCATATATACTTTTGTAAATTTTTTTACAAAATTAATCTCAACTTTATTATATTTTACTTGGGTGGGAGGTGGGGGCACTCAAGGCTGAAGTGTACCCTATTCAAAGTTATGAAAATTTAAACAGTTTGTAATGCAAAGACTTATTTTCTGTTTTTAATTTTGATAATTCTTAAATGTTTTATGAAATTAATTTTCATTTAAAATTGGTCTATATTTAAATTTTTTATATATATTTGGTAACTAATTAAATAAATGGTTCGTGTACTTCTCTCCTGCAAAATCTTCTTTTTAATTTAATAGAAGCATCATGCGTTCCTTGATAAGTTATATTTATACTTTAGGTAAGTGCTTCAAACCAAATTCAAACAAGAACTAAAGCTATTTTCAGGTTTCGATAAAAAGAAACGAGTGTTTTTCATTTTCTAGTTTCACCTGTTCGTTTAATGTAGATTGAAAATTGTTTTAAATCAGTTTTTCAATGTTAAATGTATAAATCCTGCATTTCCATAAGAGGGTTTTTATCTGAAAAGTTTTCTTTCAGTACTTGTTTTATTTTTTTTTTCACATTTGTTTAGTTTATATCCGAATAAATACTGCTGCATGATGCTTAATTTAAAAATCAATACTGTGTAAATTATGTACACATACATAAATAAGATATTGAATTAAATTCTTTTAAGTCGTTGAAAATCCGAATCGTTCTTATCATTAATGTATGTATAATAAATATTGTAGTTTCTTACGAAATTTTACCAATCAAATTTAGAAATTAGGATTACGTAAAACCCAAATTATGCAAAAGTTTATGGAATTCATTACTTACGTAAGTCGGTGTATACCTGTAATTCAAGTAAAGTGCCAACAATGGGCACTACCATTTAAAAAAAAAAAAAGTTTTTTATATGCTGACAGTTTCTAAACCCTAGTACATGCACAACATTTAATAATGGATATCATAAGTGAACTGGTACATTTGTCATTTTTATGCAATTTGAATTTTCGTGCGTGTTGGGCGAGAGGAGGGGGTTGCTTTAGCTTTACGACTGTACATGAATAGCCTTAAGTTCTATTTTTTTTTACGTATGGCTGCCACATGTGCTTATAAATAATTGTTAATTTTTCCCTTTTCCTTCTTTTTACTTAATTATTAATACATAAAGTCACTCTAATCCTTTTAAGTTGACAAGTTTTCGCATACATCCTCATAACACAAGACAATTTATTGCGTCTAAATATGAAAATCATAATATATGCGAAGAGAAGAAAGACAGTGACTGGTCATTACTTTCCTCTTATAATGTATGACGTTTCATTATTTTAATAAATTAGATTGCAATTTAAATTACGTTATGTTGTTTATGTCAGCAGCAAATTGTCTTTATATAATAAAAATTTAGTAATAGCAAATCATTGATCGTATTTCAATTTTAACCGTTTGTCTTAAATTTATGAAATTTTATTAAACTGATTAAGAAAAGTCCACTTCAGATTCTCTTCCCATTCACCGCCTTTAATATTTAAATATAAATTAAATAAATAAAACTCGGCACATTTAATGTTTTTTCAAAATGGCTCAGGATTTAAAGTGTAATATACGACAATGTAAGTCAACTATTTTGTTATAGTAAATTTAAATTAAATGTCACCTGGTGAATAAAACAGCTTCTTATAAGCACATTAAAAACCATTATATAAAGTGTCTAAGTACAATAAACTCTGTCTAAGACGGAATCGATCAGCACAGAGAAAATTTCCTTTAGTAGACAATTTTCCGCCTTAAACAAATTTAATTAAGTCTGTGATTTTGCAAAGACATGAAGATCTTTTACAGTTAAATAGATTTCCGTCTTGCACAGAGTCCGTCTTAGAAAGAGTTTACTGTATATTGTAAATGTACAAAAATTAATAATGTCTAACAAAAAATAACTAAAAAAAAAAAAAAGGCAGTCAAATTCTGTATAAAAAAAAAAAAAAGCCTATATAAGTGGATCCTAAATTCAAAGGCAGTTCATTCAAATTTATCTATTGATATATTATTATAGAATTGTTTGAAAATAAAAATTATTGATGGCGATGGCATAGTAATAAAAATCCCTGTTGGCTTGGCCAATAGGCGGAGGTAGATTTCGAAGAGTTTTCATTTCAACAACAAAAAATAAAATATTATTAACGATAAACCCAGTTTAATTACTTTCTTTGGCCGCTTTTGAAAAAATTTTAATTTCATTTTGCTGCAAGAACTGATTTTATCAAAATCCTCTTAAACGAAATTCGGCTCAAATGCCCATTTTAAAACATATTTTGAATATATATTCTGACTTTATTAAAAAATCGAGCGATACGCACATTATATAATTCCTAAATAACAAAAAAACTGTCGATTGAATGCGTTTGAGAGTAAAATTGAATTTAAAAATGAGTCATAAAATAACCAATTTTTTATTTGAATACATCCTCAATTCTTTAATCATGATCGCTTTGGGAAATTTTTTTTTGCGAAGTGCCCACTTTGACAGCTTTTACATTTAGCCTTTATCAAAAAATTGATGAATACGCACATTATACAGTTTCTAAATAACAAAAAAACTATCAATTGAATCCGTTTCAGAGTAAAATTGGATTTAAAAATGAGTCATAAAATAACCAATTTGTTATTTGAATGCATCCTCAATTCTTTAATCATGATCGCTTTTGGAAATTTTGTGCGAAGTGCCCATTTTGGCAGCCTTTTTTAAAATGTATTCTGCCTTTATCAAAAAACTGGCCAATCCGTCTCACTATATAGTTCCTAAATAAGAGGACCTGTAAATTGGATGCATTTGAGAACTAAAGTGGATTTAAAAATGACTCGGAAAAAACGCAATTTGTTATACTTCCTCAATTTTTCAATCACTATTACTTCGAGAAATTCTGTTCAAAATACCCTTTTGAGCAGTCTTTTTAAAAATATATTCTGCCTTTATCAAAACCAATACGTCACATTGTATAGTTCCTAAATAAGAGGATCTGTCATTTGGATGCGTTTAAAATGAAAAATGAATATAAAAATGAGTCAGAATATAAGCAGTTTGGATTTGAAGTTTTTTCTCCAACTCTTATTTTTGTTATAAGAATTGGTCCTATGAAAAATTTGTTAATATAAAAGTTGTATATATTATTGAGAAGATGTAAAATAAATTTAATTAGATTTGATTGCTTAAGAATTGAGTAAGTTATGGATTTTTTTTTATTTTTACTCCCCCCATTTTCTTTTCGTTTTTAATTTTTTTCATCGGTAAAAGTTGGTCCTATCAAAAGCATGTAAATGCAAAAGTTTTAGATAATGTTAAGTACATTTATAAAAAATTTAGTTGGATTTGATATCTTGAGAATTGACGAAGCTATGAATTTTTTTCTCCCAAAAACCCCGTTTTTTTTCGCCCCTTGAGCCCATTTTTAGCTTTATCAAAAATCTGCTATGCATAAACTTTTAGCGCATTTTTTAGAAGTAATATAAACTTTAAACTGATTCGATATCTAATTTAATTAAGAAGTTATCGCATTTTTACGGTTTTCACAAAAACCCTCCCTTTTACCACCCCTTGGTCCGATTTTGCCCATTAACGAACTCGACCGAGATTTTATGCCCTTTGATTTTATGTAAAGTTTAAAGAAGATCTGAGCATAATTATGGAAGTTATCGTGTCTAGAAGAAAGTGACACACACACACATATATATATATCAGGGTTCGTTGATTTAAATCGGCTTGATTTTAATCATGATTTAAATCACGATTTAAATCAACTGATTTTTTTAAAAAAATCATTGATTTAAATCAGTTTTTCTTTTAAGTTATTTTTTAATAAATTTCAGATGAAACAAACTTAATAATGTGCTTTAATATAATTTAGTTTTATATACCATATATAATCAAACAACTTTCAGAAAGATAAAGCTTAAGCTCAGTAAAAAAGTAAAATAAATGTAAAGTTTAGAAAAAAAATGCTTTCAAATTTCATTTGAATCAAATTATAAAATAATCTTGCAACGGTAAAGACATCTAAACAGAAATATACTAAATATTTGAATATTTACTCATTAGTATTTAGAAAAACTTTTGCAAGTTGAGGTAAAATAAAATTGTATGACTTTATGTGCTGTACTTTGGTGAAGCCTGCTATATAAGGATTTGAGCAAAAACTGAATCAGCAATTGATTTATTTATTTAATTTAATATAATTGATCTCAGCCCTTTAGAATGGTGGAAGGTATTTTTGTTGCAGTTATCGAAAAAGCTCATACTAAAAAGAGAATTAATGATAAACTAGCTTTTTACTGCAATAGATTTATCTGCTTCAATCGAACAAATGTTTTTTGCCTTTGGTTTGATACTTTCAGAAATTAGAAATCAACAGATAAAACTGTTAAACCGCTGCCATCAAAATGCTCAAAGCCAGAGGACACAAATTGTGAGGTATTCACTAATTGACTTACTTCTCAATTATGTTGGAATTCACACTAGAAAATTTTGAATAACAATTTACTTTTATTTAATTTGTCGAGCATCAATCATCGTATAAAACACTGAATATACTGATTAACTTATGATTAATTACTTTTTAAACTCAAACATACACATGAGAATTTGGAATCCCCCAATAAAAAAATATCCAGATGCGGCAACACTGTAGCATTTCTTCTCTGGCTGAATTTTTATTTAGGGATTCCAAGTTCTTATTAGTTAGTTTAATTATTGTTTTATAAGATGATAAATATTCCACAAGTAAAATAAAATTGCTATTCAAAATTTTCTTGTGTAAATTCCAACACTACTGAGAAGTCAGTCGATTAGTGATGACATCTCATTTTGTGCCCTCTGGCCTTAAGTATTTTGATGGCAGCAATTGAACTCATTTTTCTCAGTCAACACTTAAAAAAAAAAAAAAGTTAACTTCCAATTTTGTTTAAATTTTTTATGTGTTGCAGATGTTTTTTATTTTAATTAAAATATTGAAGGTTGAATTAATTTTTGACATCTGATTTGTAGTTTTTCATGCATTTTCTGTAATCAAGATTTTTTTTTCATAGCCTAAAATTTTACCTTGAAATAATATGAATCATTTATGTAAATTGTGTAACATTAGTAATAGATAATACTTATAATATGCATGTCTATGTATGTAAACTTTATATTATTTAAATTAAACGAAAAGTCATAAAATAATAACAATGTGTGGTTATTTTTAAAAAAATCAAAAAAATCTGATTTAAATAAAAAAAATCCGATTTAAATCAAAAGAATCCGATTGTTTTGATTTTTATTAAAAAAAATCAAAAAAATCACAAACCCTGATATATATAAACTTTTTTACTGATGGTAATTTTGGGGTCTAGGAGTCAGGGTCGGTGTATATCTTCAAAATTTGTTCAGAAATTCCAACATGGGAGAGAATGCTATAGGTAATATTCCATACGAAATCTACCTAATAAATTTAGAACTTTGCAAGTTTCTGTTAAGTGTGATTCTTCCGGTTGTAACAGGAATTTTTATATACCTGAAAGAGCTAAAATTTCAACATCTTACTTCAGAGGGAGAAAAAATGCGATTTTTAAAACTTAGTTTTTAGATATCTAAATATTGGGTTTTCTTACGTATTAAAAGAAATTTAATGAAATTAATATTGTAGATATTTTAAATATAGAGTAAAATTATTGTATTTTTTTACCCTTCTCCGATTAAAAATAATAATTATAATAATGTGAAAGATGTCTGTAATGAAAATACAACACACCTGATTGTCTTGCTGCTAATATTGCCAAAATTTTTACTACATGTTACTTTTAAAACTTGTTATTTGTTCAAGACTTATTCCAACTTAACCATATTTAGTGAAATCACTTTTATAAATAATTGTCATCACTATTTCCAGTTTTACAACCTTCATTTAAAAATACGCGTCTACTCAATATCCACAAAAGCCAGTTTTACAGCTACGCTCCTCACTTTTTGTTGATGATGTGAGAAATCTGTTGTTACCAGCTGATGAAATGATGCAAGTGCAGAACGAAAACAAATATCATATGCCTGTGAGCTTTACAAAAGAGATATGAATTAAAAAGAGTGACATAACTTTGTTTGTCGCCGGATTTATGTAATACTGAGCGCGTGTGGTTGCGTAATTTATGAATTCAAAACAAAGCGCAAATATCTATTTTTAAGTTAAGTAAAATTAGGTTTCTGATTTGAAGTACTTATTGGGGATCGACCGAAACAAATTTTAAAAGACAAACAGAATTTCGGTAATCTTTCAGGCTTTCGATTGGCCTTACAAAAGTGATGTGAATTAAAAAGAGTGACGTAACTTGTTTGCCGGCGGATTTGTGTAATACCAAGCGCGAGTGGTTGTGTTATGAATTTAAAACAAAAGCAAATATCTATCTTTAGGTTAGGTAAAAGTAGGTTTCTGGTTTGAAATTTTTATTGGGGATCGATTGAAACAATTTTTAAAAATCAAAACAGAATTCCGGTAATCTTCTAATTTTCAACCGAAAACGATGATGTCCATAAAACATTTTTAAATTACACTCATAAATATAAATACCGTATATACTCGTGTATGAGTCGAGGAATTTTATAGATAAAATTTGCGAATTAAAAATGGCTGATCCACTTATACACGAGCTACTAAAAAGAAAGTGAATTTTTCGCAAATAATCGGCAAATGAGTAAGTCTTAAAAAAAGTCACATGTAGGTCTAGGTTGGAGAAAAAGATAACAGTGGACAATGGCCATTTATCTGTGTTTGACAGAAAAAGGATCAACAATAAAATCCCTGTAATTGTGCTGCATCTATTTTCTCTTGGGATAGATTTCCCTTTTATATAGGAGCTTTCCTTTTGACATTTTAGTGATTTTTTTTTTTTAGCCTTTTTAAATATGTTCAACTTGAGAATGCTTCAAGATATCTCTTCGAAAAGTCGTACAATACAAAGAAGTATTATATTTTAGCAGTCTGAGAAGTTATTTACCCTTGTAAATAAGATTTGAATAGATTTCTAATTTTTTTTTTTCCAAGTATCTTTAAGTTGGTGTTAATAGTCCTTAAAATAGTTTAAGCTTCTGCGATTGTACATAATTACACAGTTTTAAAACGTTGAATTTTTCCCCCTTAAAACCTTAGAAACGTAGAAAAAAAATGTTTAGTAATTTAATGATTTTTTTTCTTGTTCTTGATTACAAATCATTTTTCAACATATCACCAGAAATGTGGTTCGGTTTATACACGAAAATTCTTTTTTCAAAATTTTGTTTACGAATTGGAGGGTTGCCTTATGTACTAATCGACGAGTATATACGGTAATTTTTAATTATCGCGTAGCCCAAGTTGGTTTATTTTCATATAAAATAAACTGTAATTATTTCAACTCCACAAAATGATTTTCTAACCCAATGAATTCTATCTAATTAAAAAATTATTTAGAGTACATACCTTGATTTATCATTTATAATAATTTTTGTAAATGATCATCTGTTATATTAGAACTTTTTCAAGGAGTATTCGAAACACTTCTAATGTTTCAAACTAAACTTTTTCTGTTATTGTCAGGTTTACAGTTTTTAATGAGCACTTGAAAAGCGTTTTCAACATTTGGTGATTAGGATGAGCGAAGCGAATCCTCTGCTAGGCCACTCAAATTACATTTTGTCGTACGCTTTACAAAAAAACTATTCAATATTTTAATTTCAAATTAAACACAAAAATAAATTATGATCTGTAGATTTGCACAATATAATTTTTTTACAGTAAAACGTAAAATTTTTTTTTTATTTTAATTAATTTATTTTACATGCATTTCCAATACGGACGCATTTTAGCAAATAAATAAAAAATGAAACGCGTATATTTTCAGAAAAAAATGTAAATCATGGGGTAAGTAATTATAGATAGAATCATGATTAATTTAATAAATAAAATATGTTTTCACTATTAAGCAAAATCGTTTGCTCAGATAACACTTAAACATTTAAAAAAAATTGTATTGTGGAATTTTTTTTTTTTTTTTTTGGTAAAATGGCAACAAGAGAATCGTAAACAAATAAAATTAATTGTTAAATTTGTTATATAAATGAAAAATTAAAAGAACTGAAGCGTTAAGTTGTTGCCTCGATTCAAGCTCTTTATAAATGTACTAAAGCAAAGTTGGCCGATTCAGAAACGACAAATTGACTTTAACCATTTCTTACTTTATCGTTTGGATCTAAAGTAATGTTACGTTCTTATTTGTGGACCGAAAAAGGTTTAGTGAACGGGATTTTAGACTTTGCTGCACGTAATAAAGAAAATCACAAGCCATCAGACCAGATACGCGAATAATCATGGATAAATTTGAATACTACAATAATTTAACTTATTGGTGCGTACCAATTCCCCCAATAATTAAATTCTGGAAAAATGGAAGCATAAATTGCTCAAGGAAAGAATTTCTTCTGCAGTTAGCTTTTGCTGTTATAATTCATAAATCCCAAGGTTTAACATTAGATAAAGCAGTTGTAGATATTGAGGATATATAGACACCAGTTTTCTTAAAAACGTACATAACGTTGTCGAGAGTGAAAATCCTTCAAAATTAAGCATTCAATAGAAATTTTCCTTACGAAAAATTCTACAATATCAAAAATTCTGATACGCTAACAATGTATAAAAACGAAGAAATTAGAAAAAAAAAGTTTTACAGTTAAAAATTCATAGTATCAACGAGAGCAGATTTCAAATGTTTTTCCAGAAAATAGAATTTTGATGAAGTAACTTTCTTCAAGCTCTCTTTAAATACATTATTATAAAATAGCTATCAAAGATTATTTGATGTTAATTACAAAGATTGGAAACATGCATATTCCAAATAACTTTAAAAAACACCAGTAGTTACTGGAAATTGCAAAAACATCTTTACAAGAGCTTTTAGTTGAAAATTTAAAAATATTTTGTAAAAGTTTGCTTCGAAAATATTTTATTATGCCAGTCTTACATCATAAATAAAAAATTAAAATGCGCCAAAACATAAAATAACGTTTTTGTTTAATAAAGATGCAAAAATAATATTAAAAAATATTTTTACTTTCAAATATCTGTTTTATAAAATAATGCTTCGCGAATCCAAACAAAGCATGGCTTTTGCTAGTATATGTATTGCTTGATTTACAATTTGTATTCACATCTTCCAAGTTATTCATCTCTGATAATTATAAACAGTTCATACCAATAAAGAGCACTCATTTCAACCGATACTCGATACTGCTCGAATGAGTTACTGATGAAAATTTCCGAAGGAAGAAAAGAGATGTTTGGAATGCAGATAGTTTCAGTCGAGTTTTGATCCGGCCGAATTTAGGCAGCTTTTTTGCCGAAACTCTTAATTTTGGGGACAAAAACGGTACCGAATTTTCGATTCATCTCAAGTTTTTATTTTATCTGTTTATAGATATAGTGATTAAAATGAACAAAATTTTAAAAGCGAAAAAAAAAAAAAAAAAAAAAAGTGTTTTTCAAATTTTTCTTTGATAAATGATTTGATTCATCCAACACTTAACCCCTTCCTTTTTTTAAACCGATTTGTTTTGTAAAATGTCTTTTTTATCGCAATGTTTGCCATATTTTGCAGCATTTAAAACAAATTAAGAAAAAAAATGCTTTTCAAACACAAAAGCAAATTTTTCTAGCATATAATTTGTATTGGACATTTCATGAAAGTCCAAGAAGCGACACACATACGACCGATGTGCAAGCTAATCACTTAAATGGTTTAATTGGTCTAAGTGTGATTTTTAACTATATTTATGTTTTTAACTAGTTCTATGCAGTTTTAAAGCATTACAAGCCCAGAAACAGAATTTTCTGTATCAGTCTGCAGTATACTAAAATTTATCTGTGATCTATAAAGTGCAAGACTCCCCAAATAAGAAAAAAATGCCTTTTTAAAGGAAACATAATAAAATTATGAAACAAATACCATAGATCTAGAGACTTAAAATGAATTTTAACCTTTTTTAAATCTCAGCCTTTCTTTTTAAGGTTGTGGATTAATCTGCAAAGTTTAAAATAATCTGCAGCGCCCGCTGCCGTGCTGGACTGTTTCTGCTACTGGGATTACAAGTAATTTAGAATTGAAGTGTCCCACTCGAAAATTTTTTTTCAATCATTTTCGATTGTCTTAAATTTATGTATGGTTTTATTTTTCGAATAAATGTGTTAGGAAATGACTATTTCAATCTATCTTGTTTTCTCTATGTATCAGTCATATACATCATCCTAATTATTTCTTTGTTGAAACTTTGTTGTTCCGATATCTGGCAACAATTTAATTCTTTCTTGTGTTTCTAGAGAAGTTATTTATAAAGAAATGCTTATATTTACACTGTTAAATAATAATAAAAAAAAACCCTCTTATATTGACAAAAAAAACTGTCAATTTTGGCGCCAGTTTCAAACCGTTAAATTTATAGAAAATATCTGTAATTTTTCATTAAAACAGTTTTTTTATGTAAAAATTCAGTTATTTTATGAAAAATTTACAAGAAATTTCAAGAAAAATTTACAAAAAATACAATTTTTTTTTTTTACAGAAGAAAACTGTTTTTCTTTGAAACAGTTTTTTTTCTGTAAAAAATACAATAATTTTCTGTAAAAATTAGATTTTTACAGTGTAGTCTTTTTTATCATTATCATTTTGGATAGAAATTTATTCATTTTAGCAATTATAGCTATTATTAAGCAGAATTTTAATATTTTATTAATATTTAAATATTTAAGTTGTAAAGGATTCAGTTTAATTAAGAGTTTTTGTGGTCGAATCCCAACAAAATGAGTACTTGTAGGAACAAAGGCATCAAGATTTTTTTTTTTTCAATCAAACACATATATTGAGAGAGAAAAAATTAAGAAAACTTCCAAAATTGCAGAAAAACGGAGAATGATTTCAATTACAATAATGAATTAATATACAATGAAACTTCCATTTAACGAAGTCTCACTGTTCCCTTTAAACACTCCGTTAGGAAAAAATAAATAATTAAACGGAAATCAAATGATATTCCGAAGTTTGTACAATAAAATAATGCACGTGTAGAGAGGGAATACACATACAATATAAACATTAGAAGAATGTATTTCCTTTCGTGCAGTAACTTTTTTTATACTGGTAAGAAACATGAGCAAAATTTAATTAGAATAATAGACCCCCCCCCCCCCAAAAAAAAAGAGCATTATAAGGAGAGGTAAATAAAAACTGAAGCGTAGCATACCTTGTTTCCCACTCCCGTCAGTATTCCAAATCGTCAATTTTAAAAATTTCTGCAATATTACTATGTACAAGTTTCTTCTTAAAGGGGAAAAAAGAGTTTATAAAACTTTTCGTACTTGTTACTCAAACTATTTTGTAGCATTCTCGTGAAACTAAAATCTTTTTATTGCATGGAACGTTTTTGGCATTTCTTATTTTGAATGAAAATAATTTCGTTCTCATACAATCGCTTGAAATAAATAGATAAAACCATCGCAACAGCAACTTCTCCGTTTGAATGTTGTACATGCATGAAGGTGGAACGAACTTCGTTATAGAGAATATATTTTTCGTAATATGAAGATTAGTTTGCATGTTAATGGTACTCGGTCAAAAATCAGCAGAAAACTCCTGTATTTCCGGGTTAAAAGGAAGCTCGACTGCATATTAAAATAAAACCCTCAGGCAGATATGTGTACTTTTAGAAATTAATTTATATAAAAGGGATTATTATTTTGATTCCTATATATATCGCTTGGAATAGTTTATTTTATTTATTATCATGTAATTTTGATATTATGATGATCTTTATTTAACTTAAATATTGTATAAAATGTTTAAAAAAATTATTTTTTAAAAACTCTGCTTTTGTTTCTCTTTCTAGGTACGTGTTTTAATACTTCATATTACAAGAGAAAAATATTTAACTTGGTAAGTTCATGTTGTGATAGTTTATTGTAACTGTTGGTATTTGTATATAACTGAAGTCAATATTGATGCATATTTTATTTATAAATATGGTTTGACAGATGAGGATTATATTATTTTTGTCATTTTTTAATAATGTTGTTAACAAAGTCAAGAATATCAAGAGTTATCTAAAAAATTATATAGTTTACTGTCACTGTTGTAGTCGTAGTAAAAAAAAAAAAAAACTAAAATTATTAACGTCATCCTCAAGTTTACGTTATATCTTTATTTGAGAAAAAGAGGGTATGCGCAGCTTCTTAAAAATCCAGAAAATATATGGCTTACACATCTGTATACTCTCCACTACATCTCTGATTGCATTCCAAAATATAAGTTTTCATTATTTGGGAATGGATTAAAAATGTTGTGTATGCATCATGCCATAGAATAATTTTAGGATTTTTTATATTGGTTAAAATTCTCTCATATTTTATTAAAAAAATTTTTCATATTTCATAATAAGTGATGTTAACAATGCGGGAAAATTCAAAAATTGTTTTTGAAATAGCTAATACCATCTCAATATAAAAAATAATTAATGGAAATGTGAATAAATATATTTATCGACAGATAAATAAGACTCAAAATATTCGTAGGATACTGTTTCTATATTAAACTTTAATCTAATTAACTTTATTAAAATTAAAATTCAAAAGTCTCTAGAGATAGTACTGACCGATAAAACTTCTCTAGTATCTGTCGTTAAACGGAAAATTGCATGTTAAAGTGGGAAAACTGAAAAGAGCAGTGGTCTGTGACACCGCAAAAAGCTGTCAAGGGTTATTTTTTGTTACTCGAGTTTTGTTGATCTATTATTGAAGGAGAAGGTGGTACCTTAAAATTTCCAAATCAATTATCGGTAGACCTTTTTTAAACAGAAAATGCATTGGATTAAATTCTGAAAAAAATGAACCTGTCTTCTGCGGAAATTTTTAAATTTCCAATGAAATTAATACCATAAAATTTTACCTGATGCGACGGAAACTGGATGTATTTCCCCTAATCATTCCATATATTTTTATTTTCATATCTTTTATTTTCTGTATCTTCTTTGGGGAAAAAAAGCAGTGAGACAAATTTGATACTTATGCTTGTGTTTTTGCATATCTTAAGTAAATTTATCAACTTGGAGTGGAGGAATCTTTTTTCCACCTATCCATTTTAGCTGAGGCTCTATTTAGTACCGCAAAGTGCTGAAAGTAAGCCCCCTCCTCTCACATATATGAATTTTTCTTTGTTAGCTAAAGTGCTATTTATAAATCGCCCTCTTCAAGTTTTATTTTCTGAGGCTTTCAGTCCTTCAATTTTCCCGGAAATTCCTTAAATTTGTTTCCAATATTTCCTACATGAATATATTTTAAACAGTTTATTTTTATCTAATCTCTTTACATATCATTGTATCACAATGGCATACGTTCTCTTGTATTATACTATTAATATTTTCCTTGATTTGTATGCTCTTATGATTTAAGATATTTATGTCCAAGTATTGCCCATTTATATTAAAGTTTTATAATTTTTATCCACATTTCATTCATATCTAAATTATTTTATGTAAATCTGTTTCTTAATTTATTGTTTTTATTGTTGGAAATTACTTTTATTTTACGTAAGAGAAATTAAAAAATATGTATATCATTGCCTCGGGTTTTATTTTGCAAATTGTATAAATCTTGTGAAATATCATAAATTCAAAATGTACCCCTTCTACCCGCTTTCTTTTTAGGAAAATTTCAATTGTATGCCCCCTTAAAATAATTAGGATTTCCTGTCTTCTAAAAGGAGGTTTATTTTCGGTACTTTGCGGTATTTTGACACATAAAACAGTTCACTAAGCTTATTTAGTTCAAAAGTAATAATGACATGATTCTCATATTTTTAAAGAAAATTTATCTTTTTGTGACAATTTGCCAATTAAAAAAGTATGTACAGCCCCTCTACTCCACATTTATTCTGTACATTGGAAAAATCATGTATTATTTTGAACAAATGTTAGGATATTACAGTCAACTATAAGCTACTGTTGCAACATTCTGAAAGTTCAATTTACGTGTATGTTATTTTACATTAATTGATAATATTTGCAAATTACAAAAACCATTTTATGGGCGTAGACATTTACTATGATTAGAAATTGCTGGCAGAAACAGCTGTTCTTGTAAAAATAGCATGTGGGAGTTTTACGCCCACTTAGTCCCGTACATGATGACGGCCGTTTAAATGTTCAGACAGTTTGTAATACGGAAATTTACATTCATGTGCCGCATCAAGGTTGACAAATTTTTGACGCATGACATTTAATAATATTTCACCATGCTTTTATTATAAGTTAACAACCTCCATGTCAAAAATTCACTTCTTCAGCTGATAGGTGTCATTATTACATTAAACTTTATAATAATAAGTTGCTTTACATAAGCCTTTGATAAAGCGGTTGGGAGGTTTCTGAAGGTAAACTTAAGTTGTTAGGCATAGTATGAAGAAAATTAAAACATTTTCTGAAAAAAATCTTTTGATATTAATAATCTAAAAGTCTGTGTAATTTCTGTAAAATTTCTAAATTAAATGCAGAATTAAGTAAAAAAACTTTAAGAATTGATTTTTTTTTTCCAAAAGTTTGAGGCGATAAGGTATTTAAGACCAATTTCTCTTTTTCTTGTTATTGTTTAATCTCTTCGCGACGAGAGGCCATTGATTAAATTTTAATCTTTTGCAACCAGTTATTCAAAACAGAAAATTTCCTGTAATTAAATTGCGACAACTATCTGATTAAATGCGGTAAATTTTACAATTAAAAATAACTGGTTAGTATAATGGAGGATTCTGAAGTGACACCTAATACGTTACACCTTAATTGGAATGCATTACCGTCTTTAATCCTCAAAGGATTAAGTAAGATTATGAATTTTAATTGATGATATATAGGTATAAAAAAATACAAATAAATGCATATACAATCCTTAAAAGTGCATAAAACATAATATAAAATCTTTCAAAAATACTTTAAAATCCTTTTAAAATCGAAACATTTTCAACCGAAACTTACTCGGCCTTCATCAGCGAAATATTAATAGTCATCTCTTTGCGCCTTCTAGCTTTGCCCGACAACAAAGCATTCTACTTCAAGGCTGGTATAGAATTTAGCTTCAAATAGGAAAGGTTATTCAAAAATCCCCCAAAAAGCACAGGTTGATCTATCATGAATTCATGCTTCATGTTAAATAACGGTTCTTACACATCCATGTTTTTACAAATTCTATTCTCTGCTGCATAATTCGAAAGGAGTGATATCACTATAAAAATTTTACTTCTGATAAATGTAGACCTAGTAAGTTAGGCTCTTAACGGTTTTAATCTCTTTTAACAATGGTTTTCACAATCTCGTAAAATAATTTGTATAAAAAAATATGGAATCTGAAAAAAAAAAAGAAAAGGAAAAATGAATTATTTTTATAGTTTTATTCTCTCTGTTACTTTAGTCCTATAAGATCATAACGAAGATTACTCACCTGTGCGTGTAATATTGTCTAAAAGAGTTATTGAAGAACAGCTGGCCTTTCCCGAGGAAAATTACTTCGTATGTTAATAAAGTGTCTTTTTAAAAGCTCAATCTTCATTTATAAGACATCAATATTTTCTCCAAATTCCTATTTATTTTGCCTCGTGGAACTTAATTTTAACTCGTTGAAAAATTTTCATTTTGCACTCTTTTGTTTGACTTTGTTCATGTACTTAAACATGGAATTTTGCTTCTGATTTTTCACTCAATTTCTGAGTACTACATTTGCAAAATTATGTACACAGGTGCGTTTCGGTTTCCGATGACAATACACCATTTTAATATTTTTTTAGAATTTAATTATAAAATAGTGAATTAATCTTCAAGTTTTTTATACGTTAGCCGGGCGCAGATAACAAACCGTTAAATGTTCTTTATGATTACATCGGCGTATACGAATTACAACAACACTGAAGCAATTAATGCGCCAAAACATCTTCAAAGAATAGATCAAGTTGTTGCGAATCTATAATAAGAAATATTTTTAACACAAAAAAGTAGAGAAAAATATAAATAAAGAATGCGATTAAAAAAATGCTTTTACCAATTAATAATTTATTACTTATTGAATATTAAACTTCGAAAAAAAATTGAAATCCTGAATGCATATACACAGTTAGATAATGTGAACTGAGCTTTTCGAACTGAATGAAAAAATGCCCAGGAAAGGAGTCTAACCGAAAGTTTTTGATTTAAATTGCCAGTCAAAAATCTCTGATTAAATATTATTATTCGAGTTTTTCCAACTGAGTGAAAAAAATGTTCAGAACGGGAGTTCAAACAAAGACCTCCGATTTAAATTACCTGTCAAAAATTTTGGGTTCGACTCCTATCTTATACAATTTGTTACTCGTTTAGAAAAATCTAGTTAGCATGACAGCTTTACTAGTCAATATTTGAGTTAAACATAGCTATATTTAAATAATGGCTTTTTTTTTTTTTTTTTGTTTTTGTTTTTCCTTTTCTAGTACCAGATTTTAAGAAATGGGCAAAAATAATATATTTTTTAAATAAATTCATCTGTTTGCACTTTATACCAAACGTATCATTGAATTTTCCCATAACCAGCGTCAATGCCATATTACCGTATTTTTGATAAAATAATAACGAAGTTCACTAAATTTTGCATGATTTTAAGGCAATCATCCAATTCTTATAAAATATTTTTTTAAACTATTTTTATATTTAGTTGGAGAGCTGAATTTATTTTTTCGATATTAGTTAGTTTAATTAAATATTAAATTAGACTATTCAATATTTAATTTAATCTTGGAACAACTTCGATCCCTCTTTGACGTAGAATTTTGTTAGGTGGTATAAGCACTTTTTTTTAGCATTTTACTTGCTTTAAGTTATAGTTTCCGAAGTGGTAAAATATCTGATTACATAAAAATACATTTTTACTGCTGAAATGATGGACTCGCCGAGTTATGCGTTAACCTATAGCAGAGTTTCCCCCAGGTTTAAAAAAGGGCAGGGCGCTACTGTTCTGAAAATGGAACTTTTTACATTTTTCAGGGCACTTTTTCATTTTTAAGGGCACTTTTTGTAGAGTTGAATCTAGAATCTAGCGGTTCAAAAAGTCGTAAAAAAACAGAAATTTCATCAAAAAATTGAAAAAATAGTTAAATTTTGTTAAAAAGTCGCGAAAAAAGGGCAAATTTTATTAAGATTGCATAAACAGCAGTTTTTGCTAAAAGATCGCAAAAACGGCATATTTTGCTACAAAAATCGCGAAAAAACGACAAATGTCGTGAAAACATCGTGAAAAAAACGGAACTTTTCACAGAATTTTCCGTTTTATTGCGATTTTTGAACGAAATTTGCCGTTTTTTCGCAAATCTTTTGACGAAATCTGCCTTTTCATCGCTATTTTTTGACGAAAAATGCCGTTTTTGTGACTCGTTTGTCAAAATTTTCCGTTTTATTGCGATTTTTGGAAGAAATTTGTCATTTTTCCACGATCTTTTGAGGAAATCTGCCGTTTTGTGAAATTTTGTGACGAAATTAGTCATTTTTTTTGCGCATCTTGCCGGAAATTAGTCGTTATTTCGCGACTTTTAACAAAACTTGCCGGTTTTTTTAGCGATTTTTTGACGAAATTATCCGTCCCACGTGACGCGTATGAGACTATTTTTTGCGTAATTTACGCGCTATAGCGCGTTCGGATCATCACTGGAGAGCTGCATGTTTTCAAATGTGGGCAAGAAGGGCGCTATTTTTTTGAATGAATGACAAAAGGGGCTCTAGTTTTTGAATGAGGGGCAAGAGGGGCGCTATTTTTTAAACTAAAGGGCAGGATCGGCGGAGCGCCCCCTTTGAACCCCCCTGGGGGAAACTTTGCTATAGTATATATAGACCGACATGGTCATTATCTGCAATTGGTGAAACATGCGATATATTTAATGTAATGGCAAATTTGAAGTCTGCACGGATCTGGGCCTGATCAGAGGCTCGTTCCCGTCGGCGGAATGGTTCAGAATTTTCTAACGGTCCGGGCTGACACAAAAAATTATACCCGCCGGGCCTATTAAAAAAAATAGTGAATCTAACAGCCTGCTATATAGATTTCAGCAAAAATGATAGAATGCGAGCTGTGTTTATTGAATATGGCTTTAACTAGAAGAAGTATAAATGCGCATCACGAGCCGATACTAGTTAAAGAACATCAATACAGAAATATAACTTACACTGTGTAGAAACCGGCATTGGGCAGTTACTTTGTGTCTAACAAAGGTTTAATATTTTTTTTAGCATACTCGTGCCGGGACGGGATCAGGATTGTTCTCTACATGTAATCGAGCCTGCCTGAAACTAGACTTAACTGTTCTGAAGATATGTAGAGCAGATATCATGATTTATGAAAGTATTAATATTAATAGCGATAAATAACTTATGTTAACGTAATCTTTGGAAATATACTTCTTGGTGATTCTTAAATTCACTTCTTAACAACGCGCATTTTCTAATTTTTAATTGTAAAGGTATAAAATTGACAATCTGGCTATTGAAAGGGTTTGGAATCGAATAGTTTTCCATTTTTGATAAATAGTATACTGGGTATATACTTGTTGAGATATGAAATTCTTGTCACGTGGTTGTAAATTTGGCTCCCTTCCTATGCTATCATTTTCAGAAATTCGATTCAAAACGCTAACTTTAACAATATTTTCTTTGCTTGTATCAAACAATGGATAATGCCATTCGATTGCATAGTTTCTGAATAAAAACACCTGCTATCTTATTAGTTTTCGAAAAAAAAAAAAAAATGAATTCATAAATGTCTCAGAAAGTAGCTCCTTTCGATTAGAGAAAATCTTTAATAAAATGATATAGAAATATTTTCATAAATGTTTATTATATAGCTTCAAAAGTTATGGTGTTTTTAACTTTTTTTCTGTTATTCTAAACCATATTAATTTTTAATGAATCTTTATTTGAATGTTGAAAGTCTAAGAATATAAATAATCATTTATGTTGCTTGTGTATTTTCTGTAAAATGATCCCATAAATATGTATGCAGTATCCTTTAACACGTTTGCTGCCGCTCACGCGAAAGCGCGTGATATAGCGGCAACGTTAAGAGGCCACTCACGCGCCAGCGCGTGATGTGGGATGACGTCCAATAGCCAGTCACGCACTGGCGCGGGAAAATCTTTCACTGATTCTTTGTTATAAAAAGTAAATCGGCTTCTGGGAAAAACCCACTTCTACAATGCAGCATTAACTATCTTCATGTATATCTAACTATCTTAACATTCACATCTTCATGTAAACGGTAGCGAACGTGTTAAAGGAATCTTAATTATATGATAAAAGTATCTGAATTTTTTTTAGAAATAATAGAAAGTGTGTCAGGGCACATCGGGCCGGGCGCGGGCCGAACTTTTGAGTTTTACACCGGGCCGAGCCAAAGTAACTTTCCCTCGGGCCAGGCCCGGGCCTGAAAATTCCGGCCCGGCAGACTTTTATGATGCTGTACAACGATGGTTTTGTCCTTAAACTGAAATTAGATTATTTTAGATCATTTCTTGCGATGATTCCGAATATATTTTCCCTTTTTCTCTGGGTAGTCCATTTTTTGAGAAATTTGCATATTTAAGTTTATCCAAATTAAAAATTTTTTGTGCCATTTTATGAAAATTTTAGATTTAATATGTCACATTAAATTATGTTATAAATCTTCAGTTTTCAGTTCTTTGACTGTAAAGGTTGAACTGGAGTTCGTAACCAAATTATTATATTCTTCTAGGATGATCATGATTTCCCACAATCCAAATGAGCTTTTCTGACTTCAAAATCGTCCTCATTTGGTAAAAATTACCATGTACTAGAAAAATATTGATTTTTTTCCCCAAGTTATATGGAGTTAATCAGAGCTAAAATAAATATCAACATTGTTTTAATTTTACTTTGGCCATTGCAACAATCGGAAAACAGATGAAAATGCTTAATATGTGACCCAATATTATTTTCAATATAATGTAGGGGTACAATCGGTAGCCTGCGGGCCACTAAAATACTAATATTTTCTTACAGAATAATTTTGCTTATTAAGTAACAAACTTTGCTATTAAATAAGCCAAACATTACCTTTTGGATTTTGTGGTGACAAACGAATTTCTGGTTAAAATGTTGTGCAGCTCTAATATAGTGTAACAACGTAAGAGAAAATTTCATTTACTATCTTGTTAGAAATACCTTCGTAATAAATGTAAAATATTGATTTGCCTGTTTTAAGATAGTTTATATCAAAACAATGAATCCATAGTTGCCGTAAATAAAAAAATGTTTTGTATGGAATGATTTGTTTGAAATGTTTTGTAATATTTTATTTTGGAAATCATGACATGTGTGATAATAGTAGATTTTGCATAAAATGTTATGGCTACAACGTCTGGTATTGCATAGAAAAACCATTTATAAGTAGCTGACTTATGTCGTTTAAACAATGGACAAAAATTAGAGGGTATTGTTTAAGAAGGAAATAATACATCGACTCATGTGATGATTACCCAGATCATAGCACTACCTTTTAAAGAAGCAATTGCAAAAAAAAAAAGGGGGTATATTTGGAAAAAACTTATGTGGTTTTTGATTTAACAGATTTAATTAATGTTGTATTCAGGTTTTAATTTTTAACCAATAATAAGATACCAAAATCCAAATACTTTGCACTACTAACAACCGTAGCGCACTCACCCCTCCCCCGTCATTCAAATATGTATATTTATATTTACTACAATATTGGCAAAATTTACAAGCATTTTTTTTCTTAAACAAAAACAAAATAATTAAATGAATAATAAAAATTTATCAGCATATACTTAGCTGTCAACTATTCTACTTGGTTATTTTCCCCTTCTGAATAGAAATCTTTGCCTAATTTCAATATTAATTAATTTCAGAATTCTGAGATTAAATATGGTAAGGATTGTGATTTCGAAATAAAAACATGTAATAATAATAATAAATAAAAGCTGATAAACTATTTGTATGTAAAGAACAAATGTTTATCTAAAAAGAAAAGATTGATTAGACCAAAAATGATAACGATATGAAAACCAACCCCCTACCGCTAGAGATATCTAATGATATCAAGTGCCAGAACCCATCTTTTACCCTTCTAAAGTGATAGTGTTATATATGCACGGCTCCAAAGAGTAATTTAGGCTTTGTTTTTTCGGAAGCGCTATTGCACTGGGATTCGGATACCTGTATTTATGGGATCCAGAGAATTCCGATCAGTATTTAAATAATATTTACTAAAAACAGAAGTACCGGAGCTGGGCTCCGGCGCAAATTAAGCCTTAGATATTTCTTCTTCTATTTACAATTTGTTATAAAGAATTGAACTATTTCCCCGTTCCTTACTCGATTTTCTTACAAATAAAACTTCTTTCATTACATAGGTTTCCTCCTATCCATTAAGTGTTGTATTTGAAGAAATTTTATCTCCGAAGGTCTGTAAATGCATTATCGAAATCCACTTATGGATTCATTTGTCATTTCCATGGTCCGGAGCCAATTCATTTCTTTCAGCTAAAGAATTGCGGAGTGAACGTAAGATTAATGGCCAAAAACTTTGGAGCCACACCATTTAAATACTTAATTTGCATTTGCGTTAATTTCCATGGATTAAATAAACTTTCACCCTACCTAGAATACAAAGAATGTATTATTCTCTTGTAAAATTCTTGCACTAATGCAATTTACTTAAAATTTTACATGTATGGATTGTAATAATGTAATCGGAATGAAATTATTCTCGTGTAAATTATACTTGACTTGTGTAGCGTTTTTATTAGAAATTCGAATTCTCCTTTCCAATTTTGCCATTAATGGTTCTTTTGAAGAAGCGAAATACATATTGATTTTTTTACTAGGTTTTAAAATATTTTTCTTTTTTCAAATGAAAGTTAAAAAAAAATTTACATTGAAGCTAATAAAGTTATTTAATTTCTTGGGGGGATTGTTTAAATGTATTTTTATACACATTTTTAAAGGCTACTCTTGATACAGTTTGAAAATTTATGTTTAAATTTTTCATTTTTCCAACATTTTTGTTCTAAGATAATCCAAAGATAGTTTGTCGTGGGGGGAAAAAAGGGGGCAAATACGTCAATCAAAACTCACAAAAAATTCACGCAAATCTTGAAATTTTCGCACGTTTCCGAAAAAAATCAAAATATTTTCTCCCCCCCCCCCATTTTTCTTTGAAAAGAACATCTTTGTGGCCTTAATTTTATCTCTCTGATCCTACTAAAGGGTTCTCCTAACATTTTCCAACGTGGTGAAAAGTGTTTATGAATTCTGTTTATATTATCGAATTATTTTTTACAGTGTTAAATTAAATTATCAAATGGAGATATGGGAATAATTAAAATGGAGTTATTTATAGAAACATCTATAAGTTAGTTCCGATCTACTGGATTTACTATGGGTAAATATTATACATATAATATTTAACAACATAATAAATTGTTATACATCTATGAGGTTGAAAAGCTGATAACTAGATATTTTATGTCAATTTGTTAAGGTTTTTTAGTATATACCTTTTTTTTAAACATAATATTAAATTAGCTTAGCCATTTCTATTATTATTTAGTTTACATATTTTTAAATGTAATATCTGTAACATTTTTATATTTCAAAGAAAAAAGAAATTGCTGATGATGTTCTTTTCACAACTATATATATATATTTATATATAATATGTGTACCATGTACTCTTCATTTACAGGGATATGCAAAAAATGTTTTGCATTATTTTATGCATTATTCTCTATCGATTGGTTTGTTTGATATGTACGTTATGAAATATATATTTTTTTGAGCTGCACTCAGATATGTAATTGTCTATAAACAATAATAGTAAAAGTGTGTTTTTAATCTAAACTAAATAATATTATGCTTTTGGGGTTTTACCGAAAGAACATATATAGAGATGCGGAACCAAAAATCGAAATATCTCGCGCAGATTGAATTTGCTGGAAATCCGTTTACCTGTTTTAAAGTGTTTTACTTATGTTTTAACTGAACCAAAATTAAGTACTAATGGTTTGAGTTTAGTTTAATTTAATACACAGGGTTGGATATTAATAGCCGTTTTGTGTGGCAATTAAAAAAAAAAAAAAAACGTTTTTAGTTTAAATATGGGCTGTATTTAAAAATCTATAGAGCATATACAGGGTTCGTTTTAAATAATTCTGTGAATATTTGCTGTGAGAATAATTGCTGTGAATAGGATTTTAATTGTGACATGCATTTCCGTTTTCTAAATTATTGATATGCAACTTTCATCATATGAAAATATGAAGTAATATATCAATATTTTGATAGCTTTGGAAAGTGTTTCAGAATTTTTGCGCAATGCATGATTTTTTCTTCTTTCTGCTTTAAATGCTTTCTGTATTTAAAGTAAAAAGGCTTTTTAAAAATCATTTTCACTTTGTAAAGCTATCTATACATTGTTTGATCACCACTTAAATTTTCATTCATAATTTTCTGCCTTTAAAAGACTATTTATATACTGTTTAGAAATTTTCACTTGCCGATTTTTGCGTTTTAAACTTATTTACTCATTGTTTAATTACGATTCAAACTATTGCTCTTTATTCAGTTTCCCATTTTTATCCATTGAAATCCTCACTATCAAGGTTTCACGGATTGTTTCATTATTCATTTATCAGCATATAAATATTTCATGAACTAATGTTTCATGGGCTTTGCAGGATTCTTTGTTTTGAAAATCGAAGTAGTTTAGTTTACTCAGTTTAAAAGCTGTCTGAATGGAAATTAAGCTCAATGGTGATAACGCCTCATCTGATTAATGTTTAAATATAGTACAAAACTTGTGTTGCATTGCAGATTATTAGAATCGAAATGTAGGCCAATTATACATTTTTTTAAGCAGTTTGAAATATTTTTATCTGAAATAATTAAACTAATAGGCAGATTTTATTTCCATGGGTACATTTATGAAAAAATGAGCATGAATTCATATACAGGCAAATAAATCTTAATACTTCAAAATTGCAATATTCGAAGGTAGTTGTAACTAGAGTGACCGAAAATTCGGTTTCATTTTTGATTTCGGCCCATTCGCCGAAAATTTGTTTTCGACGCACAAATTACCACAAATTCAGCCGGACCGAAACTATTTGTATTTTAAAAATCTCGTTTCTTCCTTCAGAAATTTTAAACATGATTCATTGACTTGAGCTGTATCGGCTCGTATGATACTCTTTAATTATAGTTATGAACTTCACTGTCTATAATTATCAGATCAGACATGGCAATATAGGTGCAGATTCCCAAAATTTTTAATTCCAGTCGCCACCAGAGTCTAATTTTTAAGAAATAATGCGAAACAGTGGGAATTTTATTAAAAGATCGCAGAAGAAAACAATTTTTTGCTAATTTGTGTCGATCAAAGTGCCTTTACCTCCAAGCTATAACGTCTACGCAAAACAAATCGTAAAAATGGACGGATGACATTGATAAAATTGATTTAATTAAAATAATAGACTTTTAAAAATTTTTATGCTTTGTCGTGTGACATGAGGTATTCAGCTTAAAGTACACAAAATTTGAAGTATTTGCATGTACACAGTTTTTGTATACGGACTCTGGGACTGACAGACAGAGAATAGAGACGAAGAGGATATCCGTCAAATGAGCGAAATCCTAAAAATAGTTTTTTTCTTTATTGACGATGAATTTGCATCGTAATTTAATTTCATATTAATAGGTGCTAATTACGAGTAGTAAATAATGTTTGATTGTATTTTCAGTTGATGATTACTTATATTGCTCATTTTTCAACGGTTCCATATAAATATTTCTACGGCTGTATAAAAGACGCCAATCTATTCTTTTTTTATGTGTGTGTGTCTATGTCAAAGAATCAATTACATTGGTATTTTTTATTATTCATTGGTATTTATTTATCCACTAAAATTGTTTAATTATATTTTAGTGGATGTAAATGTTCGATATAATGCAAGTCTGGTCATATTCATGATTTCTCATGTTAAAAAAAAAAAAAAAAAAAAAAAAAAAATTCTTAAAAGGCTTTGGACATAAAAAAAATATGTAAATTTT
Organism: Maratus speculifer; assembly: GCA_964019185.1. Taxonomy (NCBI): domain Eukaryota; kingdom Metazoa; phylum Arthropoda; class Arachnida; order Araneae; family Salticidae; genus Maratus; species Maratus speculifer. Next base: position 90,529,097 of record OZ025290.1, read on the forward strand.
GTTTTTGCTTCGAAATATTGAAAATGTTTCTTTTCTCACAATCTAACATTTTTCGTTTGCGTTTTAAAACTGAACGAACAACTTCTATTATATGTTTAGACTTTGTGTTTTCGATTTAAAAGTAAGTCGAATCTCAAAGGCAATCTAGAGAAACAAAGTCTTCTGTTTCTCAAATGTACTCCTTCATTTTATAATGCATTCACCGAATTTGAACTCATTGCATATCATTTGTTTCTATGTATTCCCCATGTAAAATATTCGCTTCTTCTTCCTTTTTTTTTTTTTTTTTTTTTTTTTTTTGCTGCTGTCAAACATAAAGAAATATGGCAGTCGTGTAGCAGGAATAAAAAAATTCAACAAAATAACTTTCGATTTTATGCTTTTTGAACGTAAAATATGTTTTGTTTCATCCCGTACTCGGTAAAACATTTTTGAGAAATAACTTACTTTAAGATTTATTTTTTTCACTAGTTCTGTCAAATACTGAATTGAAATTTAGATAAAAAAGATCATTTTTATTCATACTGCACCATAAATTTATTCTGAAGCACGTAATGTTGTTGAATATATTTATACATATCCAATAATTGTAAAACTATTTATAAATCATTGAATTTAATACAAAATAACCACATTGAAACATGGAAAAAATAAATTAAAATTAATATAATCTAAATTTTTAGAACCAAAGTAGAATCTTCAGGCCCACAAATACTTTGGAACAACAAATAAAGTGTGTGGTTTCATCTTCATATTAACCAAGAAAAAGTGTATGGATTGATTGATTGATGTTAAATATTTAGCTCTTTCAATTAAAGTCGAAACGTTTTAATTCCAGGTAATAAAATGTTTTGTATTAATTTTTTAAATAGTACAACTTTGTTCTGTTTTTCCTTGTTTGTAAATTTTTGCGAGAATTTACTTTGAAAGAAATAAGGCTAAGTATAGGTGGTTAATAAAGTGCTTTTTAACCCTCTTTTTTTTTTGGGGGGGGGGGTTATATAACGGCACACTTGAATTCCCTAACGCACAATAAAATAATAGTAATAAACACATTGGAAATAAATGTTGTTTTTTGTTGTTTATCTATTAAACACAATCAAAATGAGCTAGTGCGTGAAGTTCCCATTCATTTAGCACAAAGGGCGGAGTTAACGGCAGCGAACGTGTTAATGTTACTTCTAAACGAAGAAGTAAAATAGCAGATAAAGATACACAGATAGAGAAAAATGGGATTCATGCGTTGTTGATTTCTTTTTTTTTTTTATAATTGCAGTCTTCTTTTTATTTTCTTTAAACCTCTATTAATTTGATCTCTTTTGCAATATTTAAATTTGCAATGTAACTTACATTTGTTTATTAATTTAACAATAATGAAGATATTATAATTTTTTCAACATAATGGCTGTGATAATGGTTTTTGTGATATGATATCATGGTGACAAACTTGCTAGAAACCGCCATCATTCATATCTAAACAACTATGAGCTAGATGTCCTTTTATTCAGAATGCACTTAATGGTATTTATACCACTGGCACTGGCCAAAATTCAATTACTTTCAATGGATATCATCAAACTTAATGCATGAAAAATTAATACGAAACAAACCTCTTCAAAATATCTTCATTGTGAACGAAAATTCACATTTGGCTTGTAATTACAGACCCATTGTTTTTGATTAAATATGTTGTAATTTTGGCGGAATAAGTAAAAGGAGATGCTTCTTGTTCAAAAAATGCTTGTCTTGACCATATTATATGTGCTGAAAGTTTTTTGAAAGAGCTTATACATTTTTTCTGAAAATGATTATCCACTCCAGACATTGATCTAAGATGCATTAAAAATTTCGTTGCTAAACCAAAGGAAACAGAAAATTTATTCTCGCTGAGTTGTCAACACATGAAATTTAAATAAGCTGTATTATTATATACTTTAGTCTCTTCCTAATACATAGTATATAATCGTGTATCGTTTTTTTTGAATTTTGCGCATTTTCTCTTTGATTTTAAAATGCTTGTTTTTGAATTCAGAAAATTTTATAAAATTTATTTAGTTCACAAAAGCCAAAAAGTTAAATTTTATTTACTAAAAAAGTTTTATTACTCTTAATGTAATTCAAAGTGGATTTTTTTCGGTATAAAGTTTTTGTTTATCAAAATGTAAGTTTTTGTAATTAAATATTATGTAAAATTGTTTTAAAATTTAACATTTTAATGCCTTTAAATTTTGAAATAAAGTAGAATTTGGACAGCCGAATATTCGTTATTCGGCCTAACAGCCACTATTCGGCTAGCCGAGTACTCGGTATTCGATTTGCTGTTGGCCGATTATTAGCTATTCAGGCAAATTCACCATTTGGTGCATCCCTAGTTTATACAACATTAACTCAAACATTTGTTTTACTTTCTGTTTTATTCTTTTATCTTACAGAACAATAATTTTTTGCTGAAATTTTTTCCGAAGATTTCAGATAAATTTTATGATTTTCAATATATACCGGGTGTCCCGAAAATGACTGATGGATTTTAAAATTCAGTAACTTGCAAACGGTGACAGCTATTTAAAAAATTTTGCAGGAGGGTTATGTATAAGGTCAGGAGTTTTTTTTACCGTAATTTTTGATTTTAGTTCGAATTTCAAACAATAGATGTCGCTGAAGACAATTGAAGACCTGGTTGACGCCAAAACCGACTTCACTTAGCACTGATCATATGGCCTTCAATCGCCGTCAGCGCCATCTATTATTTGAAATTCGAACTAAAATAAAAAATTACGGTAAAAAAACTCCTGACATTATACATAACCCTCCTGCAAAAAATTTTTAAATAGCTGTCTCCGTTTGCAAGTTATTGAATTTGTAAAATCCATCAGTTATTTTTGGGACACCCGTTATATATATATATATATATATATATAAACGTTAAATGAAGCCTGCGAAATTGAACTTATGAAGCTAATCATCATCTCAAAATAAATTGTTTAATTTAAAAAGTTTTTTTTTTTAAAGTTACTTCTGTAGTTTTGTAAAATGCTTCATGAAAATTAAAGAGGCATTTTGCGCACACCGTTTAAAAATCACCACGAATATTTCAATTAAAATTACAAAAGTAAATAATATTTCATAAATTCATTTATTTAAAATGCTATAATTTAGTCATTCCAAAAAAGAAATAAATAAAACATTGCTTCTTGTCATCTTGTCCGTACTAAAATACTGTGTATTCGATTTGCTATTGGCCGATTATTATCTATTCAGGCAAAATCACTATGGATGCATCCCTAGTTTATATAACATTAATGCAAACATTTGTTTTACTTTCTATTTTATTCTTTGATCTTGCATAACAATTTTTCACTGAATTTTTTTCCGAAGATTTCAGACAACTTGTATGATTTTCTATATTCCTTTTTTAACGCTGAGTGGAGCCTGCTAGAAACTGAACTATGAAGCTAGTCATCATCTCAAAATAAATTGTATAATTTAAAATGTTTTAAAAAAGAAAGTACTTCTGTTGTTTCGTAAAATGTTTTATGGAAATTGAAGAAAATTTTCGCGTGCACTGATTAGAGGTCTACACGGGCCGGAATTTCCAGGCCCGGCCCGTAGGAAAGTTATTTCGGCCCGTCCCGGCCCGTTGTAAAACTCAAAAGTTCGGCCCGGCCCGTTTAAATTTTTACATTTTAGGCCCGGCCCGTACAAAAATCAGCGAAAACAGGCCCGGCCCGTTTTGGCCCGTTACAATTTCAACGATTTCTAAAAGATTCAGATTTTTATCATATAACTAAGATTCCTTTAAATAATACTGCATGCATATCTATGGAATGATTTTTACAGTATATTTTACAGCAAATACACATTAACAACATTAATGATTACTTAGATTCTTAGGCTTTCAACTTTTGAATAAAGATTCATGAAAAAATTAATATGGCTTAGAATAAAAGAAAGCAAGCTAAAAACATCGTTAATTTTGAAGTTGTTTAATAGAAGAAGATTTATAAATCTATTTCTATATCATTTTATTATAGATTTCAAATCTATTCTTAAATTCAAAGAAGCTCCTTTCTGATACATTTCTAAATTCATTTTTTTTTTCTCAGAAACGCATAAGATTAGCAGATATCTTTATTCAGAAACTAGGGTAGATGTTCCAGTAATGGACCCCCTTAAGGAATTTCTCTAAAAAATAATTTTTTATTAATAGTTGTAATTATTGTATTCCAATTTTTTTCATATTATATTAATCTTTCAACAATATTTAACTAATCCCATAGTTACATTTCCCAATAGAAATAAAAAATTAATTTTAAATGATAGAAATATGTCTAAACACCCAAAAGCCCAGTAATGGACACCCTATAAAAAATAACAGATAATTGATTTTTCAATTCTATTTTGCTCCAGAACTTAATGAAAGCATACTAATAAAACAAAATATTAAAACTTAAGTTAGAAATTTCTTACATTAAAGGATTTATATTGAAAAAAACATAAAACAAAATATTTAAATTTAAGTTATAAATTTATTATAAGCAAGGATTTATGATGTGAATATAAAACAAAATATTAATGATATTATTAACTGTTTATTACATTAAAGGATTTATATTGTAAAGATATAAAACAAAGTATTTAAATTTAAAGGATTTATACGATAAAGACAATGCTTTACTGAAATCAAGTTTAGATAAAATAAGGCATTAAAAAAGTCGCCAATCTTCATTCATATCATTATCTAAATGATGTGCTGTGTAAATATGAAATATAAATAACAAATCTTTAATTTTATCATCCCTTTCCGATAGTCCAAACTATTCAATATGGAATTTTAGAATGCATTTAAAATGATAAATGTTCTTGCACTATCCAACCATTTTCAGATAATCATATAGTCAATCATTTTTAGCACAGATTGATTCCACAATTTCCCTTCAGAGATGCTTCTATGGATATATTATCATCAATGGAACAATCTCACTATTAGCTGAAAAACATCCCATAACAGTGATTTGTTCTTTTTCGTTATTCGGTACTACATAATACACATCTTTAATTGATTTTGGTCTCAAAATTTTCCCTGTTTTAAGAGCACAAAAGAAATCCAGTTTTAACGCCATTGAAAATTCTCTCTGTATGCTTTAGAATTCGGAAGAAAATATTAATAATATCATATTCCTAATATGATTTTACATTCCTAAACCAACTTAAAACAACCTCTTTTGTAACGGCACATCTAGATTTTGTCAAATTTTCTGCTTGTTTTTTGTACCAATTTTGGATGACGTTTTAAAAACAATTATTTATAAAGAAATTGCCTTTTTTAAATTATAATAGGTAAAATTTAAGTATTAAATTTGATTATTTAGCTTTTCAGTTAAATCAAAATATTTTATCTCTACTGAAATTACACTTTTTGTATTGGTCACTTGTGTGGTCCATTACTGGAAAATCACGAAATAAGCAATCCAGTAATGGACCACCCCTCTTAAAATCTTAAAAATAAATAAAATTTTGTAAATGGCCATTGGTATATTAAATTCAATGTTTTATATTGCTAACCAAACCAAAAACATTAAATTTTTACGGAAAAATAAAAAAGATATAAACTAAGTAAGTAAAGTCAGCTCTTAGCATGTTCATTAAGATTTTCAGTGAAAAACAAAAAAACTGTGAAACTTTATTTTCTGCTTCCTGACTGTTTTGACAAAAAGTGTAAAAAATTAATCCAGCTTATAAAGCATGCAAGGTGGAGTTCAGGAAAAATTAATAAAAGCTTAACTATTATTTATTATTTTTTTATAAACCAAAAAGTGCGAGGTGGCTCATTACTGGAAGGCGGTCCGTTACTGGCACATCTACCTATATAATCGAATGGCGTTATCCATTTTTTGATACAAGCAATTTAAGAATACTGCAAACAAATAAAATACTGTCATAATTAGCGTTTTGAATAGAATTTCCAGAAGCAATAGCAAGGGAAGGGAGAAAAACCTGCAATCATTTGAGAAACTATTATATCTCAACAAGGTTATACAAGTATTTTATTTACCAAAAACGAAAAAAGCTATTCGATCCATTCAATAGTTAGGCTTATCACTTTTATACTTTTACAATTTAAAATTAATCAGAAAATGTGTCAAACTTTCGCATTATTGAAAAATTAATTTAAAAATCATCAAGAAGCTTATATCTGAAGACTAAGCTAACATAAGTTTTTCATCGCTGTTAATAATTTTACAAATCATGCTGCCAATATCAATCTGCCAATAATTAAGTCTAGTACCGGTCCGGCCAGTCTATATGTAGAAAAATATTGCAAGCATGATCTCGGACCGGCATGAGTCAGCTAAAAATATATTAAAATGGGTTACACATAATGTAATTCTCCGATGTCGATACACTGTGCATTTTTATATTGATGCTGCCCAACTAATATGGGTACATTTATACTTATTCTCGTTAAAACCATTTTCGTTGAAAATAGCTCATATTTTATCGTTTCTGCTTAAATCTTCAGAACGGGCCGGCAGGGCGGAAATTTTTTTTTATCGGCCCGGCCTGGCCCGTCTGGACCGTTCAATTTTTTTTTTGCCGGCCCGGCCCGTTTATGTTGTTTGTCAGCCCGGCTCGGCCCGTTAGAAAATACGAAACGATTCCGCCGGGCCGGGTACGGGTCACGGGCCAGGCCCGGGCCCGTGCAGACCTCTAGCACTGATTTAAAAATCACTATGAATATTTCAATTAAAATTACAAAAGTAAGTAATATTTCATAATTTCATTTGTTTAAAATGATGCAATTCGGTCATTCCAAAAAAGAAATAAATAAAACACTGCTACTAGTCCATACTAAAATCCTGAATAGTTTTCGAATTAAATCTTAAATTATTATTTTAAGAAAAATCCTAGACATTTTCAGCAAATGCTTTTATGGTTAATGGATTTTGCATAACATTTCACATATTTTTCCATTAAGATATGACTGCGGAAAATGCATGGAAAAATAATTTTTCTACTGTGTGCGGCTTCTATTTTCCAGCTATTTCTACGCTTTCTTACATTTTACTGTTTAATGCGCCATAAATATTTATAAAAGTGTGACACAAACTTAATGTGACATAAATAAAGATAATTTAATGCTACTGGAAGTGGTTATGATGGCAGGCCCATCAAACTCGGCGAACTTCTAACTTTTCCTTTTTCAGGTCTTCTCCTGCAAAATGGGATCACCCTTAACTGCAGTTATTGTCCGGCGTGGCAGGGGACTGTAATTAAATTTTGATTAATCGAATTCGCCGAAGACTGGATGAATTAATGGGGTCTCCCCTTTAATGGATAACTGCTGGATCCGTTTATGGCCCATTTTACGTAGCCTAGATTCCAAAACTTGAAAATAAATTTTGTCATTGTGTCCAAAAATCTGTTTTAACATGATGTCGCAGAAAATATTTAAGTTAGCTTTTTCTTTCTACGTAGGTGTAAATTAAAGTTTGGGGAAAGTTTGATTTTAAATTAGGTATGTGGGAGAGAGCATTGGGAGTTATTCCTGGTCTTTTTGCTCCTTTTTACTGGCATCACTGCTACTAATTTTCCTTTTGCTGCCCGAAAGCGCCTAGTCTAGCCAAATTACAACAACGGACGAGCATATAGTAGGAAGTTTGATCGTGAATTCTAATATAGATAACTCTTTAGTCAGGGCGTCTGAGCTATGACCGAGAGGTTTTGCTCTCGATTCTGGTAGACGAGCGATGCTAGGTTCGAACCCAATCCCTCCTGTGGACTTAATCGTTCGGAGTTTTCCTTGGTTTATTTCGAACTTTTGATTTCCTTGCGTAAATAAGGATTAGATTTTCTTAGAGAGACCCCCCCTCCCCCCTCCATAGAGTACTCTTCCCTTTGGGGCCATATCTCTCGTATAGATAATTGGCCGTCAAAAACAACACATTTTAATGTGCAAACACACGGACATACAAACTGTGGGCTTGTTTCTTGTGGCTACGCGGTGTTTATGATCTTAAAGGACTTTTACAAAAAAAGGACTGATGACCGGCAAAACAAACCATTCCGTCAAGTAGGGTTGGGCTCATTATTTCCTGACTCTTTGTTCATTCTCCCTCATTCTATTATGAAGGAACCGTAAAAAGATCCAATACAAAACGCATACAAAATTTCTTCGTAGAATTCAGTTGACCGGTACAAAACACGCATGTGTCTGCCGGCTTAGGGCAGGCGCAACCTCCGGCGGGATCCTGGTGATGCGGTTAATGGCACACAACAAATACTCGAACAATTTGAGTGATAATTTTAAATTGTATATATCATGGAATAAAATATAATATAGAAATAAAATGAGTGAAAAATAACACTATTTTCACATTTAATATGCGTAATTATTTTTCAACATTTTTCTGTCCTTTATAAGATTTAAAGATTTATTTATTTATTTATTTATTGTGTTCAAGGTTTCTTTCTATACATTCATTAATTCTATACATTCGCCGACAATTATGACAACTTTGCCTATAAGAAGTTAATACTCACTTTTTACCATGCATTACTTCATCTATTAATCCGCTCATGATGATTTTTATAAATCTGTATTATCATTAGAAAAAATTACTACTGATCGAGATCTTGTTAAAAAGACCAAAACTGATATTATTCGATTGATTATTGTTGAGAAAAGGACTTTGGAATGAATGATTTACTTTCTCTCTCTCTTGATCATTCAATACTTGACAGCTAAAATTTTTATACTTTTAATCTCGTATACAGTGGACTCTTATTCTGAACACACATGGGACCAACCAAAAATGTTCAGATTATGAGGGTGTTCATTACAGAGGGAGATTGGGAAATGCATTACTACTATTCAGGGATGCAGTCGTAAAAATAACAGAGGATATACTAGAGCGGGCGGCGGCGACAGAAATGACTACGTCATCGAGTTACGGAATGAAATCATGATGCAGGACAAGATTATTAGGTGTAGATTAAGGAATGACTGGTCTGACTCGTCATTTCTTGGTACGATATGAGTAACAGCGGGCGCCAAATCGCCATTTTGGTGTCACTTTCACGTCATCGAGTTACGGGATGAAATTGGTACCAAATTAAAGCTAAAATAAAGTATTTTGAGAATATTTCGGTCTGCCTGCGCATATCCTGGTACAAACCCTCGGCAGACTGAAATTTATAACAAAAAATAGCATTATAATGAAAAATTCAAGATGACTAAGTCATTGAGTTACGGGATGAAATCATGATGTAGGACAAGATTATTAGGTGTAGATTAAGGAATGACTGGTCTGCCTCGTCATTTCTTGGTACGATATGAGTAACAGCGGGCGCCAACTCGCCATTTTGGCGTCACTTTCACGTCATCAAGTTACGGGATGAAATTGCTGCCAAATTAAAGATAAAGTATTTTAAGAATATTTCGGTCTGATACGCATAACCTGGTACAAACTCTCGGCAGACTCAAATTTATAACAAAAAATGACGTTATAATGTAAAATTCAAGATGATTACGTCATCAAGTTACGGGATGAAATCATGATATAGGACAAAATTATTAGAAGTAGATTAAGGAATGACTGGTCTGCCTCGTCATTTCTTGGTACGATATGAGTAACAGCGGGCGCCAACTCGCCATTTTGGGGTCACTTTTACGTCATCGAGTTACGGGAAGAAATAGGTGCCAAATTAAAGTTAAAATAAAGTAATTTAAAAATATTTCGGTCTACCTGCACATATCCTATATCGTACTCATTTCGTACCAAGAAATGACGAGGCATACCAGTCATTCCTTAATCTACTCCTAATAATCTTGTCCTACATCATGATTTCATCCCGTAACTCGATGACGTAGTCATCTTGAATTTTACATTATAACGTCATTTTTTGTTATAAATTTCGGTCTGCCGAGGGTTTGTACCAGGATATGCGCTAACAGACCGAAATATTCTTAAAATACATTATTTTAGCTTTAATTGGCACATATTTCATCCCGTAACTCGATGACGTGAAAGTGACGCCAAAATGGCGAGTCGGCGCCCGCTGTTACTCATATCGTATCAAGAAATGACGAGGCAGACCAGTCATTCCTTAATCTACACCTAATAATCTTGTCCTACGTCATGATTTCATCCCGTAACTCGATGACTTAGTCATCTTGAATTTTTCATTATAGTGCTATTTTTTGTTATAAATTTCAGTCTGCCGAGGCTTTTTACCAGGATATTCGCAGGCAGACCGAAATATTCTTAAAATACTTTATTTTAGCTTTAATTTGGCACCAATTTCATCCCGTAACTCGATGACGTGAAAGTGACGCCAAAATGGCGAGTTGGCGCCCGCTCTTACTCATATCGTACCAAGAAATGACGAGGCAGACCAGTCATTCCTTAATCTACACCTAATAATCTTGTCCTACATCATGATTTCATCCCGTAACTCGATGACTTAGTCATCTTGAATTTTTCTTATAATGCTATTTTTTGTTATAAATTTCAGCCTGCCGAGGGTTTGTACCAGGATATGCGCAGGCAGACCGAAATATTCTTAAAATACTTTATTTTAGCTTTAATTTGGCACCAATTTCATCCTGTAACTCGATGACGTGAAAGTGACGCCAAAATGGCGAGTCGGCGCCCGCTGTTACTCATATCGTACCAAGAAATGACGAGGCAGACCAGTCATTCCTTAATCTACACCTAATAATCTTGTCCTACACCATGATTTCATCCCGTAACTCGATGACTTAGTCATCTTGAATTTTTCATTATAATGCTATTTTTTGTAATAAATTTCAGTCTGCCGAGGGTTTGTACCAGGATATGCGCAGGCAGACCGAAATATTCTTAAAATACTTTATTTTAGCTTTAATTTGGCACCAATTTCATCCCGTAACTCGATGACGTGAAAGTGACGCCAAAATGGCGAGTTGGCGCCCGCTCTTACTCATATCGTACCAAGAAATGACGAGGCAGGCCAGTCATTCCTTAATCTACACCTAATAATCTTGTCCTACATCATGATTTCATCCCGTAACTCGATGACTTAGTCATCTTGAATTTTTCATTATAATGCTATTTTTTGTTATAAATTTCAGTCTGCCGAGGCTTTGTACCAGGATATGCGCAGGCAGACCGAAATATTCTTAAAATACTTTATTTTAGCTTTAATTTGGCACCAATTTCATCCCGTAACTCGATGACATGAAAGTGACGCCAAAATGGCGAGTTGGCGCCCGCTCTTACTCATATCGTACCAAGAAATGACGAGGCAGACCAGTCATTCCTTAATCTACACCTAATAATCTTGTCCTACATCATGATTTCATCCCGTAACTCGATGACTTGGTCATCTTGAATTTTTCATTATAATGCTATTTTTTGTTATAAATTTCAGTCTGCCGAGGGTTTATACCAGGATATGCGCAGGCAGACCGAAATATTCTTAAAATACTTTATTTTATCTTTAATTTGGCACCAATTTCATCCCGTAACTCGATGACGTGAAAGTGACGCCAAAATGGCGAGTTGGCGCCCGCTCTTACTCATATCGTACCAAGAAATGACGAGGCAGACCAGTCATTCCTTAATCTACACCTAATAATCTTGTCCTACATCATGATTTCATCCCGTAACTCGATGACGTAGTCATTCGTGTCGCCGCCGCCCGGTCTATACGGTCTAAGCAGAGGGTATACGCTCAAGGCAGAGAGTATACCCTAGAATGTGTATGCTATAAGCTTTCTTGAAAAACAGAGGGTATACGGTACTCCTTAAAAAAATTCCAGAGGATATACGGCGTATATCCCCATATACTCTCTACTTCATTCCTGCTACTATTACTATGTAGAGTGACTTAGGCAGTAGTTGATCAAATAAAGTCGGTGATACGGAGTTTTTTATTGTACTTTTTCCGTTTTTAAATTTAAGAAGTAAAGTATTTAGTTATTTTACAGCTAAAATTTTATGCATTTCATCTCATACATTTATTTTATCTCTTGCATTTAAGGAACCATTAATATTTTTTTCCTAAATGTAGTTGTACACATATAAATATTGCTTGAAAAATTCTTCCTTCTTTTTCTCCGGCCTGTTTTTTAATTAATTGGTCTAGCTGCTTGACATATTTACTCAATCCACCCTCTTTTGGATTCTCTCCAAAGATTTATAATATACAGTTAATTATATTTTATTGAGTATATCTACCAAATCTGTTTACATCAGTTTTGTTCTTGTTTTGCATCAGCAAAATAGGTTATTTAAATTAAAAAGAAAATTCGTATAATTGAGTGACAAACTAAATATTGTTTCCGCATAATATTTTAATAAGACAGTCATTAATAAATGCTAATTTGGAAAACACAGTCTGGGTGAGATTCATCTTTGCAACTTTTCCATTCTATAAAAGTTGAAAGAAATATCCATGCTGGTTGTTTATATATATGTAACTTTAAAGAGCAAATTCTATGTATATAAATAAAATATTTTTGGTTCAATATTTGCTTCAAAAGTGACAGAATTTTAAAAGTAAAGATTTCAGATTAAGGCGAAAAATGTTTTCAAGGATTAACCTCTTGGAGACGAGCGACTGGTATGCGTGTCGCATAAAGTGCACAAAATTCTTAATTATTCTCACCTGTAAATTTTTATTGTAAATATTGCCGTATTTAATGCGAACATTTTTCGATTCAATCTGCTAAAAATTTCTGTATTGAAAAGTCGGTAATAAAAGATTAAAAATTTTGTAAAAGACGCTCGTCCCGAAGGTGTTTAAAACAAATTGTTTATTTAAAATAAAATGGGTATGGAAAGAGTAAAAAAAAAAAAAAAAAAAAAAAAAAAAAAAAAATTACGCCTAGAATACAAACGACATATCTTATTTTCATATAAGCAACAAAGATTTGTATAGTACGAGTAATAATATAGTACCACGAAAATTTGTGTATGTGTATACTCTTATTTCTTTCTGATTTTACCGTGTGTCAAAATTGCAAATATAATTCATTTTCATTCTCCTTATGTATTATAAAACATCGATAAGACGTCCATCGTCATCAGTGTTGTGCATATTATCATTATAATTTTATAGAGAATGGGTGATGATCTATTGAAAATAGTTATTTTTTGTTTTAACTCATATGTTTAAGCATTCTCCTTTTAGTCTAAGAGCTAGAAACGTCAAAAAACACGTCATTTTACCAAAGCTCTTTTTTTTTTTTTTATGTTATTCCATTTTATGGTGTAGTTCGTTTGCGGGTGGTCTGGCAGTCGGAAGACATTGCGTTTACCTGTGGCAGGAGTTGTGCAGGCCAAAAAACTTCAAAATTACGTCATTTTATCAAAGCTCATTTTTTTAATGTATATTCTTCCTTTTTATGGTCCACTGTGTTTGCGGGCGGTTTCGCAATCGGGAGACGTTGCGTTTACCTGTGGGAGAAGGTGTTGTGCAGGTCAATAAACTTCACTATTACGTCATTTTATCAAAGCTCTTTCTTTAATATGTTCTTCCCTTTTATGGTTTAGAACGTCGGCGGGCGGTCTGGCAGTCGGAGACCTTGCGTTTATCTGTGGAAAAAGGTGTTGTGCAGGCCAAAAAACTTCAAATTTACGTCATTTTAGCAGGATTTTTGTTTGTAACATTTGTTTATATTAACTATTTGTGATATTAATGCCAGACGTTACTAATGTCGCTAAGACCCTGCCAGATCCACACTTATCGATAACTGTTTGGCTATCAGACAATCTAAAATTAATTTGCCAGACAAAATTTGGTTGCAAAGTGAATGCTATACGGCTTTAAATATGGCAACGATAGTGCCTGTTTCAAGAGTGGTTTACAGTTTAAAATTTATAAGTCATCTTTATATCAATTTATCAAGCATAAAAATTATAAGATATTAATATTTGGCTAGCAGACAACCTATAATTAATTTGTCAGACATAAATTCGGTAGCAAAGTTAATGTCAGACGGCTTTAAATATGGCAACGAAAGTTCCTGTTTAAAGAGTGCTTTACAGTTGAAAAATTATAAGTCATCTTTAAGTCCTTTTATCAAGCATAAAAATTACAAGATATTACTCTTTTGCTAGCAGACAACCTATAATTAATTTGCCAGACACAAATTCGGTTGCAAAGTTAATTCCACACGGCTTTAAATATGGCGACAAGAGTGGTTTAAGGCCCCTGTCCTCGCTCGAGGAAACGCTCGCGAGCTAATACTATTCCAATGAGGAAGCATTTTTCTTAACTCTTTCGCATTTTGACATTTTTGAATATTTTTTTTTTTGCATTGGATAGCTGAGGTGCATGCCGACAGCGCACCTTTTTTACTTTTTCGATTTTGGTTGCAATATATTTTTTAAAAAGCACTTTCAGTTTCGAAACCGGTTTTGAAAATGAAACTAACTTTGTAAAAAATATCTGCAACCAAAATCGAAAAAGTAAAAAAGGTGCACTGTCGGCATGCACCTCAGCTATCCAATGCAAAAAAAATTATTCAAAAATGTCAAAATGCGAAAGAGTTATTAGAAAAATGCTTCCCCTTAGGAATAGCATTAGGTCGCGAGCATTTCCTCGAGCGAGGACAGGGGCCTTTAGTTGTAAGTTAAAGCCGTCTGGCATTAACTTTGCAAACGAATTTGAGTGTGGCAAATTAATTATAGGTTGTCTGATTGTCAAAGAGTAATATAATTTTCATGCTTGATAAAATGATGCAAAAATGAATTAAAATTTTTAAACTATTAACCACTCTTGAAAAAGGCACTTTCGTTGCCATATTTAAAGCCGTCTGGCATTAACTTTGCAACCGAATTTGTACCTGGCATTTTATATATAGCTTGTCTGCTAGCAAAAGTGTAATATGTAATCTATAAATGTGGATTTGGTAGGGTCATAGTGACATTGTTATCGTCTGGCAATAATGACCACACTTAGTAAAAAAAATATTACAAACAATAATCCTGCTAAAATGACGTAATTTTAATGTTTTTTCACTTGCATAATCCCTTCTCAAGCATGTAAACGCAACGTCTCCCGACTGCCAGAGCACCCGCAAATATACTACACCATAAAAATAAAGAACATATAAAAAAATTAGCCTTGATAAAATGACTTAATTTGGAAGTTTTTTGACCTGCATAACCCCTACTCCCATAAGTAAACGCAACGTCTCCGGACTTCCAGACTGCCCGCAAACGTACTACACCACAAAAGGGAAGAACATATAAAAAAAATTGAGCCTTGATAAAATGACGCAATTTTGAAGTTTTTTGACCTGCATAACCTCTTTTTCCCAGGTAAACGCAAAGTCTCCGGACTGCCAGACCGCCCGCAAACGTACTACACCATAAAAGGGAAGAACATATAAAAAATGAGCCTTGATAAAATGACGTAATTTTGAAGTTTTTTGACCTGCACAACCCCTTCTGCCACATATAAACGCAACGTCTCCGGATTGCCAGACCACTCGCAAACGTACTACACCATAAAAGGGAAGAACATATAAAAAATGAACCTTGATAAAGACTCAGGTGACGAAAACGTTGCTAGCTCATAGACTATTTATAACTCATAAAAAATGTTGTTGCTAATTTTAAGATGCCATGTCCGGTATTGCTATTCGTAAGACGTGGATGAAAATGACCTTGCAATGCATTACAAAATTTTATGTGATCAACTAATTAACTTCAGATACGTTTTAGCCAGGGATGCACCGAATAGCGATTTCGACAGAATGCCGAATATTCGACCGACAGGTGAACCGAATACCGAATATTCGGCTAGCCGAATAGTAATTGGTGGGCTGAATAACGAATATTTGGCCAGCCGAATAGTAACTAGTCGACCAAATACCGAATATTCGGCTTTCCAAATACTTTTTATATTTCAAAGTGTAAATGTGTTAAAATGTTACTTTTTAAAACAATTATACATTAAAAAAAACGTACATTTTGATAAACAAGAGCTTTTTTAAGAACATTTAGTATTAAAATCTGCCTTGACAGGGTTGCCACGCAACCTGGAGAACCTGGAAAACCGGGAAAACACAGGGAATTATAAATCTCCTCCCAAAACAGGGAAATTCCAGGGAATTTAAAAAAAAATCCTAAAAAATCTGAAAAAAAACAGGGAATTTGGTAATGGCAAATTACGTCATTTCTAATTAGCCTTCATACACGCATATATTTTTTCACACTCGACGTGGAATAAACGTGTTACAGTACAGGGAAAATACAGGGAATTTTTTTTCAAGATTAGAGTGGCAACCCTGCTTGTTACTTAAGAAGCACAATTATTATACTTTTTAATGAATAAAATTTTTAATTGCATGGTTTCGTCTATGAATTAAAACAAACATTTAAAAATCAAAGAGAAATAATGAAAGAATGGTTGAAGAAAAACTTTACAGTCTCATAATTGTCCTTTTTAGATATTTCAAGGTAGATTTTTTTCGATATAAAATACAAATACTTTTATTTTAATTCTGAATATAAAGGAATGTCTAGCTCATAGTTCTTTTCTTATGAATTGTGGAATTTTCTGCCCTTCCTATGATATCATATTTTACAGAAATCGAAGCATGTGAGTTGAAAATACAGTTATGGCATCTTATTTATTATTAATGCAACAAACGAAAACACAAGTTTGACCTAGAGTGAGATGAAATACAATGTACTTATGACTGAATAAGTTGATTATGATTGTTTTCAAAAATTGTCTGCCTTGATAGCTATTACCAATCTCAAAAGTTTTTCTTTCTTGTTTAACCCCTTAACGCGCAGTGTTGCCGGGTCGGCAACACCTAAAGTTCCCCCTGTTTAGAGACACAAAAACTCCGTGAATATTTCAAAAACTACTCTAATGGCTACTTTAATTCTTTCTTATGAGTTCTAGACGGCAGCACCACACAGATCAAACTCTACTGTTTTTAAATAATAGGTAAAATGTTTTACTGTAATACGCGCATCACAGCAATGCTCTTCTCACTGCGCTTATCAATGCTTTACTTATGGGAGGTTACCACTTCGGCAACAGCTGTATAATTAAAATGGTTAGTGCAATCTTTACAAAACAATAACTGTGTACTCCTCTAGGCCTAAATAGATTGCCTAATTTTTTTTCTTTAAATTCCAACTTTAAAGAGTAGTGCGCCGGAAAGGGTTAAGGACTTTTATTTGAAAAAAGCAAGAAACAGATTATTTACTAAACAAAATTTAGGAACTTACATTTGCACATCATTTATTCCTAAGAAGAATCCTAATAAATCATCATTTTAATCCTTCTTGTTAGTGTCCGCGATTCACGAAGCAGTTCTTGGGTGTCTTTAATTGTAAATAAATTCACACTAATATATCTTTTTGTGTTATATTAACCACTTAAAGAAACATTTAGTAAATTGACAAAACAAGATACAGGAATTCAGTTTCCTGCTGCGGTTACTGGATTACTGTGCATCATATTTATCAAAATCGAAATAAGCTGTTTCTAATTTTTCTAATTTATTCAATAAATCATTCTTTTGAAAAACTTGATCTGCGTCAATGAAGTTCGTGATACGTGTTAATGCAGATTTAGTTCTGCCACGTAAATTTATTGCTGCCTTTTCTAAATCTTCTTGACTCATTATTAAAATAATGAGGGAACCAAGTTAAAAACAACGCCAAACTGATAATAAACCAAACTGTACTTATCTGAAACAGCTGGGCTGAAGAGTAGGGGAGAGTGGGGATACTTGAGCATAGGGGATACTTGAGCCACCCCTATTATCTCTACAGTTGGTTAATTTTTCTTTCTAAAACTACCAATATGATAACATATTTATAGTTCTGAACATGTAAAAAAGAAATCACACATCTTGGTACCATTTTGAAAATATAGTAATTAATAGTTGTCTTTTCCCTATCTGAAGTAAATATTTGGGTGCATGGCTTTTTTGTTTTTTTGTAATCAAAGTTTTGTTTAAAGTTGCAACTATATACATACATTTAATAAGCATAATTTCAATTGTATTTTGAGTTTAAAATAGTTCTAATAGCTGCATGCTTTATTTAGTAAAACTCTGGGAAACAAAAATAGTGATAGTGGGGATACTTGAGCCAATGAGAGTGGGGATACTTGAGCCATGCCTCAACCATCCCCACTAGAAATTAAACATGGGTGAAACAAACAAAAAATAAAATTCCATCCTTATATTCACTAATAGATATTTTTCTGAATAAAAGAGAGAATAATTTTTTTTTTTTTTTTTTTTTTTTTTTTAATAATGACTTAAAAATATTTAAAAATGTATATTTTTTAAATGAAAATATCTATTTTATTTTTCATTTTGACTAACAAAATAGCCTGTCTAGATAAATGTAAACATAGTTTTCAATTTAACTTTCATTAAATTAAAATAACTTTTTAGAACGGTTTTACAGGCTATAATCTCTAATACTTTAATTAATTAGGTCCAACATATTAAAATATTTATTTTTTAATATAACATATTAAGATTAATATTTTATATTGAAATCGTAACCTCTGTTGCTGTAACTTTTTTTTAACTAAGAAAATTGAAGAAAAATTGGTAAAACGAGCGCACAAAAAACAAGAAAAGCAACAAAAATCCCAGTTCAAACTTACCTGCATAGAGCCAAAGAGGAAGAAAAATCTTTTCCTGTGAAATCAAAAAAGTGTTTGAAACAGTAGAATGATACATCTGGCTTAAATTCCGACAGCTACTAAATTAAAAGCACGAGTTCGACAATATAATTAGAGGAAAATTCTGTCAATGATGGTGATGATGTGAAAAGAAAATCTTCTATTGATGGTTGGTTACTAATAAAATATGCCAGAAAGAAAACTGTAAAAATATTTGTTGGATAAGTGCTTAATATTTTCAAAATGAAATTTGCCCGAAGAATTGCAGATTACAAATTTAAATGGCTCTGAACTGAGGATGTTTCTACCGTCGTTATAACTCAAGTTGAAATTATCATCCGACAACCAGTTTTAACGACAAAAAATGATCGTATTACTAGCTTTGTTTTCTCAATTGGTTTTGAATGACTTTACGTTTCATAATTTATCATTCTGTAAAATGTTTGTGCAAAAATAAAGCGAAAAAAATTACTTTTGTAGGTATTTTTCCTTAGTGGCTCAAGTATCCCTTCACTATGGCTCAAGTATCCCCGCCATGGGGATACTTGAGCCACGATGTAAAACAAAAAATAAACATTTATTATACATAGAAAAATAGTTCAAAATTAATTGAAAGTGGTTTTTAGTTGAAGAAAAAATATCAAATTTTCATTTTCAATATTTTATTTTATTCTAAAAAAATATAAAAAATTTAAAAAAATTAAAATTCAAAAAATGGCTCAAGTATTCCCATCTTCCCCTACTCCTTTGTGGCGACTTTGTACCGTTGTAATCCATAAAAAGCGATGTGTGCAGGTACGCTTTATCTGGCCGATGCCTCCATAATGTTAGTGTCCGCGATTCACGAAGCAGTTCTTGGGTGTCTTTAATTGTAAATAAATTCACACTAATATATCTTTTTGTGTTATATTAAACACTTAAAGAAACATTTAGTAAATTGACAAAACAAGATACAGGAATTCAGTTTCCTGCTGCGGTTACTGGATTAACATATTATCCAAGTATGCGAAAACAGAAGAGAAATGTAAGCACCGTGTGTGCTTTACAAAAACATAAGAGAAACTGAAGTCAGTTCGTTCACAGTAAAATATTGTCCTTGAAGTAATCAACAAAAATGATTTCGCAATCATGTGCAATCATCTACTTATGAATTGCTTTATATAAACAATGATATTAAATGAATTTCATTAATGTCACTTTTGAATTATGGATCGATTTATCGTTTATAAATATTATAGTTTTAAAATAAACAGTTAAGGTGATTAATGTCACTTCTGAAATATGAAGTTATTTGATGTTTATCAATATTACTGTTTTAGAGTAAACACTCTAAGCATGCGAACACACTCCCACCCTATCAGGCCTTAGTCCTGAAATATAGGAAGGAGAGCTAATTTGTGGACAGGTCGTTTCAAAATTGATCCTCTACACTGTATAGTCACCACACGGACATGTCCGTCTTTTCCTGGGTGTACTTCTTTTACCCGGCCCAATGGCCAAGAGTCTGGTGGCTGGACATCATCAAGGAGTAGCACAACTTGTCCAATTTGCAGATTGGTTTGCTCGACTCTCCACTTGCCTCTCTTTTGGAGCGAGCATAGGTATTCTTGCTTAAATCGCTGGGAGAATCCTCTTTTTAAATTTTGCAGCAGCTCCCAGCGATTTCTAGGGTTGCTCTGGATAGATGAGGTCTCCTCCGGTAGCGAGAAAATTACATCACCTGTAAGAAAATGTGAGGGTGTGAGAACATTTATACAGTCACTATCATTGTCATTTAAATGTATAAGAGGTCGCGAATTCAATAATGCTTCGACTTGGCTAAGTAGGGTGGCGAGCTCTTCGAACGTTAGGAGTGTCTCTCCTATTACTCTTTTGAGATGGTGTTTGGCGGATTTTATTGCAGCCTCCCAAATTCCGCCAAAGTGAGGGGAAGAAGGAGGGATAAAATGCCATTCAATGGATTTTTCAGTTAAATATTGAGACATGATTTCATTTTTAGGAAACGACAACCAGGCCCTCTGTATTTGGTCGATTTTTCTTGATGCCCCGACAAAGTTCTTCCCGTTGTCACTATAAAAGTGACGTGGGGTACCTCTTCTTGCACTAAAACGTCGAAGAGCTGCTATAAATGCTTCAGTTGTTAGGTCACTTACAGCTTCTATATGAACCGCTTTCGTAGCAAGACAAATAAATAAGGCAATGTAACCCTTAGTTGTTTTTGCACCCCTACCCTTGCTAAATTTAATGGATATGGGGCCTGCGTAATCAATTCCGCTGGCAAAAAAGGGGCGTTTAAGATTTACTCGAGGTTTAGGTAAATTCCCCATTAATTGAGGAGTTGTAATAGTTTTCTTATATCTGAAACATTTTAAACATCTATTAATGCATTTGTTGATGAGCTTTTTTCCACCAACTATCCAAAAAGATTGTTTTATGATGTGCGATAGTAGAGAAGGTCCAGCATGTAAAGTGGCAATATGCTGTTGTATTATCAATAGTTCACTCATTTTATGTTGTGATGGAAGTATTACCGGATGCTTGTGATTAAATGCTAACTGTGAATTTTGCAGGCGTCCTCCCACCCGTAAGATACCCTTAGCATCAATAAACGGATATAGGGAGTGTAATTTGCTTTTCTTAGCTAGAGGTTTTTGTTCTTTGATGCATTTTAACTCTTCTTTAAAGTAAGAATTTTGAATCCAAAGAACGATCATTTCTTCAGCAGATTTTGTTTCGTTAGATGTAAGTACTGTTGAAGGGATTTGATGTTCATTAGCATTTTTGCATTTAGGCAATATGCCAGAATGCGGATAATTTTTTAAAGTGAAGAGTGCTTTTGAAACAAATTATCTAGTACATCATTTGAAGGATGCGTGTGAAATGAAAAAATGGGATCCGACCTTTGCTCGGATTTGATTTGTTCATCGAATTCATCAACATTTAAGTCGTCTTTCGGCCAATTAGATGGGTCTAGAAGTAGCCAGCTTGGCCCTTTCCACCATAGCTCGCATTCTGGCAAACACTTTGGGTCAATACCGCGAGAAGCGATATCTGCGGGATTTTCTTTTGAGGGAACGTGTCCCCAGTGCTTCGTAGGTAAAACTTCTGTTATTTGAGAGGTTCTGTTCGCGACAAATGTTTTCCACTTGCGGGGGTGTGCGGATAACCATGAAAGGACTACTTTAGAATCAGTCCATGCAAAAATATCGAACTTGTAATTCTTTAGTGTGTCCATAACTGTGCGGAATAATTTAGATAATAAGTGAGCACCACAAAGTTCTAATTTAGGGACATAAATTTGCTTGATTGGTGCAACCTTTGTTTTAGAAACCAAAAGATAAGCATTGGTTTTTCCATTGCAAGTTTGTCGGCAATAAATTGCAGCAGCATAAGCTAGTGTTGACGCATCGGAGAATCCCTGTAATTCGAAGACATTCCCGGATGAAAGCGTAATACATCTTGGTATCGAAAATTGATTGATTTCATTGAATGAATTTTGAAATTTGAATAATTCCTCGGTTAGATGTTCTGGAATAATAGTGTCCCAGTCCCCTTTTGTCAACCACAGTTTTTGATAAAATATTTTTTAAGTTACAGTACATGGTGAAATTAGACCCAGTGGGTCAAAGATTCTAGCAGATTCTGCTAAAATTTGCCTCTTTGTAAGAGGTGGAGTGAGATTTAGTGAAACCTTGAAAATAAAAGTATCTGAAGAAGAGTTCCAGCTTAATCCTAGAACTTTAGAGCTTCCTTTATCACTAGGAATTATTTCAAAATTCGATTCGGTATTGGAATCATCTTCAAACTCTCTAAGAAATTCCTTTGAATTTGAATTCCACTTTCTTAAGTGGAAACCATGTGCGTGCAAAACATCGGTAATTTCTTTACAAGTTTCTATTGCCTCACTAACAGTATTTGAGCCTGAAAGTAGATCATCCATATAAAAATCTTTCTCTAATGTTTGAGAAATAACAGCATTTTTTTTATAATCATCAGCAATTTGTTTGAGACATTTAGTGGCTAGATAAGACGCTGGAGCTAGTCCATAAGTAACCGTTTTTAATTTGAAATTTTGTATTTCCTCATTAGAATTAAACCTCCAAACTATTTTCTGATAATTTTGATCTTCAGAAACTAAAATCTGGCGGTACATTTTTTCTATGTCAGCGCAAAAAACAATTTTCGGAACTCGAAAATTAAGTAAAATTTCAAATATGTCCCGTTATTGTCTGTGATCTACTCCCAATATTGAATTCAAGGAGTTTCCTTTTGAAGTTTTACATGATGCATCAAACACAGCTCTCAACTTGGTAGTAGTACTAGAATGTTTAATAACCGCATGATGAGGAAGAAAATATTGTTCATTTTCAGAATCGTTAATGTCATTTTGTGTTATTAATTCCATATGGCCTAACTGTATATATTCGCGCATAAAATCCTTGTATTGCTTTTCGAATTCTGGGTTTTCTTTAAATTTCCTTTCCATCGCCAACAAGCGAGAAATTGCGGCAGGTCTAGAATTACCTAATTCTGTCGTAGGTTTAACAAAAGGTAATTTTACCACAAAACGACCCTCGGAATTGATTAATTTTTCTGAAAATGTGATTCAACAAATTGTTCTTCTGGAGACAGAATTTGAGCATTATTATTGAATACTTCTTCCATTTCCCAAAACCGTTTTAATTCATTATCAATATTAAGTTCATAAATATGTAAATTATGCATTGAATTAGGAGTTGTGTTAAGATGTGGCATTTTTCCCGATATGAGAAAGCCAAAGATGGAATTTTGCGCAATTAAACTGCTCTGAGCACATGTTATTTGACCAGGAAGCAAAATAGAAAAAAAGTAATCTGATCCTAAAATAACATCGATTTTATTTGGAGTCCCAAAATGTGGATCTGCCAAGTTTACATTTTTTAAGTGTGAATAATGCTCTTCACTTATTTTCTCAGAAGGTAATGGAGCTGTTAATTCGTCTAAAATAAAAGCTTTCACTGACAACTTACTGTCAGCATTATGAATTGATATAAGATCAATCATTACGTAACCCTTTGTTACTGCGATTTTTGAATTAGAAAGACCTTTCACGGGAAATCTGGCATTTTTTCTTTTGATTCCTAACACTTTCATGCATGATTCTGACACGAACGTAGATTCTGAGCCACTGTCACACATAATTCTTAACGTGTGCTTTTGACCCATGCAATCATAAATAAATACCGTAGCAGTGGGCAAAAGTGCGAAAGATGTTTGAACAGAATTTATTGAAGGAGAAACTTCTTTTTTATTATCATCAGGAATCGAAAGGTCCTCTGAATCAGATTTGCTTTTCCGACTCTGTTTTTCATTCGAACGTGAAGTTGACATCGCATAATTTTGTAGTTTATTCTCGCATAACAGCGTATGGTGTTTAAGCTGGCAATGATGACAGCTAAATGTAGAATTACATTGATATGTGTGTTTGTCAGACAAACAATTGCTACATAATTTGTTTTTTCTCACAAATTGTTTTCTATCCCTTGCGTTTAATTCCTTGAATTTAATACATTTGTACAGTAAGTGATTAGCTTTACAAAATAAACATTTGATAACGTTGTTGGCGGGAGCTTTGTGAAAATTAAATTGCTTCTCTTTTTTATGTGACCCTGTATAATCATTATTATACAATTCTAAAGGTAAACATCTGTCATTAATGAACTGAATAAATTGATCAAAAGAAGGAAAATCATCCTTTGATGAATATTGAGCCCATTCTTCACGTGTTTTATTATCAACCTTTTGAAAAAGAATATGAATTAACCAAATGTTTCTCCCTGATGCTTTAACATCGATTGATTTGAGAGCACGAATTACCTCGTCAGAGATATCTTATATATTGCGTAAGTTAAGTGCATTAGCGTGAATAATGGGAGGTATATCCATAAATGTTTTAATAAGAGCTGCGACAATTTTTTTTTTTTTTGTCGTATCTTGACAATAATTTTTCCCATGCTTCTGCATAACTGGTTTCAGAAATGGGAATATGTTTTATAATTGAAGATGGCTCTTCACCGAGCAAACCTCTTAAGTATTGAAATTTTTGAATATTTGTTATACTGGCATTATTATGCACTAATGATAAATATAAGTCTTTAAATGACATCCAGTTTTTGAAATTACCATCAAATTGCTCAATATTCAATCTGGGTAATTTAAAATTATTAGTTGTATTAACTATAGGTAATTGTTCATTAACAACTTGAGAATGTGCATTCATACTATTTATAGAAAATTTTTCAAGTTCTGATTGCAGTTTGGCTTTGGTTTCATAATATTTTGTTTCGAATTCCTCCATTTCCGAGGATTCTTCTGGTAATTGTGCATCATATTTATCAAAATCGAAATAAGCTGTTTCTAATGTTTCTAATTTATTCAATAAATCATTCTTTTGAAAAACTTGATCTGCGTCAATGAAGTTCGTGATACGTGTTAATGCAGATTTAGTTCTGCCACGTAAATTTATTGCTGCCTTTTCTAAATCTTCTTGACTCATTATTAAAATAATGAGGGAACCAAGTTAAAAACAACGCCAAACTGATAATAAACCAAACTGTACTTATCTGAAACAGCTGGGCTGAAGAGTACTCCTTTGTGGCGACTTTGTACGGTTGTAATCCATAAAAAGCGATGTGTGCAGGTATGCTTTATCTGGCCGATGCCTCCATAATGTTAGTGTCCGCGATTCACGAAGCAGTTCTTGGGTGTCTTTAATTGTAAATAAATTCACACTAATGTATCTTTTTGTGTTATATTAACCACTTAAAGAAACATTTAGTAAATTGACAAAACAAGATACAGGAATTCAGTTTCCTGCTGCGGTTACTGGATTAACATATTATCCAAGTATGCGAAAACAGAAGAGAAATATAAGCACCGTGTGTGCTTTACAAAAACATAAGAGAAACTGAAGTCAGTTCGTTCACAGTAAAATATTGTCCTTGAAGTAATCAACAAAAATGATTTCGCAATCATGTGCAATCATCTACTTATGAATTGCTTTATATAAACAATGATATTAAATGAATTTCATTAATGTCACTTTTGAATTATGGATCGATTTATCGTTTATAAATATTATAGTTTTAAAATAAACAGTTAAGGTGATTAATGTCACTTCTGAAATATGAAGTTATTTGATGTTTATCAATATTACTGTTTTAGAGTAAACACTCTAAGCTTGCGAACACTTCTCATGGTTAATTTTCTTAAGTTATACTTTATAAACAGCAAATAAATAATGTAAAAACATTCTATTTTATTTAATGATTTTCTTTCTAATTATTTTAAATATATTTATAAATTGACAGTTAAAAGTAGAAATTGTGAAAAAATTTTTTAAATGTATTTTAAAAGGTTTTATTGAGTATTGGATTCAGCCGAATACTTTAATATTCGGCCATACCGAATATTCGGCAGATCGAATAGTGTCATATTCGGCCTAACCGAATATTCAGTAACATGGCCGAATACCGAATAGATACCGAATATTCGGTACATCCCTAGTTTTAGCAAACCTTCTGGGATAAAGTTTTATTTATCTATTGGTTACAATTGTATTATTCTATTTTAATGCGTTATGAGTTGTCTTCATATTATGTTTTTTGAATGTGTTCTCAAATACAATCAATGTTCAACTGACTATATTGCCTGTATTTTATGCCTTAAATTTATATTCTTTTTGACTTCTTTTTTCTCCCTAAAAAATTAGTATAGTGTTGAGATATTTTTAAAACTTTATATATTGTGTTATAGAGCTTTGGGATAGTAGAGAAAATTTTTACAAATTTTCTGGTAACCTAATCACTGTCTCATATACTCAAAGCATTTTTTCTTTTCAATATTTATACAGATTATATTTAACACATACTTAAGCCATTTATCTGTTATTAAAGAAGAAATAATTTGTGTTATAGTCAAAATTATTTTTTGTAATACATACACAGATAAGCATAAATAATTCACCAGTTTTGTTTCCATAGTTGTTTATATGATGTGATAAATAATCTCATTTTATTAATCCCGACTTGCGCCAAAAGTATTATTAACAAAAAAGTACTAATTTATTTTATTAAAATCATCTTATATTGTAATCAATATACTTTAATTTAAATATGCACTGCGTTTTTTAAATGCACATGTCCAAAAAAATTGAATCGCATTCAGGAAAATTTCACATTAAATTTCAAATTCATACTAATTTTACTGACTTTTTTCTATATTTTTAACAACAATATGTAATCTATAAAAAAAAAAAAGTTATTTTAGCTAAAACTTCTTTTAAAAAAATCCGAAAAATATTATGCTAAAGAAAACATTTTCTAAAATGTCCAATTAATTGGAATATCTAAGAAAGAAAGATTGTTATTTTTTATCATTTCCGCTCTTTTAAAACTTTTCTTAATTAACATTCTCGTAAAATTCTAATAAAATCATTAACGAAGGAACTTTATGGTATTAGTTTTTTTAACATAAGAGAGAGCGTAATGAAGCATGAACAACATGTTTTTTTATCATATACATTTGATCAAATATTAATAAGCAATTTTTGTCTGATATTTTCAGTGAGTTTTATGAGGCAATAAACTTGGGTGGCAATAAAGTTAAAATGAATCTTTGTCTTTACTTTCGAACAAGCATATTTGATATACGTTTATTCTTTAAAAACCATTATTTATGTCTCCCACTTTCAAATTATAGATCATTAAATAAGGCCTTATCTTGAAAAAGAGCCATATATTTTACTTCGAAGCAGTTAGTTATAAAGTGCAGAAATAGAAAAATTGATTAGTCCAGTGGAGGTTAACTTTTTCATGCGATACTTATTCGAAAACGTGAAAGAATTTTGACTAAAAATTTTTAAGTGCTTTCATTTTTTTTTTGTGAATGTTTATTTTAAGATGAAAAGTTTAATTCATATTGTTACCGTACTGAAAACTTGTTTTTTCGGGCCAATTAACAGACATTCGGCAATGTTACAAATTTTAATTTTCATTTTTGTTATTAATGAACAGATCTGTGTACTATTAATATAAAACTCTAAATACATTAGATTTTAGCAAAATGTTGCCTTAGGCGAACGTGACTGACTAAGTTACAATCAGTGTTGTAGTTGTTAAATAATAATAATAATAAGTTATTGGCATAGGGTAAGTAAAGGCTAGAATCATGAAGTTCGTGTCTAGAATATACGCTATTGCTTTATTTGAGAAACAGATGGTGTACGGAGCTTCTTAAAATCCAGATATAGAGCGTATATCTCCTTATACTCTTCACTGCACTCCTGGTTTGCAATGCCCAGTTGAGTAAAACGTAACTAAAGGTAACTAACTGCATTTCCTAAAGGCGAAGTTTAGGACAAGTGGATGAAACTTCGCTTAAATTTCTGAAATCAGAAGCTTTCTGAAATTTATAATCGGATCAACATTGATTGGTATAAGACTGAGTTTAAATGCTTGTTTTGCCTCTTTCTTTGAATACTTTTCTTGGAAACTTTTTCTTCTCCATCTCCACCCGTCTCTGGTTTATTCACGAAAACATGGGGAAATTCAACAATGCAAAAGAGATAAGAAAACTAGACATACTTGAAAGAAAGTTTTTGTTTCCTATAGAATGTATGTCAGTTTCACTCTAAAGCTATTGAAGATTTAAAAAACACCGCGTGACCAAAAAAAAAAAAAAAAAATTAAATTAAATTAAATAAGAAAAAACGGCGACATTGAAAGTATTTGAATAAGTCTATTCAGACCTTTTAGAAATTAGCAGAGGCCAGTTATTCTGGAAATTTCTATTTGGTTAATTTGGAGTTATTGCATAATAATGTTATCTGCTCCTGTAAATGGTTGTTCTTTCCGGAATATTCTCGAAATAAATAATTTATATTCCAAAATGAGTTTTTTTTTTCTTTTCAATAGGCTTTCAATTACACTGTACTTTTTAGTTGTTAGCAAAACTTTTTGTAATAGAATTATTTATTGTTTGTGAAAATAAACCATTTGGAAAAAAGAAAAGTCAAAATATTAAACATTTGCAATACATTCGAATGCACTAAAATATATATAATTCATATCCCTAAACTATATCAATCATTCGTTAAGTAAGAAAACCTTTTCAAAAAACTATTTAAAATCAGTTCACATGCATTACATATAGTAACTATATGCATTTAACTGAATGTTATTATTTCAGATTTTCAAAATATTGTTCTAAACAATCGTTACATTTCAGGTTAAATTATTTTATGCTTTTGAAGTTATCTGCAATATTTTTTAATTGCCTTTTTAGGATGATTTTTTTTTTCAATTTCTTTCCCATTCAATGGTTTTATATTTTGTACAGCTTAAAAGAAACCTCTTATTTTTTTCCCCTTACACTTTAAAGCATTTTATAAAATGATTATATGTCACATCCATGTGACACTTCTTTCAAACGAAGTATTTTCACGCACTTGAGACTGCCTTCAGCTGCAGTTTTTTTCCCCTTTTTTTCTTTTTAATCATAAAACGCTTAGAATTTTTACCATCTATTTTTCTCAGTAATAAAAAATAATAAAGTTTTACGCTAATTTTTCTTCAATTGTCTTCCATTGAATATTAACTGGACTTAAAATATTCATTAATTTCCCAATAGTTGAAGTAGCAGTAATTAAAAAGAAAGTATTTAATAATGATATTCATTATTTAATGTTTTCAATATATCGCTTGTGATAGAAAAAACTGTAATTTGATTTTTATTCTGGCAGAATTTGAAATAACTTAAAAATGAAAAAGAACAATGCTTTCAAGAGAACCTTGAGAATTCAAAATGTAACAAAATAAGAGAGATTCTTTGAATGGAATAGATACTTTTGAAAAGTTGAGAAAAACATATTTTAAAAAATAAGCAGTGGTAAAAAAGAATAAAATATCCAAAATTGGGAAAAATTATTTTTTAATTTTTTAGAGTTAGGGGGAAAGGTAATTGATTTTATGTTCTAACTGAAATTTTAAGTTTTTTTTTTTTTTTTTTAAGTTTTTTTTTTAAGTTTTTTTTTTAAGTTTTTTTTTTTAAGTTTTTTTTTTTTTTTTTTTAGCTTTTCATGTATGTTATTCTAATAACAGTTCATGCCTTTACCTTTACAGTTATTCTAAGCTTACAATTTCTATTGTTATGCATTTTTTTTTAAATTTACCATTGTTATTTCATTTCTGTTTCATAGTTTATTAATAAAATAAAAAGTAGTAATCTGAAAAGCTCCATATGCCGTTGATCAAACTTTTCTTTCAAATCAGTTTTATTCTTTTGAAATTTAAAATAGAAGCCTACTTATCTAATGTCCATTACTAACCATAAGAAAGAAAATGCTCGGGAAAGTTGTGCGATATCTTTTTAATCTTCTTTTAGTAAACAATGCATTTTTCTAACATATGTCCTATTAATAGCATCTCTATTAACTACTGATATATTCATTAGATTTTTTCTTTTTGAAATGCTATTTTAATCATTTATTTATTAGGATGAGCGAAGCGAATCCTCTACTAGCCCACTCAAATTACATTTTGTCGTACGCTTTATAAAAAAACTATTCAATATTTTGATTTGAAATTAAACACAAATATAAATTATGATCTGTAGATTTGCACAATATAATTTTTTTACAGAATAACTTTTAAAAAAATTATTATTTTAATTAATTTATTTTACATTTTTTTCCATTACGGACGCATTTTTAGAAATAAGAAATAAACCATGCATATTTTCAGAAGAATAAATAATTCATGGAGTTAACAATTGTAGATAGAACATGATTAAGTAAGTAAATAAAATGTATTTTCTTTATTCCGATAAAATCATTTACGCTGATGTCACTTACGCATATTAAAAGAATTATATTGTTTTATTTATTAATTTTTTCGTAAAGTGGCAACAAAAAAAATTGTAAACAAATAAAATTAATTGTTAAATTCATTATATAAAGAGTTATTTGAATTCGAAGATTGAAAATTAAACCAAATGAAACATATAAATTATTATTTTGGTATATGTAGTACTATTTTTAGTTTGTCGTTTAAAAACAATTTATAGAATGTATTAGTTCTATTATAAAAAATGTCAAGGAAACATATACTTACTGGATGAAAAGAATGCGAATATGATATAGCTTTAAGGCAAGAGGCTAGATACCAATTTAAAAAACGACGGCATAGATATCATATACACACCATATCGGCGCGATTTTTCCGACGCGAATTTGGCAAAAACCTGGTTTTCTAATACCAGTTACCATATATATATATTAAAAAGGGAATAACAATAAATTTTCAAAAGTTTAATTAATACCTATGGAACAAAACAATTTATATAATTAAAAAAAAATAAAATAAAAGTAAATAAACAATTTATTAATAAATAAACAACATCCGGGTTACCATGTCAAGCAAAATAACTACACTTTGTCGTCAGTTAAATACTCCGGTGCATATATGACATTGGCGTCTAAAAAAAATAGCGCCAATGTGGTGCGGATATGACATCTGTGCCAAAAGGACGACATGACGAATCTCTTCTGATAGAGAATACATGTGCTCGGAAAAATGCTTTAAATTTCGAAAATGCACAAAAAAATTTTAAATCATATTTTTGTAAAATTTTTCATTATCGTTGGCTTGGCATTCACTCTGACGGATCTCAAAAGACTTGCCATAAATGTATAGTAAATAATGAACTGACTATTTTTTTTTTAGCTAATAATATAGATCCTGGTCCACATCCCTAAATATTAAAGGGCTTAACTTCCGTCGAGGAGAAATTAATTGCCCAAGTTCGTCCAGTTATTACTGTTTATCGCAATAAAGGTGGTCAGCTTGAATACAGTGGGCAAATTATTAATTTTCATCAAGATATTATAGGATTTTGTACTTTATCACCTCATTCCATAGATACTATAACACAATACATTTTTGGGTACTACTTGATTATCCCGTCGACAAAAAATATAATGCCAAATTTCAGGATTAAATGTCAATAATGGATTATCATAAATGTCACATTACATGACATTAAACATAATACACGTGATTGTTATGTCATCAAGGGATTTTTAATTCGGATACTATTTAGTTATCCCGTCTACCAATTTCGTCAAATAAAACAAATATCCAAACTATTAGCACAGTTGTACAAATTGACTCCTTTTTTTAAATAATGAAAAATCAAATAAATTAGTAAAACATTAATAAAAAATCCAAATAAAAAGTCTAATTAAGATACTACTTGATTATCCCGTCAATCAATTTCGCCAAATTATACAAATCGCCAAACAATTAACCAAATTAAACAAATTGACATAATTTTTATTTTAAATAACGAAAGAACAAATAAATTAATGAAACATTACTAAGAATACAAATAAACCTTCATAATAAAAATAACTTGATGGCATAACGAACACGTGATACAAGTTTTATGTCATGTGAATGTGATATTTTTACCATCATCATTAGCATTTAATCTTTTAGTTTGGTGGTACCTATTTGGCCGACGGGATAATCAAGTAGTACCAAATAATATAAAAAAAATGGTTACTTTCCAATAAATAACTAATGAAATAATGCTTCGCGAATCCAAACAAAGCATGGCTTTTGCTAGTTTATTAGTTTTGTATTTATATCCATATTGAAAATAAGTAGGCTGCCGCCATTAGAAAACTTTTTTTTACTGTACTAGGGGGGCCCCGCCCCCCTGCTCGCTATGCTCGCCAACCCCCCGCGTAATCGCTTCGCGATTCCAAATTATTGTCTACCCCTGCTTGCTGAGCTCGCCAATAACCCATGGTATGAATAAGCAATTGTGCCCCCCTGGGGGGCAGAGTGGAAGGCGACACAAAAGACATCCATAATATGAATAAGCAGCTGCAGACCTCTCAAATGATGTCACACGACTGGTGTGGTAAAGAAATTAAAAATGTGCCCCCCTGGGGGGGCAGAGTGGGGGATGACACACAACACATCTATAATATAAATAAGCAGTTGCAGAACTTTCAAATGATGTGTCACTCAACTGGTGTTGTAAAGAAATTAAAAATGTGACCGCCCCCCCCCCTGGGGAGAGCAGAGTGTGGGGGTGACACACAAGACATCCATAATATGAATTAGCAGTTGCAGACCTTTCAAATCTTGTGTAACACGACTGGTGTTGTAAAGAAAATAAAAATGTGTCCCCCCTGGGGAGCAGAATGGGGGATAACACACAAGACATCCATTATATGAATAAGCAGTTGCAAACCTCTCAAATGATGTATCAAACGACTGGTGTTGTAAAGAAATTAAAAATTTAGCGAAATATTACAGTTATCGCCAAGTTGGCGTCACTTTTGACAACTAATTTTGGTCGCCAAATTTGGCGATATATCGCCAAGTTGGCGACAAACTTGGCGATTGTTGGCGATGGTAATCTTTCCTCTCTTTATGGTAACCCATATGGCGATGCATAGACGGAGCCCTTTCCTGATTGGTCTATTCGACTCATGGAAGGAGTGGACAACCCGGATTCGTTAGTTCCGGAAATCTTCCACATCAGCATCATTCCAGGAGTCATTCCTTTTAAGGCTAGTTTTTTTTTACTATAGAAGGATAAATAATGTCAATTAAATAGATTAAAATTGTAAAAGAAATTGCCTTCTTCGTAAATCCTTTCTACAGTTTCCCTACTTAGTTTAAAATAAATAACTAAAACTAGTCTTGGGGACCACCGTAATACTTACCCATCATGGATATGAATAATACAATATATGAAAATAAAACAAATGTAAACTATTTATAAATTGCATTGCAATTCCAAAACAAAATTTAAACGTACATTCAAATATTTTTAATATACATAGTAATGCTGTATTAATGAATTGCTGATGAACCAATTTCGTCAAATTATATTAAACGCAAAGCTACTCAACTAGAGCCGAATGGCTTAATAGAAACATGCATATAGCTCCAAAAATAATAATCATATTAACTAACAGTTCACTGCGTCGGATTAAGCGTCTCATTTCCAATTAAAATATATTTGAATTGAAATTCGAATGAAATACAGGGTCATGAAAAATTGAAGAATGTGGAAAACAGGATTACAAATATCTCCGCAACTAATAATCCGATCGAATTTCGTTCTTGATGCAAAATTTGTGTTATTTTATTGCCTTTTTATTCCTTAAAATTAAAAAAATCAAAAATTTTATATACCTTTTTATCAAAATGAATTTTTCGCGAGTCCGAAAAAAATAATTCCGTATGAAAATTTTTGGTTTTTAAAAACGATTGCAAAATTTATCTTATACTACGTATGATGGGTAAGTAATAACTAAGATGCTTAAAAATTAGGTTTATTCGTGAAAAATCGTCTGCTTCAGTTTCTCTTCGCTTCCATCGTTTACTTTAAATAATACCGCTAATCTTGTTCCCTAAAATGCATTAACTGACCCGATTAGGAATATTTCCCCAATCACAGGATAGCAGCGCCCCCTGTAGAGTAATAAAGTCAAAATTGAATAAGCATTTATTAATAGTAAGTCCGACAATATGAAGTTTGCAGGACTTTCATGAATTAGCTCTTGTTTATGAGACACTGGACGATTTATATCGTCAAATTATATTCAAATTAATCAGCATCTATTTATGTTAATGTCTAGCAGAATGTGAAGTTTCATAAAATTCTATGCATTATGCAGCTATTGCAGAAATTCTGAAAAACACAGCATTGCAGCACTCTTGTTGGACGATACACATTTAGACCTAATCTGCATCAATTTAATATTGTGTTAAGGTCTAAATCTGAAGGTTGATTAAATTTTGCGCGTTAGTTCGTGAGTTAGTCCACAAAATTTGTGTTTCATACTGATACACGGGTAAACTTACTGACATTTTCTAAAAACTTAGTCAGATCGTGTTGGGGACATTCTAAAATTCCCTGGAAAACCATGAATCGAAGTTTATGATGAATACAATGCTTTCTTCTTGTAATCGATAGAAGAAAATCAGAAATAATCGAGCTCGTATGAGTTATGTATATAGATTAATTTTTAAATAGATTTTTTATAGTGTGAAAATACGTTAGTTTTTCAGATGATATTTTAATGGAAAAATTCTCACTCAAGGTGTACAATTAATAAAAAATACGCACAAGATCAGCGATGGTAATTTAGATTGCTAATAAAATTAAAGTTATAAATTTCTATATTTTTTTCACATTTTAATTTTATTCGTTGAATCAATTTTTTATATTTTGTTATGCGTCATTATTCATGATCATACATTTCCTTTTATCAAAACAGCGCATTCATAGTGCTTATCTACGCATTGATCAGAAAATAATTTTTTCTTCTCTTCTATGCATTACCTATATTTCTAAAACTCCGCTCCTTTTTTGTAGTTTTGGCAACATTCCCGTTTAAAATTTCTTTAACATATAAGTCTCTTAACTTGCGTTGATGGTGTTATATTTTAAGAACTTTTTTTTTAACTCATTGATTAAACATTTACGAAATCTGAATTTCAGAATTTTGATTAATTTTCTGCTTTAGTGTAATAGTCTCAAGTATTATTCTGGTGTAAAATATATATATATGTTTTCAGAAATAAAATTCCATTTTAGAATATTCTTATATTCAATATTTTTGTATGTGTTTCTCACGCATTGGAATATATTTTAATACTACATAGAGCACTAAATAATAGTAAGTATTGTAATTATATTGCAAGCAATAGTAATCAGTATTTTTTTTAATTTAATAATTTAATAGGTAATTTTTAAGGAAAAAAATACACCCGTATTTTATTCGGGTTCGTGTCGCAGCTTAGACATTTTTCCATTTTGCTTTCTGTACTCTTTTTAACCTTTCCCGGCACAGTGTGTCCACTCCGGGCACACATAATTTTAATTCCAAACTTACAAAACGGCACCAATAATATTTTAGTAAAATTTTACTTTTACAATGACAGCTTAAATCAGAGAGTTCTTAATTTCTAAAAAAATCTTTTATAAATTCCGGTGTCAGTCAACAATTTCTCATTTTACGAACAGAATTTGTCTGCACCGGAAAGGGTTAATCAGTTAAACTTTGAAATGTTGAACGCTAGGCGTGAGAAATTTGTTACAGAAAATATTGAAGGGTAAAATCCCATCTTGTGTTGCGGTTGCTACCTTGCCAATGTATGACAATACAAAATGCGAGAAGTGAAACGCGAAATTGCAGAATAACGAATCCCATTTTGTCATTGTTTAATTAAATATAATCTTTATAATGTGTAAATTGACATTTTCTTCAAGGAAATTTCTATTCTTTAAATATTATAAGAAGGGGGAAGGAGTCCGAATTTGGGAAAAAGTTGATAATGTTATATGTGCACAACCCCTTATTTAGTGTTACTTTTATTTTCTACAGCGAGAATGAAATAGGTTGTAATTTACCGGTGGAATTTTTTACTGAAGGAAAATTTTCTACGATACTTGAGATTCCATTAGTCTTTATACATTTATGTATTTTAAGAAATACTTTTGTGATTTATAAATGTATACAATCTTTTGATAATTAGTTTGAATTGTAAAGTTACAGAAGTAAAAATTTTCATATTAGCTTATCTTGAATAACTTTATATGCAACTGCCTTTCGTAACATTCCCTCTTATGAATATGTATGAATGTTTCTTACGCTTCAGTTAAAACTGACATTTTCTTCAAGGAAATTGCTTTCAGAACAACGTTGTGTACTTTCTCTCATTTGTTTTTCCCGAATTCTTACTAATGTAATTGTGTCTGTCATCATTTGCACTTGTCATCGCTTTTAACTCTAACGATCATTCGCCGGCTTTAAAGTGGAATTAAAAATGAAAATTCTTTTTCGGGAAAATATTTCTAATTTTTTTTTTCTCTCGCATGACAGATGGTGTATATTACCAAGAAATATGCAAAACTTCCACATTTGTACCATTAAGAGCATCTT
The DNA here is from genome assembly GCA_964019185.1 of Maratus speculifer. Lineage (NCBI taxonomy): Eukaryota > Metazoa > Arthropoda > Arachnida > Araneae > Salticidae > Maratus > Maratus speculifer. The sequence continues at coordinate 90,565,764 of OZ025290.1, forward strand.
TAGTTTAAATAAAGGAGAAATTTGAAAGCCGGTCTAGGTTCTATTGTTAAATGTGATGGAGCCGAAATATTTAAATCTCTATAAATAAAAGGAATTCCGAGGATAATTAATTAATTAATTAATTGAGGCACAGGGGAAAGCAAATCTTGGCAATGCGCCAACTCGGTCCAGAGGAAGCAAATCTTGGCAATGCGCCAACTCGGTCCAGAGGTATAAAAGCAAGATAGAAAAAAACGCGCAGGTCTGTGCATTCAAGTACAACCACCCATATGTATATGCTGAAAGTTTGTTCTGACGCTCACCCGACGCACGTGGAGTGCCGATGGTCCGGGAAGCGTACCATACACATAAATTATTAAATAAACCTTCAAATTAAGCCCGGCGAAGCGGGCTGGGTATGCTAGTTAGAAATAAAGAGAAACGATAAATTTACATTTGTGAAATTCTAACAAGAGTTGTTTTAAACTTTTGAATTTTCTTTGACACAGTAACTTCTTTAATATTAATATTAAGATACGAGTGCCATACATTTTTAATATATTAGGAAAGAAATATTTCTTTACTTCTTACAAATCGATATTAATGCTTTAAATATTTTATAAAATGTTTTGAAATAATAAAATATTTATATTCCGCTTGGGGGGGGGGGGTTTCGAGGACTGATTTTTAAAGAATTTGCATTCGGTACTACTGTTTCGTTAATGATTAGGGTTATAGGCAAGATTGCAAAAAAGCTAGCTAAAATTTAAAGAAAAGAGCCACGCCGGTAGCTTTTATTGGTTTTAACCGGATTTTTGAGGGGGTAGGAGAGAATTTGCCTTTTTTGGCCACAAATGGATTTCATAAAGTGAAGCATTTTAATTATAAACTACATTTTCAGTGCCTTTTAATTAGTTTTAATGGTATTTAATTGACTTTGATTTAATAAGTAACCAAATTTCTGAATAATGAACACATGAATTATCGAATAACATATAGATAGAGCTGCATGTGATTTGTAGTCAGAATTGCAAATATGTCAGTTAAATTTTTAAAAGGCTGTACGACTTTTTTTTTTATCTGGTTCACATTGACCTTTAATCCAACGCTTTTTCTCCATTTTTGCTACTTTATCAAGTCTTATTTTATTTCTCATAAACATTTAAAATCATACATAAAGTTCTATTGTTAAAGCACAATTTCTTACTATTAAAAGCAGCATTATGAGTATATGCCTGAATTTATGCATGGACATGCACCATTTTAAACAGCAACACATTTTTCAAAATTTTAATTTAATAAATTTGATTTAGAAGAAGCTTCATTGTTGTTGTTTAAATGCTCTATTTATTTTAAACACGAATGTACTTAAGTCCTCACATTATATCTTTCTTAATTTCTCATATAGACATTGTTTATTGTATTATATTGTTCATTTTTTTTAAATTTTTATACATGAACATGTAAGAATGTTTCCATTTTTGCTTGTTACATTTTGTCATTGTTTAATTAATTATAATTTTTATAATATGTAAATTGATATTTTCTCCAAGGAAATTTCTTTTAGAACAACACGTCGCGTACTTTCATTTGTTTTTTCCGAATTCTTATACTAATGTTATTCTGTCTGTCATCATTTGCACTAGTCATCCATCATTCGCTAATTTTAAAAGGAAATTAAAAATGATTTTTTTTTCCGAGAAAATATTTCTGAATTTTTTTTTATTTCGCTTGACAGATGGTGTGTATTACAAGGAAATACGCAAAATGTCCATTATTGTACTGTTGAGAACATCTTTAGTTTGAATAAATTAAAAATTAAAAAGTTGCGGTAGTTTTATTGTTAAATGTGATGGAGCCAAAAAAGTTTTAATTATAAATAAAAAGAAACTATAAATTTACATTTATGAAATTCTAAATTATTTTAAATTATTAAACAAACTTCCAAATTTTCCTTTAATCAGTCATTTTTTGATGCTAGACATGAATACCTGAATTTTTAATACAATATATTAGAAAATAAATGTTTCTTTACGTCTTTAAAATCAATATCGGTGCTTTAAATACCTCCATTTAAAATGTTTTAAAATCAGAAAAAAAAAATGTATAATTCGGCTTTTTTTTTAAATCTGATTTTTAAACATTTGCATTCAATACTTCTGTTTCGTTAATGATCGGGGTAGTTGGCAAGATTGCAAAAGTCAGTACTCTCGGCACGAAAAGCTTCTTCAATATGGAAGGTCTTTTTTCAACTTGTTCTTCGTCATTTAAGTTTTCCTTGTCCTTTTCTATAAGAGTATCAAAGATTTCATCGAAACTTGATCCATTAATACCATTCTTTAACTGATTCATTATTCCAAATTTATCCGAAACGCTGAGAATAAACACGTTTACATTGCGATTCTACTATTTAAGGCTCGGCAAATTGTGCTATTATGTAAGTTTCACTATTGAGAGCTCACAGACAACATGGGAATCTCTGGAAAGGAGGCGCGGAAATTTGAATTTAGCCTTCTAGAAAGTGTTCTGTTAACCAAGTTTCGGATAATCGATGTTTTACTGTAGTACCTTTGTTCAGATTTGAATATAATATGAATTTTCTAAAAACCAAAGAAAGCATTGAATTTTAAAACATCCTGACTGTGCATATATTATTGCTTTACCCTCACTTCGAAAAATGATTTTTGTCCTCTTAAATATAATAAAGTTTTTATTATTATATGTTATCTTTGTACTGTGAAAAAGACTAATAAATTATGTTTTTATTCAAATGTTTGGGATACCTTAATGTGAGCAAAATAAGTGAATCATTTCGTTAACGACACTGTCATTATAATCATTATTTTATTATCCCATAAAACTCCTCTATATTATAATGTACGTATATAAAACTATTCAAACTATATATTTAATTAATAGCATGTATATCTTTCTAGAGATATATTTCATTCCACTTCATGTTTCGCTGATCTTACTAATAAACTAGCATTAACTTTAACATAGCCACCTCACTATTTTATGTTTAATTTGCTGCACCATTTTAAGTGCAAAAAAATTTCAAACAACTTTTCTGAAATAAGTACGTATAATGACGAAAGTCATTATTAACAATTATGCGTACATCTCTACGGATATTTAATCCTTCAAGCAGAACATCTAATTTTGAAAATTAAAAGGAGAAAATAATCAAATCTTCCCTTGGTGGATACCAAGGGAAATTTAGATTGAAACGGGGAAAATAAATGCTCCATTTCAAGCTGCGCGAAATGGCAGTAGAAGTCCAGGAATGATAGACGAACCCGCATTCCACGCTAAGTTTGGGTGAAGTTTTGGAAAATTCAGAAAGCGAAAACTCATTTAGTTTAAAACGCTTTGAAATTTTAGTTAGAACGCGAAGTTATCGTGGTTTCATGTTGAAAATAAAGATATATATATTTTTTATGTGTAGTTTCTACGTTTTGTTACTTTCTGAACATGTTATTCAAAGTATTTTGTAAACAACAAAGTTTTTGAAGAAGAAGGTATTTATATTTTACAATCGTTATTATTTTTTTAAATCATTACAATTTTTAAAATTGCGAAAAGCCTCTTGTAAAAAAAGTAGTAAATGTATGTTTTTTTTCTCAAGTCCTTATACTTTACTATTTAAATTATCTGCAATTGAAACATTTAAACAAACGAGTTATTCTTTTCAATGCATTACTTCTTTTTTAAAGGAATATTTTATGCTCAGTATTTTGGTATTTTTAGAAATACTTTGTAAACAATGCAAATACTTCATATGACAGATTACAAAAGTATTAGGCAAATGGACAGATATCATTTATAAAGCGTGTTATTCAAAAAGTGAAAGCTCGAAGCAAAAATGGCATTATTCAAACAAATGACTTATTGTTTCGTTACGTTGATAAATATTTCTATACTATTACATTGTGTCAATTTGAATTTTTCGATTGTTATATTTTCATTGGCCCACTCTTCAGGAAAACAGTCCTTTTAAAATGGAATTCAACTGCGGATAACTACCGTTATTACTTTCTTCTGTCTTTACTAGAAGAAAATATATTGGATTCGTGAAAATTTTCGAATTCCGGTTTTCGATAATTTTACACGATTTAGGGGGTCAAAGATTCCAAAAAAAATCTTTTTACAAAATGTCTGTCTGTGACATTAATTTTAAGGGCGCTCTATCTCAAGAACTAATACAGGGAATTTCACAAAACTTTACATTCAGTTAGACATTGATATAAACTGGATCTGATTAGTTTTTAGTGTATATCGTCCAACAGGTGGCGTTGCTATGCTATAGAGATGGGAAATATAGTTATTTTTGATTAACAGGTTACATTGTTCTACTCTTTTACAGGTAACAGGTTCCAACAACCTGTTATTTTTATAACATATAACTAACGGATGTTTTAATTAGGCCTTTCCAACACAACGTTTTAAATAATTTTTTGACACAATTAAATGCTATATTTTACTAAGATTAATCAAAATCAGTTGGGGATTAAAAACTTAACTTTTGCAAGACAAGACTAAACTTAATTAATTAGGATAGGGTAACATCCCCAGTAATTGGCACATTAAGAATTTTGTCCCCAGTGATTGACATACAAAACTTTAATGGATTCCAATTACTGATAATATTTCATATTTTCAAATAAGAACAACTGATAAATAAATTTAGTCTAAAACTTTAAAAGTACTACCAAAATAAGTGGTTTAATCTCAAATCTTGCGATTTCCTAGTAATTGGAATAGGTGCCAATTACTTGGAACTAGCAAAATTGAAGCGCCATTAATTGGCATCTACCATTAATTCAGAAATTCAAATATTTGTGTCAAAAATACTTTTATACAATTAAAGTAACTCTTTTCATTTAAACAAAACTGTTGTTGATTAAAATTTAAAATACATTATAAATCAGATAATAATGAATTGAAAAGCATGCCTTTCTTAAGCCAGAAAAGAAGCATTTGCAACAAAAATGGCTAATTTGAGCAAACCATAATTGTTTCTCTTTCCTAGGCATTATTGTCATCTTGTAGCATAAATCAAAGTTATAATCTTTAAAGTAAATGAGTATATAACTGGTATATGGTCTTACATTTTTAAAAGACGGATATAAATCTTATTTTAGGACATGTTTTTAGGATGTGCCAATCATTGGTGCATGCCAATTACTGGGGATTTTACCCTATTTTGAATTTCATGCATTTTTGGCATTTTCTGACACTAAAAACAGGTTTTTCCAGTTATGGTGATTAAAACATTAGAAATTCATAAAATTCTAAGTACCAAAACACAGTAAGTTTTGAACATACAAGAATAAATTTTTACTGTTTTACTTGTTAGAACATGAAAAAACTTTTCTAAATAAAGCTTATAGGACCCACGCATTGGATAAAGTTTGTTATTTCTTATATATTTAAAAATAATGTAAATTGCATGTGATCTAAAATTTTACAAACCAATTAACATTTAAAAAGTAGTTAAACTTTAAAATGTATACCATTATTGAAAACGCACTTCCAGCAATTATTATTCGTAAGTTTCAGAAGTTAAATTAATTTTAATTTTCTTCTATACCCAAATACTTTTGTATGTTCTTATAAATAAGCGATAAGTTCTATGCACGCCATATTCTTTAGTAAGGACCTTGCATATCAATTGATGATGATATCAGTGATGTATATCAATTTCAGTATATTTTAAATACTGTAATATCATTAAAATACATAGCGAGTGATTTTTCACCATAGACCATAAACTAATGAATTCTTCTAATCCATACTTAATTCTAATATATATCAATTTCATGACTATCGGACTATATTTACACGAGTTAGAGCAAGGACAGGCAAACCGAATTCATTAATACTTTTCAACAAAATTGTAAAATATTATATAATTACTAAATATAAAATAAAGGGAAAATTGATTTGCGACTTAATAGCCACATCAATCAACACCTATTCAAAGTTAATTTAACAAGAGTACAAAAATATTATTTATATACTTTTAATCGAATGCAATTCATCCAAACAAATTTCGTTCATACAAATATGCTTTTCAAATTAATTACATCTGTACTAAAATTAAGTTATTTCACAAATTATGGGAGACGATTTTCTTTTCTTTTTTTTTTTCTTTTTTTTTTTCAGCGGAATGAAATCTTTTAATGCAAGTACAAAGCAAAACTAATAAAAATATTTGCCCGAAAAACAAAATTTATAGTGCCAACCCCCTCCCTTCCATTAAAAAAAATTCCACTAGCATGTAGTAATAATCCTTTTAAATATTCAAAAACGAGTAAACCTCCCGTATATTCCATCACCCTTGCAATATCAACACAGAATCTTTCCCTGTTGAAAATCATTTAATACTACCTCTTTCATTACTTCCGAAAACCATAAAGAATAAATAAACACTTTTAATCAAATGTCATTCATTCAGATAAAATTGTTAATTCTGATATATTCTATCAAATGTTACAGTAACCGCAGAAAATATTTACTAATAAATAATTTCAAAGATGTTAAATTATCTGTTTTTATTCAAAGTTAGTCAAACGGTAAATGATCATTATCTACTTTAAAAACTAGATTTACTGCAGCGACAAGAAAATATCTCGGAATGAATTAAGGAATATTTAGGAATTATCTGTGGTTGGTTTTCAATTGAACTCAATTTGAAGTTCTAATTTACATGTTTTGGACGGTTTAGTCAGTTAAAAAATTATAAATTCGTGCATTTTATTTTAATATAGTGAAATGATGCTCAGTTTTTTTTTTTTTTTTTTAAACAGATTTTTTTTATCTAAAATTGAGAATTAATTTTTAAGGCATAGAATAATAAATAAATGCATTTTACTGAAATATTGGAAAAATGTACTTTTTATAAATTTAATGATTCTGAGCTCAAGTCTCACTATTTTTTCTTGGTGTGTGGGAGGGGGGGGATTAGAAATCAATGCTTTTCTCATTTAGTAACACAAATGGCAAATATATTGCAAAATTCAGAGGATAAAACTTAATTTAAAATGCATTTGTTATGTAGGTGTGCAAAGGGAAAATATTTAGATCTCATAATCTAGCGTGTTCAGTTTGGGGCTGTGCAAATATAACGGTATCATTAAATAAAAGCAAGAAAATACATTTTTAGTTGAAAAAAAAAACGCCAAGGTCAAAAATTAGACAAAATGTTGCGGAGTTTTATAAGTAAACTTTTTATTATGGAAATGCTAAATGAAAAAAAAAATGATATTATGTACGATTATAACATATATGCGATTCGTGAATACAAAACGTGTAAAGCATGACCTTTTTTCTAACAAATATTCAAATGTTTTTCGGATCTACTATTTCTTCCAGTGTTTCGTTTATCTCTACTTTGTGCCATCAGAATCAGAAAAAGTATGTGATGGTGGTAACCTAGCACCAGGCACCAAGTAGAAAAAGCATTTACTTAGGGCTGCAGAGTGTTTTTATTCATGCATAAGGGAACTGATGAAATGCAAAAACAATTTTTAAGCACCACACGCCTAACAGAGTTGCCTATGACTAGAGAGTGAAGATAGGACCAATTGGGTGCGCTCGTCTCAAAAGAAACTGTTCAGGACATTTTTAGTGAATATTGTTCTATTTTAGCGATGCGAAATTAATTTCTTAATTAAGGCAAATGAAGACACTGCCATTTAAAACTATGTTATTTAATTAACAGGGACTTTTCGGTAACATGTTAATGCATTATTAGGTTCCAGCATAGTAAAATGTTTTTTATCCTAATACGTTAAATAATGCCCATCCCTACTATGCTACCTTTTTCTCGATTTCCACAATAGCTCTATCTCAAGGACTAATGGATGGATTTACATAAAACTCCAGATTCCGTTAGTCTTTGATATAAGATGGTTCTGATTTCGTTTTGGTGTAAATTTCCCTACACTTAGCGCTGCTACCCGGCATTATTCATAGTTATCGCATAACTTTATTTCACGATCTAATGTACAAATATTCATTAAACTTCAGATTCCGTTACTTTCTGATATGAATTAGTATTCTTTAGCTTTTGTAGTAAAACGCTCAACAGTTGGCGCTGCTATGCGGCATTTTTCATGATTATCGCAATAGTTCTACCCTAGGAACTGTTGCACGAATTTTCATCAAATTTCAGATTAAGTTAGCTCCTCATGCAAATTAGTATTATTTAACTTTTGGAGTAAATCACTCAACAAATGGCGCTTCTATCCAGTTTTTCTGCGATGATTCTATCTCGAATTCTAATACACGGATTTTCATGAAATTTCAGATTCCGTTAGAACTCGAAATAAGCTGTTACAGATTAGATTTTGGTGTAAATTACCTAACCGGTGACGCTGCTACGTTTAATTTTGTGGAAGTATTTGCGTGTGCGAGATAGAAGAAAGTTGTAATCGACTAGTTTTACTTTTGTTATTATATGACAGTGTCTGATTTTTGACAAATTTCGGAATTATTTTTATTAATCTTTTTTTTTCCTTACATTGTAATTATATAAATGCGTTTTACCCATACTCGTAGTCTGGTCTCCGTTTGTCCACTATAGCGACGCAAGAACTACCCAACCAAATGGCTTCAAATTTAATGCATGGAGTATAGATGCAGAATTTTGTCCAGCCATTTCATATTTTGTGAAAATCGAATGAAAATTTAAGATATCGATAGATGTTTTCTTCATTCTATTATTGTAATTGTGAGGGCCATCTCACCACGAAAAACATGCATATCGGCACCAATCGGCGTACACGTGTTGACTTCAGAACAAGAGCTATATGGTTATTGCTAACGTGGTGCCATAGATTTACTGAACTGCTTACGTGCTTTGTACAAGAAGTTATCAGTCAGCAATAGTACAGATGCATATGCATTGCATGCATTATGCCCATAGTGGAAACATTGGGTATACTTAATTTGATTTTACTAGTATTAAAATAAATTGTACCTTGCTTCCGTGTGTTAGTTTTATCATTAAATGTGTATCTGCCATAAAACATTTAACCAATCAATTTCTGGCGTATTTAAAAGCCTACTCTAGTAAAGTGGAGACAATTGCAAGCTAATGTTAAACCAATGGCAGTGTTCTTTTCAAACATTTGCATTTTAAGAAGTTTCCCTCGTTTAATGTAGTTTCCTCCTAATTGGTGCGGAATGTACGAAACAAGTGATCCCCTTTTTTTCCTAACTAGATCACATCGAATTTTTCAAAATGAACTACTATAGCTAATGATGAACTTTACTGTAGTTAGACACGATTTTTATGTCTAATTGCCGCTTTTCTGGAATTAACCGGATTGAATAAGACTAGTGGGCGGGCATAATGTATATTTTCTGTATATTTATACTGTATTTTTGCATGAATATGCGAATTTTTTAATAATTTCAGCTCTGGAAATTTTAAATTGTCGGCGAATCCTATTTATTTGATGAAGGCTAGAGTTCTGTAACAATATTTGTTAGTGTATAGTGTAAAATATATTGATAATATGTAACTTATAAAGAGTACGCTTTTAAAAAATGGTTTTTGCAGTTTACGTTTTGAGGAGACACAGTATCTTTGAAACCATCTCCAATTTTGAATAATACTGTAATATATGTGGTGGCACAGTACTTATAATACTAAAAATTAAATAAAATAAAAAAAAACTTATAGAACAGTTTATTTTACAGAAATTTAATGAAAAAAAAAAATTTTTAACTCTTTCCTGTCTTTTTAAATATGAATATTTTTGCTTCGATTTTTTTCCACATTCATTAAAATGTACTACGTAAAACTGCTCATCGACTTTTAGATGTGTGGGATTTTACATTTAATGATTTCTTTATTTCTTATATATTAAAAAGAAAATTCAACAAACTTTGAATCTAAATTTTTCTTAAAAAATAACTATAAACTTGTATGTTAAATCCATGAACAAAATATTTAATACACAATGGAGAACAAGTAAAAAACCTTATTTAAATTAGCAAAACAGCCTTAGTATTTTTCGAACTAGCAAATTGAGCAGGGAAAAAATCTGTTTAAAGTTTTCATCTGTACGGGTGATTACGCTAAATCTTTTTAAAAAAATTACAATATCTGGCAATACAATGGTCGTATAGGTGAAAAATGAGTGGGTAGAATATCCATAATTGAAAGAAGCTTTCAGTTAATATAAGAAAATAGATTGACCAATTTCATGGCACTCTGTCCCCCTAAAATATTTTTGAAAAGTGCGGGGTTTTTTTTCTTTTTCTGGATTTTAGTACAGTAGAACCCCGATAATTCGGATTAAATGGGACCAAGCCCAATCCGGATTGCCTTAAATCCGGATTATCCGGAGAATGTGAATAAATGAAATAAAATAAAACACACTCGCAGAAAATCACCTTTATTCTGAACATATTCAATATTTACAAACAGTAAAAATGTTTACTTTGTAATTATAAAATTTGTCATATTCTGCTGCGCCAGTTTTGCGGGCCGCATGGTCGCACATTCCTTTGCGCATAAGTAGCTCGTTGGATGTAGGCTCCACATGACGTTCAAAATTAATCATTCATTGTTCAAAATGGAAAGTTGCTTCATTATAGTTTAACTTCTGATTGATCATCATTGATAATGGTTTTGTGTGCATCATCTTCATTTTTTTTCAGTTGTGCACAAAGAGATTATTAAGTCATCTGTAAGCGAGGCACGCTCTTCATTATTTTCTGCTTCCAACCAATTGCTAATGTCGCTGATATCAACATCTGAGCAACCATTAATGTTTTTAAACAAACTGACAAAATCTTCATGTGTAATTTCTCTTTCAGTCTCATATATATCCCTCCTTCTATTTCGATTTTCCACAAGCGATTTGTAGAAGGGTTTTGGCACGAAGACAAGGAAACAGTTCCAAAAGACCTTTGAATTGGCTGACAAAGATCGGAAAGTGATCCTTATTAGAGATGGGCATTATTTAACATAACAGGATAAATATTCGTAATATTAACCAAAAACTTATTATTCAATAACATATTACCAAAAAGTCCCTGTTAATTTTGGAACGCTTCGTATGATAAGCATTTTAAAAAGGACAAACAAATAGTAAAGCTGAAAATCATTTTAGGAATACATATTTATAAATTAATAAAAGTTTAGTTACATAAAAAAAAATTCCAAATAAATCTATTCGAATTCTGAGGCAAAGAATTTCTATTACTGCAGAAAACGAAAATCCCCAACTGCATTTAAACGCTTTTGAGACAGAGAGAGAAAAAAAAATCCCACCGCACAAAAAACCCCTATGAAACTTTTTTTTTGACGCGTCACTGTCGATCTACGATTCCAAGACATTAAAAATCCCTTTGGTCTAATCAAGCAAGCCAATCATAGGAACCATTTTCCTTTTGCATTGTCCAAAACATTAAAAATCCTTTTGGTCTAATCAAGGAAGCCAGTCATAGGAAACCTTGTCCTTTTGCTATCTCAAAAGTTCACGTGATTAAATCTCTCAAAAGCTATTCGTTGTGGATTATTCTATGAATATTTAGAAACATCTGGCTTCGATTCTTCACAGAATATATTTTATCGTTTGAATTTTTTATAATGCTCTCAGTAACAAAGATTAAAGCAGTGGAATCAGTTTTTAGAATAACGAAAACAACATTTATTGAAAAAATAGCTGGAATAATGAAAATTTCTTTTATCAAACAAATAGGTGGAATACTGAAAATGAAATGATGAAAAAATGTATTTTTATTCTAAAGTACGTGAAGTTAGTCAGTGACGCTTGCAGATTATTAAAATGCAAGGAGATAATGTCGGCCATCTTTGGTCATATTTTTAATGGGAAGGAATCTCTGTTTGAAAAATGGAATTAAAGAGATTTACGGATTTAATTGTTGATAGAAAGCTGTTTTATCGCTCGGGCACGGGCCATAATCTTTCGTTGATGTAGTTAGATGGGTAAAACGGTGGCAATCTTTGAGTTTGAATATTTAAAAGGGATATTACTATGTATGTACTCATGGTATTTGGGAAAGGGGGGGGGGGTATTTTGGTGCTATGATTTTTATTTAATAAAATGTTTTTTTGCTGTTTTTTTATCATTATTATTTTGTCAATATTGCGTCGTTAGAAAATACGAACTGGAAAACAATACAATTGTATTTTACTGAAAAAAAAGAACCAAAATAGCCTGGTGAGGACACATCCATTGGAAAGGGGATGGGAATTATTATTTTGTCAATATTGCGTCGTTAGAAAATACGAACTGGAAAACAATACAATTGTATTTTACTGAAAAAAAAGAACCAAAATAGCCTGGTGAGGACACATCCATTGGAAAGGGGATGGGAGGGGGGGGCGGTCCCGACGGACGCGGAAATTTATAGGGCGCCAATTTTATACTACCAACGTCATTTTTTGACCTGTCACAAGTTTTGGGGGGGGATTTTAAATACGTACTTGCATATACGAAATTTGTGGGGTGAATGACATTTGATTAAAAATACACAAGTAATGTTTCGTGCTCTTGTGGGATAAGCTTTGAATATGCGTTGACAGATTTTGATTCGGGGATGTCAAAATTCGAACTTCAAATCAAGGTGCTAACAAATGAAGATCAATTTTTTTTTTTTTAACAAATCGCATTGTTAAAACGGTGTTGTTCTTATGGAGGATATTTCTGATCGTTTAGAAAAAAATAATTTCTAAACCGTCAGTTTTGGAGTCATTGTAACTGTTGCAAAAATGCTTTAAACTTTCTTCTGCATCATATAAATATTAATTTGCATTAAAATAACTAGCTAACCCGCCCGGCGTTGCCCGGGTCCGTATTAACAATATTAAACGAACTTGAAATTTGTATTATTTTATCATTAACTCGAAACTTGCAGAAATGCATTGTCAGAAATACGTGGCCACTGACTGTTGTTTTTTAAAAAGAACTAATCTATCGCTTCACCGGTAAAAAATATTAATTATTTTATCATATGTGTTTTAAATATCAATATAGAAAATTATTTTAACGTTTTGCTTGAAAATATAACATTCTTTTGTTAATATCTTAAAATCGTCTGCAGTCAGAAATCTATATTTTAGATTAATATTTACGAGTTGGCGCATTGCCAAGATTTGCTTCCTCTGGACCGAGTTGGCGCATTGCCAAGATTTGCTCCCCTGTGCCTCAATTAATTATCCTCGGAATTCCTTTTATTTATAGAGATTATTTTTTAAATTGTTAAGAAACTACATATTTTATACAGTGTTCAGTAAGTTTCCTATAACTTTTATTTAGAAAAAGGTTTTATGTGTTTTAACAAGTAAATCAGAAAAAAAAAAAGAAATTCTACGGGCAAAATTTACTGAGTTATGATACTTATAAATTTTCAACGAGAAAAAATGCATTTTTAGTGCAAGAAAACGATAATAATATGTAAAATGTAAAGTATCACAACTAAGTAAGTTTTTGTCTTGCAAAAATTAAAACTTTAACTCTATGTTGATTTTAAAGGCGCAGGTTTATCTGAACTAAAACAGCGTCTATACTTATGTATCAAAATTATTCAAAATACCTTAATTAACGGCCGTATAATTAAAATGTCTGTTGACAGCATAGTCTCATCGGTTAGTTATACGTTACAAAAATAACAGGTTGTTGAAACCTGTTACCTGTGAATGTGTGGAACGATGTAACCTGTTAACCAAAAATAACTATATTTCCCATCTCTAATCCTTATCTGTCAATGTGCCTATAAGGACTATTTTACTTTGCTTTTTTGCAATGCTCCGAGAAAATCTTTTTTAAGCAGTGAGTTTTTGATGACATTCCTAAATGGATTAAATAGAAAACTGTGAAAATTAGAATTGCCAAAGCTTAAATGATTCATGATTGTTCCTTTCATAGATAATATTAAAGGGTTTAAATAAGAAAGCTTGAGGTATTCTTCCGAAAAGATTTCGGGAAATATTTTTTTATTCAGAATATGAGACTATGAGGGTATATGAAATAAATTTATGTTATGGAAATTTGCCTATCACTTCTCAAACTTGGAAAAAAAATCAACCAAACCGATCCGGATTAACGGGGTCCGAATTAGCGAGGTTCTATTGTATTTATATTTAAAAAAAAAAAACTTAAAATTTTCAATTTGTTCACATTACAATGCAAATATGTGTTAAGAAATTGCATAGATTCTAATATTGTGTACGAGATTATCATATACGAGTATTGCTCCTGCGTACTGGTAGTTTTGCCCTTTAACTGTTCTTTTCTTTGTTGGACCCATTAATTAAGGCATAGAAATCTGTCTTTAGTAATTTAAGGAATATTTAAGAAGAGATTCAGTTCTATTAATTAAAACTTGCATTAATTTTCTTCGTTGAAAAGAAATGATTTTTGGAGCGTCTTATCAAAAAACGTGGTTAACGGAAAAGTACATTATTAAAGTAATTAATCAAAGCAGCTGACAGCGTGTGGGATTAAGTAGTTATATTGTGTACTTAGATAAATTAGCATATCAGATGCGAAATAAAAGAGAGAAGAAATTATGTGTTCTATATTAAGGCATTAGCTTTTAACAATTATTTATTAAATTCAATAAAAATTACTTGCGTTATATTAAATTAGAAAATTAGTGATTGAACACAGCTAAAGTAACTAAAACAAAGAAAGAAAACATTTAGCTTACGCTCTCGTACTAGAAAATTGCGTTTATGTTAAAATGTTATTTTTGAAAAAAAAAAAAAAAAAAAAAAAAAAAAAGTTAGCATGTAGAAATTTATTTATTATCCAATATTAATAGAGTGTGTACATATTATATATGTATATGAAAAAAAAAATTGCGTAGCAAGTGTATATTTTATTTAATGCACACGTGGGAAAAGAAAGTATAACTGTAAAAAGTTTTCAACTACTTGGGATTTTCTTTTTTGTATAAAATTTTAATTTTGTTTAATTTTATTTGCTTAATATCGGATATTTGGTAATAATCTGTAAGAAACAGTTGAAAATGTTTTCTTGGTGTTGGATTCTTGTCAATTCTTGCTTCTAGTTGTCTATTTTAATAATAAAAAGAGATACTTAAATCTGTTTAATCTCCATGGTTTATATTAAACTAAACGGGAAAAAAAACTATGATGCAACGATGTATAGATTATTACTTTGTTGACAGACGATAGTTTATTCTTTAAAATAAATTTCTAAAACTTAAGTACAAGTTTTTGCGTTCCTTTGATGAAATTCGTGGTGTTTTTTGTGACACCTGGACAAAGTTTGCGGGTTTTTTGCGATTTTTTGACGAATTTTGCGTGGGTTTTGCGATTTTTTTCACGCACATATCTCTTGCTCATATTGAAATAATATAATTAAAAATGCTTCGTAAAAAAATTGTTGTCAATCTCATAAAATTTGTGTAAGAGATGAAGGTTTTAATATTTCATGAATATTATGTGGGAAGTGAGATAAGACGATAGGATTTAATACCTTTTATTTGAAATGAAAAAAAAAAATTTCTAAAAGCTAACATTCCAATCAGCTAAGTTTAGTGGCACGAGGCTGAAAGTTTTCGGCAAAATGCTGTTCCCTTCCTTCAACAATGTCGGCGTGTTTCTGCCACGGGGTTAACAACTATTTCAGAAAAACATATTTTATTTTTAGGAAAAGTTGAGAAACGTTACTTAAGGGGGCTCGAGGCTAAATCGATAGGGAAAAACATGTAAACAGAGCTCTCGTTCGAGTCCATATAAAAACAGAAGTATTCGATGTAATTAATTTAAACTTTTTGATATCTTTAAGGTATGTTTGTAGTCTTACAAAATTATAAAATGAAGTACTTCAATGCAATATAATAAAAAAAATATAGCAAAATTTATATTACACAATTTTCGAAAAAAAAAATTGTTACATCATTATCCGTAAGATATCTTAAAATTGAATTGAAATAAGAACCTAATAAAATCCCTAAAAAATACAATTTGTTTTTCATTAAAAATACTCAAAATATTAAGCTATCTGAAATATATTAATTCGCTCTATAGATAATGATGTTATATGCATGCAAAAAGAAATTAAGCCATTCCTTCAAATAGTTTTTTTTTAATGTTGCATATAGTCGTCAAAAATCAAGTTTTGAGAAAATGCAATTTAAAGTTGAAATTATATGGGTGCGGCAATGAAAGTATTGATACATAAATGCTTATAATACTCAGTTAAAAATGCAAAGATTTTTATGCGGTTTTTTTGCACTGAGTTCAGAATTAATTGAATAATCAGAATACAGTCACCGCAAAAAAATCTTGACATTTGCGATTTCAGATGTTTTGTTAAATATCTAGAAATATACATGAGGAATGACTCTGAAAATCCAGATGTATAAACAAATTAGTACAGGTAATATATTTTCAAAAATATTTTTTTCCAAAATCCAATAGGAGACCGTAAACAAATTGAAACAGAACAAATATCTTTTGAATAACCCTGTCAAAACTAATGTAGCAAAAGCATTCAAATTGCAGATTATGATTAAGTGGCTTATGGCAATAAACTGTTTTTTTGCGGATAGCATGTATACTCGTAGAGAAATTAAGGTTTTTATAAAAACGGAATAGAGTTGACGCTTGCGCAGCGAAAATTCATTTAGTAAACCTGCTCATTTTTCATACAGTTAATTAATATTTTTTAATTTTGATTACAGGGTATTGTGTACAATGTCGTTTCTCATATTTTCTGAAAAGAACATCGTTTTTTATTAAGAACTCTGTAATATAAGCAAAAAAACTTGGAAAATTTTGGGACCGTTTTTATAAAAACTTTAATTTTTCTACGAGTATATATGCTATCGGTTTAAAAATGAACACAGTTTATAACCATAAGCCACTTAATCATAATCTGCAGTTTTCACTACATTAGTTTTAACAGGGTTATTCAAAAGATATTCTTTTTCAATTTGTTGACGGTACCTTATTGGATATTGGAAAAAAATCTTCTCGAAAATATGACCTGTACTATTTTGTTTATGCATCTGGAGTTTCAGAGGTATTCCTTATGTATATTTTTAAATATTTAACAAAACGTCTAAAATCGCAAGTGTCAAAATTATTATTATTATTTTTTGCTGTCACTGTACACTGTAAAAAATTTTTGGAACGTTATTCAAATTAGCAGGAACCTTCCCGATATTATCTGATATGTCAGAGCTGTTTTCACTTTCCGATAGAATCAGGAAATTTTCGGTTTACTTTCCGAAGTGAACGAAATCCTAGCTAACGCATGCGCAGTCCAACTATTTCTTAATTCGATTGTTTCTGCAACCGCGAGAATCGGAAATGATATGTTCCCGCCTAATCAACACTTCGATGTTCTAAAGCATTTTACTTACATAAATAAAGTAAGTTTGTGTTATATTATTATTTACTTTTGAGTTTAAAGTTATAATTCAATTCTATTAATATTTATTTTTAACTTGTTTACCAGTTTAATTCAGGTGATTAATTTAGTATTGCATATTTCACTGATGTCCACGAAATTCAGTTTGAAAGGTAATAGAAGTAATGCCTATTTTAAAAAAAATTATGATAATACTTTAACATTTACCAAGAAAAAGGATAAATTTCTTACTTGTAAATATATTAAAATATATACATTTCTAGTTTATTTATGGATGATTCCACAGTATTGCGTACATGACATTTACAAAGTTCATTGAATTATTTGTTTATAAGATACTGAGCTGAATGAATAATTTGAATTGTTACTATAAAAGATAAGTTCTTCAAAATACATTTATATGTTACTGAGAAAAGAATTTAAATTCGAAACAAATCACAAATTATAGACGTTGCAGACATGATGTACGCAGTTTCTATTTTGAAAGATTTTTTACTTTTTAGAAAATGTCAATTTTATTTAAAAAAATATTTTTGATAAGAATTGAATGTATATATAAATTAATATTAGCAATATTTTATTTTTTTATAGTTTTTTTAAATGTAGAATTAGTCATTCAAGTTTATGAGTTGCAGACAGGACATAAATGCTTTTCATATTAAACGTAACAAAATTTAGATACAAATATCTTTATAATAATAATGCAGTTTTAATATAAATGTAAATATACACATTTGTATGTATTTTAATGATATAATACATAAATGATCCTTATTTTATATTTTTATCTATTTAAATTAAAAAACAAAAAGAAAAATTTAACAAGAAAGCTGGGAGCTCTGCCGTTTGCCAATTAAGATTAGCAAGTATTATCAATAATGCCATATATATATATATGTATTAGGGATGTACCGAATATTCAGTATCTATTCGGTATTCGGCCATTTTACCGAATATTCGGTTAGGCCGAATATCAAACTACTCGGTTAAGCCAAATATTCGGCTTGGCCGAATATGAAACTATTCGGCCTGCCGAATATTCGGTTTGGCCGAATATCAAAGTATTTGGCCGAATCGAATGCTTAATAAAGCCTTTTAAAACACATTTTAAAAAACTTTTCACGATTTCTGCTTTTAACTGTCAATTTATAAATATATTTAAAATAGTTAGAAATAAAATCATATTTAAATAAAATAGAATGTTTTTACATTATTTATTTGCTATATGTAAAATTTAACTCAAGAAAACTTGTGTTTTCGTTTGTTGCATTAACAATAAAGAAGATACTATAACTATATTTTCAACTCACATGCTTTGATTTCTGTAAAATATGATATGATGAGAAGGATGGAAAATGCCACCATTCATAAGTAAAGAACTATGACTTAGGCATTCCTTTATTCAGAATTAAGTTGAAAGTATTTATACTTCATATTGAAAAAAATCTGCCTTGAGTTATTTAAAAAGAACAAATATGAGACTGTATAGTTTTTCTTCAACTATTTTTTTTTCATTATTTCTCTTTGATTTCAAAATATTTGTTTTAATTCGTTGAAGAAATCATGATATTTAAGATGATTTTATTAATTGAAAAAGTCTCATAATTATGCTTCTTAAAAAAAAAAAAGTACAGATTTTTTTCAGTACTGAATGTTCTTATAAAAAGTTCGTTTATTAAAATATAAGTCTCTTTTATATCATGTAAAACTGTTTTAAAAAGTAACATTTTAATACCTTTAAACTTTGAAATATAAAAAGTATTTGGAAAGCCGAATATTCGGTATTCGGCCAAATAGTTACTATTTGGCTGGCCGAATATTCGGTATTCGGCCCAACAATTACTATTCGGCTAGCCGAATATTCGGTATTCGGTTCAGCTGTTGGCCGAATATTCGGTATTCGGCCAAAATCACTATTCGGTGCATCCCTAATATATATATGTTTAGAGCTATTGTTGAATCAGGGGGAGGGGGTGCTGTTTGAACCAGTGTTGGATAACAAGTTAACAGACCAAAACTAATGGGGGGGCAGAGGGGGCACATGCCCTAGGCGCCAGGCGAAGTGAGGCCATGTGAACCTGTTGTATTTTGATATTTCTCACGTTTATGTTTAACACGGTATTGTTAAACACGTCCTGTCTGGGTTATGCCAAAATATAGAAGAATTTAAGGATATGGCATAAAGATCCTGTATAAACCGGAATCTTTTTAGATTATTTCCGATTCCACTTACAAGATTAATGAATCAATATTTTACAAAAGAGAATACATAGTTCAGTATTACATATTTTATTATTATTAATTTTAAATGAAGTAAGATATTAGAAAATTAGTAAAATTATATTTGTAAATATGCTTTACTGAGGAAAGGGGGGGGGGGCACCAAAATATGTTTGCCCTGGGTTTAGCATACTAACTAAACGATCCAAAGGCGATTCTGCTATGTATTTTTCAAAAATCAAAGGTTTTCGGTTCCGGAAAAAAAAATTGTCCTCAATCCGGAAATTTAGACAAAAAACATATTGCAAATTTCGTTAAATCGCCTCCCAAAAAAATCAATGTCGTAAATCATTCGCAGAAAAATCGTAAATATCGTTAGAATTTTGCACAAAAAACACGAATTTCTGCAGATAATCGTGAAAAAACTCAAATTTCGTCTGAAGATCGTGAAAAAAATGTGAATTTCGTCAAACAATAGTGAAAGAACAGAAATTTCATCAAAGATTTGGGGGAAAAAAGCAAATTTCGGATGGAGATCACAGTTGAAACGAAAATATCATCAAAATACCTGCAAAAAAACACAAATCGCAAAAAAAACCACAACTTTCGCCAAACGATCTCAAAAATTCTGCAATTTTTGTCAAAGAATCACGAAAATTCCACAAATTTCGTCAAAAAACCGTGAAAAATCCGCAAATTCCCTCAAAAAACCGTGAAAAATTTGCAAATTTCATTAAAAAAAAACTAAGTCCGATAGTTTCGTTCAAAGATCGCGAAAAATCCACAAATTTCGTCAAAAGGTCGCAGAAAAAACACAGAACCAAAAGTAATTTCCCTTCCATTTCTCGCACAATCTGCTGTAACTTTTCAGAAAATTTGCTGCGAATTTCAAGGAAGTTTTTGCTTAGAATTAAGTTTGAAGATCCCGTTGACAAATTTGGCATTTTCCCGCAATCCTTTAAAGAATTTAGCATTTTTTTCCTCGATTATCAACAAAATTGCCGTTTTTTTATGATCTTTTAATGAAAACTTCGAGATTCTTTCATAAAATTCGTGTTTTTTAAGTGGCATTTTGATAAATTTGGGTTTATATGCAGGGGCGTGCAAAGAGAAAACTGTACTCAATGCAAAATTTCAATTTAGTATTCTTTTTCTTCTTACAGGCCAAAAATGATGTTGGTAGTAGAAAATCGGCACCCGTACTTTTCTGCACCCAGGGCGACTCTCCCTCCCCTTCCCAGGTCGCTGTTTATATGGCGATCCTTTCATGAAATTCGCAATTATTCCCCAGTCATTTTACAAAATTCGTGTTTATTCCGGAATCATTTTATGAAATTCGCGTTTACTCCACAATGATTTTACGAAATTCGCGTTTATTCCGCAACCATTTCACAAAATTAGTGTTTATTTCTCGATTTTTTAAAGAAATTTATGTTTTACAGCGATCATTTAAGAAAAAGCGAGTTTTTATTTCGCGATTCTTTGAGAAAATTGACGTTTCTATCGAGATAATCTAACAAAATTTTCTGCAAATGATTGATGAAATTGATTGTGAAAATATACATTTAGTCCTCCGTTCAAAAGCTATGAAAAATCGGTTATTAGTATGGAAATTCGGAGATAACTATCCGAATTTCTGAGCTGATAAATGATTATTCATAACTTTTGAAATCGAATGTGTTAACTTTTTGGAAAATTTGAAACGGAATTACTCCGTTCTCGCGACAGAAAATTGCACGAAACTTGTCAATCGATTGCAGAAAAAAATGCGAAATTTGACGATCCATTGCGAAAAATATTGTGAATTCGATCAATTTGTCGCTGTAAAAAACTCGCAAAATATGTCATTCATTCACACGAAAATATCAGAAAATTTGTGATTTTTTTGTAGCGGGAGCCTCCCGCATACGATATTCTTTTGGGTGGGATTTCAAAATTTCAGGCTCGAATCCCGCCATCCCGCCCTGAAATTCAAATCTTGAATGTGAATTTATTTAAAATATCTCAGAAAGAATATGTGAATTTTATCAGAGTATAGCGAAAAGATTATGTGAATTTCGCCAGAAGATCACAAAAATAAAATGCAAATTTCAAGGAAAAATCAGTAAGAAAATGCTACAAAACTAGAACAATCTCTTAAGTTGTATAATTATTTTCAGAGGAAAAAATTTATTGAATTGAAAGACTGAAACCTTTCCCTTTTACAAATGTCAAAAATAGTCGCGAAACAAACATTCACACACACATATGCAAAAAAAAAGTCCTCCAGATTAATTTTAAGTGTGTGTGCAATGATTTTTCATTTTCAAAGGCTGCCAGAACATAAAATGTTTCTGTCCTATCAGAAAATCGCCATTTTCACATTCAGTTCATGCACTTGGCACACCATGTTAAAGAAGGCCAAATCATGCTTACAATAAATAAATAAAAAAAATATTTTTTTTTTCTAGAAATCATGGTTGAATGTAGCAGAAAATAAAGTTGAAGTCCCAGTTTTTTGGCCATAAAATGAGGCATGAAGTACCTGAGCATTTAAAAAAGGTAATCCTTAAAGCTTTATTTTTGTTATATTTTAATTAAAATAAATATTTCAGACGAGTCAAGTCTCCAGATTTCAACAGAAAACTCTAATTTTCACATGTTTTTCTATACTCCTGATTTTCGACATATTTCTCCTGATTTTATGCATATTTTTAAATATTCTATTACAGTAGACTCCCTAAAATCCCCACATAATTTACGAATGTAAACTATGAAATATTTAGTTCAGATATAATTACAAAATTTGACTGTTTTAGTCTTATATCGATTCCAAACATATTTCAATTTGTAATTTTTGTTATTACTGAATTCCTGTTTTTTCATCAAGGAAAAATAAATTTAATTTATTTCTGAAAAATTTAAGATATTGCTGATATCACTGGTAATCACAATCTTACCAAATATATTTATGTACTAGTCAAGTTTTTTTTTTTTTGGTTATTAAGTCTGACCGTAAAATTTCCATATTTTATTATTTTGATATGAATTAGTAATGTGCCTTTATGAAGGCACAATGATTAATTTCGGAAAAGTACATTTCATCTGCATAATGGACATGTAATCATACCTTAATAATTATTAACTTGAACTGCTTTTAATACTTTAATCATTTTGAAAATTATGTAATTTTTTATTATTTTAGTATATTAGTTATTTTATTTTTTATTATATTGTAAGCATTCATTATAGTTTTGACTGCATTATTAATTACATTTAAATTGCTGTTTTAAAATATATAAACAAGGCAATGACCAGAAATTTACAAAATTCTAAAATCCGCACAACCTCTGGTCCCAAGCTGTGTGGCTTTGACGGAGTCTACTGTATTTTACAATCAATTGTATTGTGATTCAGAAATGCAAAATTCCAGTACTACTATAGGTGTAATTCTTTACTGTGATTGATCATAATACAGTCCACTCCCTCTAATCTGCAACCCTATAATACGCTCTATATTTCAGATGTAAACAAACAGTTAAATTCTCCTTTTTTTTTAAACCAAGATGCACACTTTGACTATAATAAAGGTTTTACTGTACTGATGAATTTAGAAATTTTTAATGCATTTCTGCATTTATTAAAAGAAAATGTTTTATGTATCTTATAAATAACTATTAAGACTGCTATCTTCTGAGCACATTTGCTGACTATGTAAAAGATAGATAGCTCTTGAGGATAAATATCTTATTTTTTTAGAATAAACAAACTTATGTTACTAATCAAGAAATTCTGACTCTTAAGGGCATCAAGATTAAACTGCATAGCATAAATAAAAAATGATAAAGCAAACAACCATCACTGTGATGTTTGATAGATTTAAAAATAAAAAAAATGTTTTCAATTAATTTTATATTATTATATCATTTAAATGTGTTCCTATTGACTATAGCTTTTTATGCATGAAAAAGTATTTTCTTTCATTTCTGTGTTATTTATTTGCTGCATATTTAACATTTGTTGATAAATTCCAAATATTAGAATGTAAACAAAGAAATGACCTATAATCTGCGAAATTCTATAATCCGCAAAACCCTTGGTCCCAACCTGTGCGGATTAGAGGGAGTGTACTGTAGTATTTTACGAGATAAACTACAATCAGATTCTTAAAAAACTATGATGGATTTTTAAGATTTACTGTTTTTGCATGTTTTGGATTATTAATAATAATCCATTTAATAATAATTCATTTAAGGCTTATTTACGATTTTTACTATAGTTTGATACATGTTAACAAACTGCCACCTTCCCTGTAATATGTAGTCAATTTAAAATATGTTAAAACATCATATCGATCAACTACAAGAAAAGTGATAAATCTCGCAAAAGTTCATGCTGTGTTTTATTCCGCTAATCATTTTATTCCATCATATGTGTGTCTTGCTACACAAACAGTTTCATAAGTGAAGTTATATGGAAATTTACTTTTTTAATGATATATCCATTTGTGACTTCTGACCACAGAATTGAGGTGGATTGTGTAAGGAGGTATTCAACTCTCGATACCTCATTCTGCATCCTCATTCTTGAAGATTTTGTGTTTTTATGCATGTTTCCATTTCTGCATGCAGAACTAACTGCTATACAGTATAATTATGCAAATTGTCTTTTGCCTCTCATTTAAAATTTACTTTTGTTGAGATGTGTCACTATTCTTGCGAGTGAACAATATGTTTAAACGCATTATACTTGCAAGGAATACATATTTTCCTTATTTAAGTAAGAGTGACATATTTCTTTTTAATCAGTGGGAGAATTAAGCATCCCCCCCCCCTTGTGATGAAGAAAGAAACTATATGAGTGGTGTATTGTTATTAAGAAATATATCCTCATATCAATATTAAAATATTAATAACGATATTTAAAAAAATTAACCTAAACCTTACATAATTTAAAGTTGAAATTTTGAAAAAAAACAGTTGAATTTTTGAGTTGGGCAAAATCATAACAACCCTGCTTTAAGTTAAATATGCTAAATTTATATAGTTTCTTTCATTAATTGCAAATAAGAGATCAATTAAAAACTTTTTCTTTTCTTTCTTTACAGCTAATTTTTTTTTTTTTTTTTTTTTTTTTTTTTTTTTTTTTTTTGAGGGGGGGAGGGGCATTTTATTAATGCTTAGAAATTCCTTTTAAATCTGGTTCTTTTGAAATATATTTAAATTCGCATTTATTTTTGCATTGATAACTTAGATTAAATATTGATACAATTGTAAAATCATGAAAATTTTTGAAAAACCCATAATGGGTTTTTTCAAGTGGGCCCGGGCGGGTTTTTTCAGGCTGGGCCCCCATGGCAATGCTGGTCATCATCCTAGTCATTAATAAAAGTATTTGTTATGAGAACTGTTGTAATATTTTAAGTCTTCCACAAATATGCTGCAACACTCTGCTCGGTCCATTTAATGGCCGACAGTCCTAATAATTCAAATTCTATTTAACCAAGTTATCAAAATTTTTGCTATGTCAAAGAAAAACTAAAAAAAAAGTAAATAAAACTCCATGAAATAATACATTGGTTGATCGCAGGCAAAAAATGCTGCGCAGTTTTTGATAGTTGATACATAGAAAGAAAATATCACAATTTGCAATCAGCTGCAGGTAAATATAGCCAAATTTGCCATTGGATTGACTATAAAAACTGTGAAATTCATTGCTCAAAAGCAGAAAAAATATCAAATTTTGCCAGTCGCAGGAAAAAGCCACAAAGTTTGTCTCACTACTAAGGTTTTGTCAACTGGTCCTTGGGGGGGGGGGGGGGGGATTTATCAATGGGTAGTTGGTCAATCGCAGAAAAAGCTCTGCTCTTTTGGCAGTTGCTTGCAGAAAAGCTGCAAAATCCACCAAACGGTTGAGGATTAAAATTATTGTAGAAGATTTAAGTTTACCCATAATTTTCTCCAACCAGTCTCAAGAAAGGTCTCAAAATTTACCTATCAGTACAGGGGAAATATTGTAAATTTTTATAAAAGATGAAATTGCACCCTACACATACAAATTTTTTTTTTTTTTTTAATTCCCACAAAACATTTTTGATCAGCTGAAGGTTTGTTGCAAAATATTTTACTTTGAGGTATAGTTTATGTTTTAACAACTTATAAGTCTATAGATAAAGGTTTTTAAGTTAAGTTTTCGCATGCAGGACATTTTGTCCTTTTTCCATGGAATGCCATAATATGTTTCTAAGTTAGTCTTAATTTTATGTGCCGTCTTCTGGTATTTATTTTCTTCTATTGAATATAGTTTTTTTTTCAGGAAAACTTGTATTTTATATAATTTAGTTTATTAATTAATCCATTAAAATTTGTAAAAGGCTACTTTGCTTCATTGTATCCAAATTATGTGAAATGTAATGAAAAAAAAAAAATACTACTTGATTATGCCATTGACTAATTTCACCAAATTATGCAAATATCCAAACTAATCACTAAATTATACAAATTGGCATAATTTTTATTTTTAATAATGAAAAAGCGAGTAAATTAGTATAATATTGATAAAAGTATAAATTAAAAATCACTGATGATGTAACGTTCTTGTTAAGTGTCAAGTGACATTTACAATTATCCATTTTTGGTATTTTATCACAGGCGATAGATTTTGGTTGAAAAAATAATCAAGTAGTACAAAAGAAAAAAATATTTATGCAAAAATTGCTTGTGTTTTTGGACAGAATGAAGCAAAAGATATTTATTAAAATAAAATTAGTTTAATAAAATAAATGCATTTAATACACGCTATAAGCTCAGTGAAAGTGTGATATATTTGAATGTGTATATGGAAAGTAAAAAAAAATTTTTTGAATGTTTAAATATTTTTCAGAAGACAAAAGAAAAAAGTTGTAATGTAATTTTAAAGCAAATCCTTTTTAAAGTCCCATCACAGGATCACTTAAATTTTAATATTAAAAAAAAAATCCATCTTTTGAATTTATGAAAAAAGTTAATAAAAAACACCAGTGGGTAAATTTTATCTCTTTTTACATCCAAAATAATGTTTGTACTGTTTATATAATTATGCAAATAGAATATGAAATTTCTTTTTCATTTATATTAATAGCAGAGTATCACACAGAATTTGATATATTTAACAATTTAAAACCTAAATGTAATATCTTAAAGCTCCCATAAGGTAATGCTGTATCCAGGGTTGGCATGGTTTAAACCAATTGGTTTTTTTCGAAAAAATCTAATGATATTTTCTCATTTTTCTTTATAATTTAAGACTTACAAATTATTGGATATAAATATTTTCTCTTTTAACACTTTTTTTCAGCAATAAGTATTAGATATAGTGGGCCTAGGTTTTTTTTATGTATAGGATGAAAATCACTATGCATTGGTGAACATATTCCATTGCTGTAAAGAAAAATCTTAGAACATGTGAATTGATCAAAGATAAAATAGATTAAAAATATTCAATATTTAGTATGAAATACTTTCATTAAAAAAATACAGATTATTTAAAGCAATCTATCATAACATGCACAAGCTTTTGAATATGGAGCTACAAAACTTGATGATCTTTAACATTTCGATAAAATTATAAAAGAAATTTTTTTTTCTTGGGGAGATAATCTTTAAAAATCAAAATATGAAGTTGTATAAGAGAGTATTCAAAAATTGGGTGCTAGTTATAGTATTTTAACAATAACAAACTAATTTTCCCCCCTTTGTTATCCAGGGTTGTTAAATACCTGTGTTTTTTCAGGAAAAAACCAATCCACTGTGTTTTTTCAGGGGTTTTATCAGGGTTTTTGGGGTTTTATCAGGGTTTTTCAGGTTTTGGGGGTTTATTGGAGGTGGTTGAGAATGCTTGAAAAAAAAATTTCTTATTACGAAATTTAAAGTAGCTAATTGATTATTACAATTATATGACATATATCAATGACAGTAATCAAAATTGTGATAAATTGATTATTAGTAATAATTTATAAAGTATTTTTTATTATTACTAAATAATAGAATAAGCCAAGTAATTCTACATGTCTACATAATTAAATTAGGATTCTAAGCATATATGGTATTTTGTTATGAGTTTCTATTGTATGACATAGAACGGATTACACATCAAAGTATTTTTTTTAATGGGAAAAAATTTGTTTGTTACTTACACGTGCTACAGAGATTAACTAACAATTATTTCTTTTAAAAATTGTGATGGTATAAATAGGACATTTCTTTTCTTTGGGGTGGGGGGTGATGGTTATAAACTTTGAGTGGTGTACTGATATTAAGAAATATATTACAATATATTATATATGTAATATAAATACATTATATATGTAATTTAAAGTTGAAATTTTGAAAAAACCCACTCGGGTTTTTTCACAAAAAATCCACCTGGGTTTTTTGGGCTGGGCAAAATCATAACAACCCTGTTGTTATCTGCTAAATCTAATGACTATAAAGGTTGATTTCAAATTGTCTCTCAAAAAACAAAACCCCCAAGAAGTAGGGGGAACTGGGGTACATTGATAGTTTTTTTCTAAGATTTTTTTTGGTGTCAAGAAAGGAGAAAATTCAAGTTTTTTTTCCATGAGGTGACAGCAAAACTTGTGTAGTATGTTATAAAAATGTACAATCATTGTTTTATATAGTATTTTTGCATGTAATTTTAAAAAAATCAAAAAAAGTCATTTGTATCAATGTGCCCCATCCCCGGGGCAGATTGATACGTTTAAGAAAAATGACGACAAAATAATACCAATGAATATTTTTCATAAAAAATGAGTTAGAAAACCATTTTATATTTATTTATAAAAATTCAAATCACCCACAATTTATTTTTAAGCAATATTAAAGCAATCAAAGTTAAATATATTATGACCTGATGTTCTGGCTGTTTCTTGTCTGATTGTTGGCTGTGGTAACTTTGTCATATCTAGCACTTCAACCCCGCATTATCTTCATTCTTATGAAAGATGAAAAAATTACCAGTTTTTCTGTTTATAAATAGGTTCATAAACAGAAAATAAAGGATAATTATATTAAAAATTCTGTTTATAATATAAGTATCATTTTCTGTTCTGCAGTTTGTTTCTCTTACTTAACATTTCTCATGTCGAAAATACTTTTTTCTCTGGAGAATCGATATAAATTCGAGATTTGCCAGAATGCCGTCCTTTTCTTTTATTAGTTCTACTAGCACTAGATGCTGGGTAAGTTCCTACGTCTTCTGTTTTCAGAAATACTATAAAATGTTCTAATATAAAGAAATTAGAACTATTTCACTTTAATAAAAACTAATATTAGAAATTTTTCGTGAAAAAAAGGTTGGATTAAGGAGTGTATGGTAAAAAAAATAATAAAAGATTATGAAAATATGAACTATTAAAGGATTTAGGCTGTATCAATGTGCCCCGTCATAAACTGTATCAATGTGCCCCATACAGCGATTTTGAATAAAATGAGTCTCAAATCCAACACTTCACAATATATCTAACAATAAATAATGAGGAACTGATAAAGAGTAGCTGTACTTAGCATGGAGAGTATTCATTTTGGTTGAAAATACTGGAACAGTTGTATAATAGCATTTCAATTGTACAACTCAAATTTACTTTTGAACAACAAAAACAATAAATCACCCGTCACATTTCATCAAACTGCTGAATCATTCCAAGATTTTCTGTATGTAGTTGAATACACTAGCATCACCTTTTGAAGCTGTTGTGAAACTTCCTGTAATGACCCTGTGAGCGGTAGAGGGGGTGTATCAATGTGCCCCATGTATCAATGTACCCCAGTTCCCCCTATCTCTTTTTTTTTTCTATTATGGAAAATAATATTTACATTCATCAAACTACATCAGATGTTTATTATAAGTAAACAAAAGGTTGTTTATGAAGTTTTTCAAAGTTTCACTGTGTAGAGTAGTTTATTGTTTGGACATAAGACTTTTTACTAATAACTGTTTAAATTAAAATATGATTTTTTTTTCAATTTTCTACATAATTCACTCTAATTATTTAATTTAAATTATTTTAAAATGAATTTATACTACATATAATCCAACAATGTCTATTTTTATTAATAAATATGCATGTATATGTACTAAAAAAGGATGTTCTTAAAAAAACCTGGTTTAAACCAAAAAAACCGGTTTTTTTGGTTTTTTTCCAACCCTGGCTGTATCCCACTTTTAACTCATTTAGGGTTTTTATTTTTATATTGATACATGTACCGGGTGATCCAGAAGTTTCGGGAGTTTTGAAAAGTTAATAATTAGGAAACTATGTATAATACAAAGGTTCTGTTTTCAGATATATGCTCAGTAACATGTGGGATTTTTATTTAGAATGAATTTTTTTAAATATATATAGTTACCATTTTTAGCAACAGGTGGCGCTGTTGTATAAGACTGAATTTACCTATACCAAGCGTTATATAGACACATGTGTTCATTGCGAAACTTCTTTTCTATGATATTGATGAGATTTCGTTTTAAGGGTGGTTTATGTTCAAACATTTTTTGTAAGGTAAATGAAATTGTATTGTAAGGGAAATTTGAAACAAAATTTCATGAACAACTGCAGTGTTTAGACATTGTCTAGACTATGTTTAGACACATCTTTGCATGTCGCGTTGTTTTCATATCGTACAATACGTCAAGTTAAAACTGCAAAAGAATCGATGGCCATTGCAAATGTGAAACGCTATGGTAAGCAAGATTTGAGAAAAAGGCTCATTTGAAGATCGTAATAGAAACAAGAGATCCCAAATGTCTTTTACAATCGTAAATTAGGTAGGATTCTATGCCAATGCTCTGTAGAAATCACCAGTTCATGGTGAGTGCAGTAAACTTCTGATATCACGATGAACTGAAATTTCTTCTGGAATTTTTTTCTGCTCTGAGGATACTGTACACGCTGTTTTGCATCGGCTCACGGCGGTACTTATAAGCCATGAGCGTCATGATTAAACTTTGTAACCCTTAGACACTAATTCGTTCTTTTAAATGAGCTGTATCATATTATAAAAACAATACTATCAATTTTAGCGCCACCTGCTGTCAAAAAGTGCAACTAACATAATATGTTTTTTTCATCGAAAAAACAAATCCCACAAGTTTCTCAGCATTTCTGTGAAAACCGCATACTTCTATTGTTTATGGTTTTCTAATTATTAGCATTTCAAAAGTCCCGGGACTTCTGGATCACCCGGTACATTTATTTTAATAATTTAGTTTATCAGTCTCAGCAGAAAATAAAATTATCTCTGTTTCAGAAATGATTATACTAAATACATTTTCTTTCCAGGTATAAAACTACTTCCTTGGCCTGCCACATTTCTAATTCCAAAAGAGAATTTTTCAACAGATTGATCACAATGATTGATGAGTTGCTGTGGTTGACAAAAAGTCAATTGTTCAGACATCTTTCAAACGAAATTAAGGAATATACATTATTCCCCAATATGAAACAGCCGGACATCATAGTTCGTTTACTAATATATGAATATCCTTCCCTAAAATCTTACATTGGGAAAGGTCATGAAAGTTGGAACATCAAGGTATATGATATAGTGAGAGAGGATGTCAGGAAAAATAAAGATTTAGTGCCTACTCCAAGAAGAAAGGTTTACACCGACAAGTTATTGCTGGCACCAAAGAGGCAAAGAAATTTGTCTTTGGAGTGCATTCCATCACAAGTCAACATCAACAGTGAAACATTTCAGTCTTTTCTTGTTATCGGGAACATTTTTAACTATATTGGAGTAAATATGGTTTCAGAAAAAAGTATTATTATCGAATGTAATGGATTTTTGGAGGCAGTATCTATAGCAGTAGGAATGTATTTTGTGTGTAATATTGAATACCCTAAACGAGCAACAACCACATATTTGTTTTATGAAAGTTGCATTCTGAAATTAATCCCCGAAACATTTCCAACTAAATTAATTACTTTTTGTAATATTTTGTCGAAGTTTTAAGTCTTATTAAAATCTTTCTGAGTGATATTTTTAATTTTTGAATAAAATATTAGTTCAATAAATCATTTTGAATAATTTTTTTTGTTTTTGTTGATGATTCATAAGTATCTAGCTTTTATATACTTTTAAATTTGAGTCTAATTTGAGATCAATAGCTCATAGCTGTTTTTTTTTTTTTTAATAATGTTATCTTTGAGCTAGAAACAATGTGTTTCTTTGTGTACCGTCTATTTAAAAGAAAGCAGAGGTTTTTTACATGCATAAAACTGGTATGTATTTAATAATATTAACATTAATACTTAGTCATATGCATAAACTTACATGAATTACTGATGTTACAAATATTGCCATTTAAACCATGAAAACTAAAGCATTTTTAATTACATATTTTACTAAGAACAATTACTGACATAATATAGCATGGTCGTTTCATTATCTGCACTTCTCTACAAATTTGCGTTTTTTATGTGCTGGTTATATAAGATATCATCTTTTTATTAATATAATAAGTATTTTAATTAAAAAAATTATGTGTATATTTTGAAATATTTGCTTAGTTTGTCAAAGTATTTTTGCTGTTAAAAATTATATCGGTAATGTTGACAACAGTTATTTCAATAAGAGAAGTAGAATGTTAAATATGTTTAGTGTTATCACTTTTATAATTTATATTCATAAACATCATAATGGGATAACTGAGTTCAAAATTGGACAAATTATTGAGTTAAAAAATTATTTTTTATTCAATGTTCAATAAGTATAATTCTTAACAATTTGTCATAAATACCTTGTTAAAATAAATAAATAAAATAAGTAAAATAATTATTTTAGGTACTGTTTATATAAAGAAAAAATGCCTTTCTAAAATAGTTAAATATATTAATGTTTTATATGACCTCTGAATCCCATTAGCTATATTTTGTGAAAGTCTTCATGCACTGATATGCAAAATAATCTAAAATAATCAGTCTTAAGGGTCCTGTCCCTGCCTGCATAGACACTTGTGAGCTAATGCTATTCCTGTAGGGTGGCATTTTTCTAATAAATCTTTCTCATTTTGACATTTTTAAATAATTTTCTTTGCATTGTATAGTTGATGTCCTTCACAAGAACACTCCTTGCTTACTTTTACAATTTTTGGTCTCAAGTATTTTTTTATAAAGTTACTTTCACTTTCTGATGGGTTCTGAAAGTGAAAATAACTTTATAAAAAATAATTGTGACCAAAATCAAAAAGTAATCAAGGAGCCATCTTATGAAGGACATCAATTTTATACATGTCTGAATTGACATGCAATACATATACCAAACACAAATAAGGAAAGACTAAATAGGGTTTGCAAGGATTCTGGAATATCTTGATAAGCCCTGGATTTTTGTTTTTATTTTCCAGTACTGTATTTTTTCCATCATTTTGTTCAAGAAAGAAATTGAATCAAAATATTGGGAGGGGGGGGGGGAATCTATGATGTAAAATAGTGACTAAATACAGCAAAATGGGCCTGAATATTTTGGGGAGACTTGAAGTGGAAACTCTGGTCATAAAAGACAATATGTAGTCATCTAGGTTAGGTAACAATGTTGACTCAAAAACTATTGTACAATTTTTTTAATGTTTAAAGTCTTAAAAGAAAAGAAATGATGCATGCAACTCAAAGAAAAATTGAAAGTAAGCATATATGTTTATTAAATTTCAATATTTGCATAGATAATGCACAAATAGAACAATAGTAATAAAATGTTCCTTTTTTTCAATATATACTAAAGAACAAAAATATTTATTATGCATTCATAACAAAAATGTATGTCATAATATTCATAAAGAAGTGTATTACAGAGTTATGTAATCTGACAAGCTTTTGAAGGAACGGTTTTTAGGTGAGTTATGTAAGAAATCCTGTATATTGCAATGCTTTCGTTTATATAAATATATATACTTCATTTTCTTGTCCGCACGATAACTGCGATAATTTTGTATGGATCATTTTGAAATTAACACAAAAAATTAAGAAGCCTTAAGGTTTCTGTTCCTGCAAGCAGAGACGCTCTCAACTAATGCTCCTCTTAGAAAGAGATTATTTTCTAATAACAGTTTTGCATTTAGAGATTTTTAAGTATTTTATTTATTTATTATTATTTTGGCATTGGATAGCTGAGGTCCCTCAAAGTTGCTTTTGCTTTCAAAACCGGTTCTGAAAATAAAAGTGTCATTCTAAAAGATATCTGCAACCAAAATAAAAAAAAAGCACCAATGTAAAGAACCTCAGCTATCCAATACAGAAAAAGAAAGAAAAATAGAAACGAGTTATTAAGAAATAACCTCATAGAGAAAACACTAGCTCGCAAGTGTCTTGGTTTGCAGGAAAAAGAGCCTTAAATTCGTTAATGGACTTGATCAAACCATGAAGGTAAAAGTTAGGGCTAAGGGACATTTTTTGAGAAACAGAAAAATCATCAGCATTTCCTTACTATGAAAAATTGTGAGTTCCATATTGTACTATTAACGCATCAAAGATTGGTGGCTAACAACATGCGTTTGAAAAGCATTTCATATTGCTAATAATTTGCAGTGAAAAAAGATCTCCAATCATTACAGATATCATAACCTAGTAGATTTTTCTGAATGTTTTTAATATTTACATTTATCATTTTTCAATCTGACACCCCCCCCCACACACACACACAAAAAAGTTATTTAAATGACTCATAATTTGTGTTATCTCACCTGAAAAATTGGATTGAAATTAACTGGATTATGATTCTGCGTTCATTTAATTTTTATGTACAGTTAGCTTATGATTTTTTACACAATCTACTTCTACTTTTAAGCTTTGCTGAATGGAATTTTCTAAATAATGAATTTGCATTGCAAACCCAGAAGACAGTGTTTGTGAGAAGAAGTTACAGATGCCGTTTAGATTTATCATGTGTATCTCATGCTTAAGTTGTAAAAAAAGTAATAAAAAGTTGTAAGTTTAAGTTGTAAAAAAAAAAAAAAAAAAAAAAAAAAAAAAAAATCCTAATTATAAGAATTTCTTAAAGTCTTGCTAGAGGAATTTTTGGGGGGTAGTTTGTTTCCTCCAGTGCATAAGACTTAGCAGCAATGTCGGTAATAAAATACATTCATGTTGCACACACAAAAATATGAAGAAAAACCTCTAAAAAATAATGCTCATGTGTGTTTTTGCGAAAAAAGGGGGGGGGGATCAATTCTCGAAGTTATTTTTTTTATTAATAATATTACTACCTTTTTTCTTTTTGAAAATACAGGCCACAGCTAAATTTCTTTCAGATATAAATTTCTTTTTCTTCTGATTCCCTAAATCTGATGCTAACAGTGCAGTTACAGTATTTTTTATTATAAAGTTAGTATGCTATTTTCAATTGTTTCAGTCTTTCATAAGTCCAATAATGCATATTTTTATTGCTGACTTCAAATTAAGGATGAACGTGAAATTTTCAGTTGTGCCACTATCAAAGCAAAACAGAATATTAAAAAATGCGTATAAATATTTTTCCGCGATGTTTTCGAATATATACGGAAACATCGCCGAAAAATATTTGAGCACATCTGCACTACAGTGACAGTCGATTTCAACCGAAAAACATTTAGCTAAAACAGGAAACCTTTTTGATATATAATAAAAACTTTTATACATATTCAGGAACATTCTCGATCCCAAATGAAATGTTCCATATATATTCCGAAACCTTTCCGTTCCGCAATGAAAGATTGGCTACACAATCTGAAAACTTTCCTATCCTTAATGGAAGCTTTACTATGTTTTCAGATATATTCAGAAAGGCTTCTGATATATTCAGAAACTTTTCCGATCAGTAATGAAGTATTTTCGATATATTCAGAAACTTTTCCGACCTGTAATGAAATATTTCCGATATATTCAGAAACTTTTCCGATCCATAATGAAAGGTTTAAGATTATTCAGAAAGGTTTCGGATGTATACAAAAAGCTTTCAGATATATTCAGGAAGGTTTCGGATACATTCAGAAACTTTTCATTACGGATCAGAAAGGTTCCGTATTTTAACCGAAACACTTTCCTGTTCGTATCAGAAACCTTTCCGTTAGTATCGTGCAGCACAGGTCTTCGTTATTTTCAGAAATGTTTCTGAAAATTTTTTACAGTGTAGATCATAAAAAAAATCGATTTTTTGAAAAGTTTTCAAGCCCTGAGCCCCCTTAAGGTGTTTGTTTAGTTTTGTAACTTTGATCGATATTTTTTTAATGCATTTTTAATGTTGCATACTTTTGAAAACAAATCATTTGCTAGACATTTGCAATTTTTTCTCTATTATATTTCTGTACAAATTTTGGTTTTGATTGACTGACTTTTCTGTGCGTGCGCATGTGTATTTGAGAGAGAGGGAGATAAGTGGGTTCAATCAATTTTTAACGGTTTTATATATCTAACGGAACCTTATTATTGCAGTAGAAATAAGGTAAAAAACACCATTAGGTGGAACTAATTTGAACAGAAATTATTTTTGTTGTGAACGGTAGTTAACACGCTCCTAATCAACATACTAAAAGTATACAGTCGTACGGTTGCGCAAAATACGTTTTTTGGCGGCCATCTTAAAACATGAAAAAATTTCAAGTATCTAAAACAGCCATGTGGGGTAGCAAATTAAAGGAAATTTTAAGCTGATAAAGAATATGATATTTATTTTTAAAAGTAGAACTAAATAAAAAAAAATTATAGCAAAAAGATGAAGGGTTTCGGATTTTTTAAAAACATGATTCTATTTTAAAAATTCCAAATAAGTACATAAGAAAAGAGATTCTATCTATAAAATCATATTTATGTAACCGAATTCAAATATCCTCTTCATCTTCATCTAAATTAAAACAGTCTTCTGCGTTTGCACAGTCCTTTCCACAACCAGTTTTCACAAACTACTAAACATGCAAGTCCATTTTTTTGTACGTACACTTTGTAGTGTTACATGAATCTTCAGTTGTAATTTGGTAAGCACATTTAAGCATTTTTAATACTTTGTCTGTGGTGCTGGGTTTAAGTGTATTAGTATCGGTTGGAATTCTCCATCAACTATTTGCCAAACCACAGCGTAGGATCAGTAGTTGGCATATTTAGATTTCTCCATATCGAATATTACAAATGCACTGGAAGTAGGTGGTATTTAGCTGCATTTTGCGTTAGAGGCAAACGAGCTATGTCAAATTCTTTTGTAGCTATAGCTATTTTCCTCATGAACGAAACGATGTACATAACGAACGTACATAACGAAACACATTTAGGTGACTTGTTTCAATGTTGCCTCCATAAAGAGACACAAGACCTTTTACAGCCATTTTCAATCAATTCTTCCATTGTAGAATCTTTGGATGATCCATAGTGTCAAGCCCATGCCCATAAAATTTTCGACTGAATGATTTTTTTTTGAAAGCAGATTTACTTTTCCCAAATAATGTACTCATGGTATTATATCCCGTTAATGAATAAAAAGCAAAGTTCCGCAAGCTTTCTCTCCAATAGATCTTTGCATGGTTTGGATGTCACGAACATTATTAGATTGTGTCGCAGACTGTATGAAATTATTCTTCGAAGAATGATATAGTAAAATAAAATAATTAAAATGTCAGTGTCATCAGCTACTACAGTGACATGTTTTCCTGTGATAACTTTAGAGTTTCTTTGACGATTACCGTGTCTTTATCTCCTTAAGCATGAATGACGGAATGGTCCTTTTCTTGAAAAAAATTCCCCAGCATATTGGTAAAGCATTGTTTGTGGAGTCAGAAAGAAATTTGTTTTTCTTGAT
The DNA here is from genome assembly GCA_964019185.1 of Maratus speculifer. Classification (NCBI taxonomy): domain Eukaryota; kingdom Metazoa; phylum Arthropoda; class Arachnida; order Araneae; family Salticidae; genus Maratus; species Maratus speculifer. Next base: position 90,603,133 of record OZ025290.1, read on the forward strand.
GGTTACGGTTGAATTTTCATCAAAGATTGCTACAACAAGCAAGTGCCTCATGCGCAATCTATGCTCCATATCTTTTATATTAGGTTTTTCAAACCCATCAAAAACTATCGTAACTTTTCCATATCTTCTGTCTACAAACGATTCGTGTTACCTTATCACATCGCAAAATACTGCAGAAGCGGACCATGGTAACTGGTGAATTAATGCACCACCATCAAAAAGGTAATAAGAAGTTTGCTGGGAATGAGACCGGTGTTTTTCATTGAGATTCGTACTACCTAATGAGTGTGCTACTGATGATTTATCCGTTTTTCTCATTTTCTGGCTACTAGGATCAAATGATGAAGTTGGTAGACTGGATAACTCGTAATTGAAAAACTCTCTTGTATCTTGAACGCTATTATTCAAGGAGATACAAGCAAGCATCCTGTTAAAAGACGGGAATCTACATGGTGAGTTTCACTAGCAATAATAATTCCTTTTTTCAATACTTTCATGGTTACTGCTTGGTCTGATTTCAATAAAGTTTCACCTTTAAAAAGTTTACGGGTTAGTTTATCATGGATGCTTCTTCTAATGATGTCAGCATTTTCTACAGTTACTTTTTTTACTATCTGTTATTCCATTAAAAACTTTATATAAATCAGTTGAAATAACAGTAAACGGATTGTGGTCTATAAAAAATTGCGTTACCTTTTTCATATTTTCGAAATCTCTCTCTATCCTTGCATCAGTTAAATCAGTATGTTGTTCACCGCCAATACATGAAAAATCGGTCAGCAAATTCATTGCACATGCTACTTCACTACATCAAGAGTGTCTCAAAATCTAAGTTGCACGTTGAGTTTCAGTCATGCCTCCTCCAGATGTTATACCAGAACGACTTTTAGTGCGTTTCAGAAGAGTTTGCTCAAAGTGCATATCAATCCGAACTCCAGACCACTTTCTGCCCTTTCTTCGTACTGTAAAGTGGCCTTCATTAAGCATTTTGATCATTCTTGTTTCAGAAAGTTCTTGTTTCGTTGCTTTTAGTTCCCACATTTGTTGAAGGTAAATTTTCGCACATTTGGCATAGTTGTATGACCTGAACTCGCAAAAAATGGCGTAACATATGCCCAACAGCCTGTAAGTGCATATCAAAATTTTCTGGTCGCTCAGCCAAAATAAACGTTTTTACAATATCTACCATGATCAGATACAACAGACAGTGTTTAGCGGTGCGGCATTGCGATTTAAAAATGTTCTTCGATTTATGTTTAATTGTTGAAAGTTTTTAAAAATCAGGATCTGAAATAACTTTTTTTTTTTTGCCTTGATAACACCTTTGAGAACTTTTTGGTTAAGGCGAATAAATTTTTCAAGATTATCATTTGTCTCCACTTCCATTTCGTCACCGGTAGCGCGGTGATTTTTTATGTAGTATCGCTAAAATTCGACCCTATAGTAGCTTTAACTGGTAGGCAAGGGCGGCGCCAGAGGGGGGACCGGGGGGCATATGCCCCCCCCGTCGGGCATACCTAGACCCCCCATAGGGGCCAAAATTCAATGTCGTCGGGGAAAATATTTTGACGTTTGAATTTCAGCCCGGTCGGGTTAAATCGAAATATGGAGCTTTTTTTTTTTTCCAAAGTTGGATTGACTAAACTAATTTTTTTGGATATGAGTCGGTTTCTGACTGAAATTTGAGTTCAGATAAACCCAACTTTTTTTAATCATAATTTCTTAAATTGAAAATCTACATGGATTACTACACAGGATGATACACGAATGACTCTGTACATGCTTATATTTCAACAAAAAAAGATAAGATTTATACTGTAGTTATAATCATGTATTATTATTTTTTAACTACATTAAATTGTGGATGAATTTCCGCTGCTTGTGGATTTTACGGTCGGTTTGACATGAAGAATTTTTGGTTCGGTTAAGAGAACGCAAACGAAAATTATGTTGTCGGGGTTGTCTTGGATGACAAGTGGAATACTGCATCGGGTCGGGCAAACTGAATCTGACCCGACTCGCAGTCTGGACCGGACTGGATCGGGTTGAGCCCAATCTTTTGTCGTTGTGAGTCGGATTCCAGTTTGGTTAACTTTAATAGTTTCAGGTTCAGGTTGGATGTTGGCACTTATGGTTCTTGATTCGAGATGAATCCAACTCTCATAAGAATTTACAAAATTTATTTTACGATGAAAAACTATATATATGAATGTTTATGAGTTTATCTATACTGATTTTTAACTTAAAAGTTAAAACTGATACTGAAGATACAATTTTCTACATAAATGCATTACAATATGGAAATATTTTTTTCGTCAGTTACGGTTGGGGTCTGGTTGATGTTGAAATATTTTGGGTTCAGGCGTTCAGGTCAAAATGTGATGATGTCGGGTTCGAGTTTCTGATAACGTTCTGCATTCACCTCGGGAAACTAAACCCAACTCGACAGGCAGTTTGAGTCGGATCTGGCTAACGTTAATATTTTTTCGGATTGTCTTCTATTTTTCGAGTCGGATTGATTTTAATTGTTTTAGCATATAGGTTCGATTCTACCTGATTTCTCAAAAGTATCCCCGAAACATATTTTTAAATAAAAAATTGTATTATCTGGGTGTCAATGAGTGCAAATACGGATATATTGATTTTTTTACATAAAAAATATAATTTATACTAATGGTATTATTGTAGGCTACTTTTCTATCATTGCTTTACAAGATGGAAGTTTGTTTTTCATTTCGAGTTGGAATTGGGTTGGAATAGAATACTGTTGGTTTTAGGTTGGAGTTTAAGTTCGGGTCATCTAATTTTTAAAAACTGGCTCCGGTTGAAATGGATATAGAATTAACTAGTTTAAGTCGGGTATAACCGAATCTGTGGAGGACTCTATGCTCGAAAAATAATCCGTGGATTCAACTTCTTTTTCCCTTGATTATATTCCGTAAAAACAAAAACAAAAAAATTGCACTTTAACTTTTTTATTTCTACCCCCCCCCCTTAAAAAATACAGTAAAAAACACCAATTACCTAAAATATTCGCACTTAAAGCAGCATGTTCACCAAATTACACGCATGTTCTGGCAGCTGTGCTGCTTAGTACTTTTTCCTATTTAGAAAAGTAATTTATAAATTCATTTTATCTAAGAATACGTAAAAATCAGAAACCGAAGATCAAAATTTTTAAAAAATCTCCAGTCAGAAGAAAGAAATTGCTTAAAATAATAGAAAACCTCTTCAAATCACAGGGATATTTCAGCATTGTCGAGACGGACTCGGCGAGAAATTTTGGCCCACGCTGACCACAACTAGACCTCCTGCATAACTCGCGGTTCTGATCAGCCATATATTTTTAATTGCAGGTCGCTTTTCGCTTGTTATTAAAATAATGCACTGTAAGATTCCCAACTATTTCATAAGTTTTCACTTCAATTATATTTCTCTTCGGAATATTGTATTTAAGCTCTTTGTTTCAGATTTGAAGCAAAACTTGGAATATCGCGCTTTCTTCATTCGATCAATATACATTCTAAAACAAAATGGAAATTGAAGATGTTTTTCCCATTGTTTTTATTGTTACAGCTATAGCTAAAAAAACTGCTTTGATTAAAATTATGAAAAAAGTAAAACGTGATATTTATAAAGTCACAAATTACGCATTTCAAAAACTGTAGTTCAACTAATTAATTTCACACCATGCTAATACATTGAATTCAAATAAAATAAATTAATATTTAGTACAGTAACGTGTTCAGATAGAATGGAAAAGGATATCGTTCTTAGCAAATATGCTGTTTCTTTATACATTTATTCTTATTTAGATTTGAATTTACCATGTTTAAGACGCAGAGAACAGCTGCGATTCAGTAAAAGGAAATGCATGTCTGTCTGTTTTGACTAGTTTTCAAATTCTGTTCTGCAACTTAATATAAAACAAACTTTTCGAGTAATGGAATGATAAAGAGGTTGATGAGTACGTTGTTTAGCATCAGCAAACTTATTCCTGTTGATTGTTGTGAAAATAATATTTATATTTTTTATTGTTGCTATGGGAATTACAAGAAAAACACCTATTGTGATAGACTGGAAGGATGTTTCAGAGTTACCTAGATGCAGTACTCTATTATCGACAATTGTCCATTGACCACAGATAATAGGAGTTGAACTTTTAAAGAAAAACTTTGACAATGAAAAAATAGAGTTTACGACTTTGCAAATATTGCATTAAAATTATTATTTCTATTAATTATAAATATTTTATGAGTTCCTTCTTTTTACGAAAGTACGAACTTTAATATTTTTCTGCTGTATATAAAAAGTTTCAAGACTTTCATACGAGTAAGTCCAAATGATTTCTTATTTCTTTGTGTTTATATGTGATTTGATATTTTTACCCGAGTGTTTTAATTTTAAAACTGCTTTATACGCAGAATTCGTACTTTTGTTGATAATAATAATTTAATTTGTTTTAATTATGTAAGTTTTTCATTTCTATTTTTCCATTCAGTAATACACACAGTAGAACGCTGATTATCCGGACCGGTCGGTATCGAGGATAATCCAGTTAATGAAAAATCCGGACAATTGGGAAACTTTATAAACGCATAGAGCAATGTTTTTAGGCAGCTTCTCTTCATATTTTTTCCAGGTTTCGGACTGGCAATTGTGGTAATGCACATTTTAGCGTATTGAAAATGGCGTGTTTAGAAGTATTTTTTTTAATTAAAATTTTATTTTCTGCAAGTTTGGTACAAAGTTGTATATAGGAATTATATACATACACTGTACAGTATATACATTTTAAAAAATCATCGTGATAGGGAAAAGAAATTCTTGAATGTCTTCTGGTTCACAGAGGCCATTCTTTTGTCTGCGTGGGACTTTCGTGCGTTAGAAGGGAAACTTCTAAGGTTCTAGAAAAAAATAGTTTTATGCATTGCTGTCTTTGTATTTGTTGGTGATTTTATAATTGCAGGATTAGAAATTAGTTATTTAACAGTTAAATTCCATGCCTTCTTGTCTGAAGAAGTTTGACTTTAAAAATTTCGAAAAAGATGGCAAAAAAAAAATAAAAAAATAAATAAATAAATAAATAAATAAATAAATAAATGTAGTTTAAAAAAACTAAAATAACACGTTTTTTAAGTATATCAAACTAAAAAGTGAAAAATAATTCGTACTATACTGAAAACGAAAATAGATGAAAAATACTATATTACTATAAAATCATTGTTATTATAGAAATCAATTAATAAGCAATAAATAAAATTATCGTGGAAAAAAAGCGTGGAATGCTCCATCTACCATGCTCCATCTATCAGTTCTTAAGAAGCACCCCACGCTTTTTTTTCCACGGTAATTTTATTTATTGCTTATTGATTTCTATAATAACAATGATTTTATAGTAATACTAGCAGGCTAAGCCCGCTGCGCTGGTCTATTTTTTAAAATAAAACATGAATCAAACAAAATATTGAATATGATTGTGTTTTTTAAAGCAACTTCACCTCGAATGCTCTTTCACATTTCTGAAAATCATACAAACGCCATTGTATTTAAAGATAGAAAACCAACGATTATAAATGCACCAAAAATGCATTAAGAGTTAGCAAACAGCTGTTTCGAATCTACTGTCGAGATTCTTCATCAGTGCAAAACTCAGCGAGCTAGAAAAAACAAAACTGAGCCAAAAATAAAAACAACAACAATGGAATCAAGGCCCGTTGACGCCAAAATATATTAAAATAATAATAAAATATTATGTTGTTGTATCAGCTTATGCATTCGATAAAATTCGGGCTTTTAAGAAAAAATGTTTCAGTTGACCATTTATTGTAGAGTTTGATAGATAAATGAGGCAATTATGAAAAGAGCAATTTAAATATTGTCTATTCACCGTACTTCTAAAATAGCGAGCATTATGATCGCAGAGATTGGCCATTGAATTTAAACAATTTTCAAGTGATTCATTTTCATTTGATAGTTTTTGAACTCTAAACCTCTCAATTTGAGGATATGGGTATCTGTGGAAACCTTAATACATTCTCTATCAATATTATATTATATTTCGCAACGTACATCTGCTCTTGACAAATCTATTAGAGATTTCCGTCTTTGGAATCCAGCAGAATAAATAAAGTTAAATAAAGTTTTCCTTAGAAAAATAAGGTGAATGTTTTTTGAATGGGTGAAATTCATTTTTTGATACAGATTTCATATACGCATCACGTTGGCGTAATTGAAACAAAAAGAACATTTTATGCCTCTTATGGTAATCCAGCTTTGTTTTTAATTTATTAATGAACTATTTATTTACTTTCATTTGCATTTTAAAATGATACAAAATGTTATGCTCTATATATAGAAAATTAAAATAGAAAATAGAAAATGTATCTGTCATTTGAAAACGAAGTTTCCGTTAAAGTGGCGCAAGAAATGTATCACCCCAACGTGGTGCATATATGACATTTGTGCCTCTTTCTTACAACATGGGTGTGTGCATTTGCACCTAAATTTAGTTATTTAGCTCTATTTTTGTAATATTAACTGAAGTTTGTACAATGTACGGTACTACTTGATTATTCTGTAGAGAAAAAAATTAATAGCAGATTATAGGAATAAATGTCAATAATCGATGATCGTAAGTACGATAGCAATTGATATTACACGTGATACACATATTTTTTTACGTCATAATTGCTTTTTAATTCGACTTTTAATTTGTATTTTTTATTTATGTTTATTGTTCTTTCGTTATTTAAAATGAATTTATGTAAATTTGATTAGTTTGGCGAAACTGGCCGACGTGTTAATCAAGCACTCAATTTACATTTGAAAATATCATATTTCACAAAAAACTCCGGCACAAACCCGAATTTGCAAGATTTCCTTCCAATACCAATGCGGCAAAATCCTCGTTTTAGAATAGCGAAGAAATGTGCATTTTTAAAAATTATTTTCGTTATTTTAAAACGGAATTATTAATAAATAAAAAAAGTTACTATAGCACAAAACAATTTATAGGATTTCTCAAAAAAAAATTGAAAGTAAATAAACAATTTATTTATAAAGAAACAACTATTGCTGGGTTACCATATCAGGCAAAATAACACTGTTTTGGCGATAGCCAGATACCTCAGTGTGTAGTGTATATAATATCTGTGCCAAACATGTTTGGAAAAAACAATAATCGTTATTTATACAGCATGTTTAAATACTGTAGTATAATGAAAAAAAAATGTATACATGACATAAACGCACCACATTGGCGCGTTTTTTTTTTTTTTTTTTTTTTTTTTATTCTGATGCCGATTTGGAGAAAATTTTGTTTTCAAATACCAGTTACATATATAGTTTACAATTATTTTCTATTATTTTAAATAGAAAATAACAATAAATTTTAAAAAGTTTAGTTAATTATTATAAAACAAAACTATTTACATCCTTTAAAAATAATATAAAATAAAATAAAAATTTATTAATAAATAAACAACAGCCAGGTTACCAAATGAGGCATAAAATCGCCATTTGATTGCAGTCGCGCAAATGTGGTGCATGTATGACAAATGTGCCTAGATTAAAATAGTTTATATAATTGAAAAAAAAAAGTAAATAGACAATTTATTAATAAATAAACAATAACATCTGGGTTGCCATATCAAGCAAAATAATGACACTTTGGCATCAGTTAATTACCCAAATGCATATATGGGATTGGCGTAAGAGACAAATCGCACCAATGTAGTGCGTATGAGATATGTGCCAAAAAAAAAAAAAAAAAATTAAGTTGCAGTTAAATTATTTTATAATATCTATGTATGTGGAAAGACGTTTACCCTAAAATTTAAATATTATTCATTTTTGTGGTATTAACTGCTATATATGTATTTAAGTAAAATGTAATTTTTTTTCCTAAAAATGCTCTCATTAAAAGAGAGAGAGAGAGAGAAAATAGTTCTCGCGAACATTGCTCCGTCTTGTGCTTTGTTTGGTTTAGAATCGCATTGATTGGCGACAAAAGTAGATTGAAACACCCAGTTGAATAAACAACATACAAATAACAATTAGAGCCTTTTTTAAAAAAATTAATTCTGCGAATTTCTTCTGTAAAATACATAACGGGAAAATTAGATTTAAAAATATTTTTAAAAAAAGAAAGAAAAAAAATACTTATATTTTACCTAATGAAATTTTTTAGATGTTGTTTTCTTTTAATCTGGCTCGAAAGAAATAAATGGCCAAATATTGTCACTTCAAAACTTTCTTTCACATTGAGTTACTTTTTAAATATTATAAATATTCTTTTTTTTTTTCGTTAAAGATAAGTATTTTCCTTTCATTATATTATTTTGCATTAAACGGATTTTTTTCTTTTTAGCATTATTTGTTTTAAATCAATGAATTAACAGGTTTTTTTCCGAAATGTTTATATTATTTTCCATTAGAGAAAGCATTTCATTTCTTTTTTTAAATATAATTATCGCCAAAAAATTAGTTGTTGCAACCCTTCCGTCAAAAATAACCGAAAAATACGAAATTTAGTACGAAAAATCAGAGTTATCCCTGTATATTTGTATCATAAACCTCCGCAAAAATATTTCTTATCGAATCATATAATCTGCAAAAAGATCCATCGGGTAGTTTTTGAAAACACTCGTTTGGAAGTTTCAGAATTTCTGCTTTATAATATACTAGCAGGCTAACCCCGCTGCGCTGGTCTATTTTTCAAAACAAAACATGAATCAAATACAATATTGAGTATGATTGTGTTTTTTAAAGCAACTTCACCTCGAATGCTCTTTCACATTTCTGAAAATCATACAAAACACCATTGTATATAAAGATAGAAAACCAACGATTATAAATGCACCAAAAATGCATTAAAAGTTAGCAAACAGCTGTTTCGAATCTACTGTCGAGATTCTTCATCAGTGCAAAACTCAGAGAGCTAGAAAAAACTGAACTGAGCCAAAAATAAAAACAACAACAATGGAATCAAGGCCCGTTGACGCCAAAATATATTAAAATAATAATAAAATATTATGTTGTTGTATCAGCTTATGCATTCGATAAAATTCGGGCTTTTAAGGAAAAAATATTTCAGTTGACCATTTATTGTTGAGTTTGATAGATAAATGAGGCAATTATGAAAAGAGCAATTTAAATATTGTCTATTCACCATACTTCTAAAATAGCGAGCATTATGATCGCAGAGATTAACCACTGAATTTAAACAATTTTCAAGTGATTCATTTTCATTTGATAGTTTTCGAACTCTAAACCTCTCAACTTGAGAATATGGGTATCTGTGTAAACCTTAATACATCCTCTATCAATATTATATTATATTTCGCAACGTACATCTGCTCTTGACAAATCTATTACAGTGTTCCGTTTTTGAAATGCAGCAGAATAAATAAAGTTAAATAGAGTTTTCCTTTGACACATGATACACGTATTTTTTTTTACGTCATAAGTGCTTTTTAATTCGACTTTTAATTTGTATTTTTTATTTATGTTTATTGTTCTTTCGTTATTTAAAATGAATTTATGTAAATTTGAATAGTTTAGCGAAACTGGCGGACGTGTTAATCAAGTAGCACTCAATTTACATTTGAAAATATCATATTTCACAAAAAACTCTGACACAAACCCGGATTTGCAAGATTTCCTTCCAATACCAATGCGGCAAAATCCTCGTTTTACAATAGCGAAGAAATGTGTATTTTAAAAAATTATTTTCGTTATTTTAAAACGAAAATATTAATAAATAAAAAAAGTTACTATAGCACAAAACAATTTATAGAATTTCTAAAAAGAAATTAAAAGTAAATAAACAATTTATTAATACAGAAACAACTATTGCTGGGTTACCATATCAGGCAAAATAACACCGTTTTGGCGATAGTCAGATACCTCAATGTGTATATAATATCTGTGCCAAGCATGTTTCGTAAAAACAATAATCGTTATTACAGCATGTTTAAATACTGTAGTATATTGAAAAAAAAATGTATACATGACATATACGCACCACATTGGCGAGGGTTTTTTTTTTTTTTTTTTTTTTTTTTTGTGCCGATTTGGAGAAAGTTTTGTTTTCAAATACCAGTTACATATGGAGTTTACAATTATTTTTTGTTATTTTAAATAGAAAAAAAAAAAAAAAATGTAATTTAAGAAATTACCCCAACCATTTGAAAAATGTTTCACTCGATACATTCATCTATCATTTTAAGCTAAATACCAGTTGTTTTATTGTGTATTATCCGTGCCACTGCTATAAATGACTTTATACATGCTGCAATTTGAAGGTACGGTTCGTTTAAGTTATATCACTCTATTGTCGCCAAGCATAAAAGTTGGCGACGAAAGAAACATTTCAAACTATTTAACATTGTTGGTGCAAAAGTAATCATTATTAAAATACAGCTTTGGCATATACTGTTATACTTGTAAGACTTTGGCATATATTGTTTGATTTTACAGAGCAGAATTTTGGTGATGGAGGTTTTAAACCAAAATCGATCGCAGCACATGCATCTGTGAATGGGTCCATCAGACATCGAATCAAAAAAGTTTTTTCCCAGTTTTTCCCAAGCCGATTGCTTTTTAGTTTTCTTTTTAGGTGGTGGAAAATCAAGAGTAATAGCTATAACATTTTCCGGCTTGTTAGAATCACTATTGGCACTCAAATTTTCCTGGTTAGAACCGACCGATAGTAAAACGCCATGGCTAGTGGATTGGTCGCCCTGGCGACATGATGTTTTACAATTAATCGGTTCGGCATTAAATTGCTTCCTTTTTCGTGATCGCCTTTCAACACGTAATTGGTTTTCAGCGGCTCAATAATCTTTTGATTTTATCATTTTCTGCATTGAAAGACGTTTTTGCGCCAAACCAAATACAGTATTACTCAGTTATCCCGTCGACCAATTTCGCCAAATGATACGAATCGCCCAACTAATAAGCAACTTATACATGTTGACTAAATTTTTATTTTAAATAGCAAAAGAAGAAATAAAAATCACTTTATGATTGTTTAAGTACGCGTATTGTGTTTAATATCATTGAATGCGATATTCACGTTCATTCATTTCTTTGGCTTCGGCTTTTTCCGTATCTGTTAATTTCCGTCTACCCATTTTTAAATTTGTTAGTTTTCTCCTTTATTACAATGATTTTAACCATTTTAATTTACTATTCAAATAAAAATTCTTCTAAAAGTAAAGAATTTAATTTAAATTCAAATAAAAACTCTTCTAAAAGTAAAGAAATTAATTTAAATTCAAAAGTGACCACATCATTCAAAAGTGGTAACATCATTCAAAAGTGGTAACATCATCGGGTCCATTCTCCCGAAAACAACAACCATTTTTCAAATGGTTAATAACAATAAATTTTAAAAAGTTTAGTTAATAATTATAAAACAAAACTATTTATATCCTTTAAAAAATAAAATAAAATAAAAATTTATTAATAAACTAGCGGCCCGCCCTCGCTTTGCTTCGGGTAGAGCAAGTCGCCCAGTCCCATGTCCATAAGGATTAGTACTAAGGTAAAAATAAAAATATTTTACTGAGACGGCATTTTAATAATTTTTTTTAATAAAAAAAACTCTTATTGTGACGTAACTATAACAGACATATGCTGTCGCGACATTTTTTGTAGATAATTATACGTATTGCAAAGTAGTAGTACATTATTTTGTTTTATAATTAATAATGTTCTCAGCGCACGTGATGTAAGAATTTTTAAGGTCATTTATCGACACCTTGGGTTACACTATTGGCATTTTAGTAAGGATCCCTATTTTTTTGAAAATATAATATAACCTATGTTCACAATAAATAGTGTAGCTGTCCAACTGTAAAAGCATTTTTGGTACTACTCTGTTATCCCGTCGACCAATTTCGCCAAATTATACAAATCGCCAAACTAATAGCCAAATTGTACATATTGACGTAATTTTTATTTTATATAACACACAAAAAAAAAAATACTTCTAGGTTATCCCGTCGACCAATTTCGCCAAATTATACAAATCGCCAAACTAATGGCCAAATTATACATGTTGACATAATTTGTCATTTCATGTTACATTTTTTGTAACATATCATTTCATGTAACATGTCATTTCATGTTACATTTTTTAATAAACGTCCTCTTCTAGTAGGTCTACTGTAGTTTCCTATCTACCTTAATCTGTTCCAGCAAGAATACATAGAGTAAAAAATGTAAAGAATTATTGACAGATAAAGAAAAGTTTTTGTTTGTATTTATGACGGCCATTTATCTACACGTGGGATATAGGCCCTAAGGCAAGGATGCCCTCCGTGGGGGTGGAAGACGAAGAAGGGTGTTTCACTTATATATTTAGTAGAACAATGAAGCATAAAAAGTATGTTTTAAAGCTGTATTATTTGAATAACATTAAAACAGTTAAAACAGACAGTTTCACTGCCTCTTCCTTTTATAAAACAGTTGCTAACATGTAGCCGTTAAATCAGAATAATCTTGATGACTAAATTTTGTAGAAAAATAAGTCTTTAGTTTGCATCTAATAAAATCTTTCTACCTTCTGTAATCGATTCCATTATGATTTTTAGTGTCAAACATTAGAAGTGCTAGAAACGATATTATCACAAATGTACCAGACTTATTTCATGTTTGTCCTCAAATAAATGTGAAATTTACGATCATCCATTATTGGCATTTAATGTTATAGCTTGACGATAGTTTTTTGTTCGACTACTTGATTATTCCGTCGATCAATTTCGCCAAACTATACAAATGGACATAATTTTTATTTTAAATAACCAAAGAATCAATAAATTACTAAAATGTTAATAGAAATACAAATAAACATCGAATTAAAATTGGTTGATGAAGAAACAATTACGTATAACAAATTTAATGTCAAATGGTCGATGGGATTATCAAGTACTACCAAATTATATAAACAAATTGTATAAACAATAATATTGCCAATAATATGTAAGGGCAGGTGTCATCTACGGATCCCGTTGGCGCGATAACAGCAAATTGAGATTTTATGCCTCACGTGGTAATCCGGTAATAGTTGATTATTTTTGAGTAAATTATTTCATTATTTTTCTTTTCTCTTTTAAAATTATATAAATTGTTTTGTTCCATAATTATTTATTGACTTAGTTTATTATTATTATTTCCTTTTTAAAATAATAGAAAATAAATAAGAGTAATATAAATGTAATTGGTATTTGAAAACGCAGTGTTCTCCAAATTGGCATCATAAAAAAATCACGCCAAGGTGATGCGTGTATAAAAGTGGAAAAATGTTTGCAATAATATAAACAAAAAAAACGTAAACAAATAATTAAAAATTCGCCATTTCGATAGTTTTTTAAAATAACATCAAGGTTAATTCTCCAGTCGGGCAGCAATAGTAAATTTTCTTTTCTTCGTCTGTTTCATAATAAAAAAACATAAATTTAATAACTTCTAATTAAATAATCTGACTAATTTTCTGTAATCGGATTTATGATCTAAAAGATCGATAATTATATGATAGATAATTTTTGACTAATTTGGCGGAAAAATCATTTTCGAATACCAGTTTCATATATATATTTAAATTATTTTCTATTATTTAAAAAATAATAACAATTAGTATTTAAATAATAAGTATAGAACAAAACAGTTTACATAAGGTGCTACTTTGATATACCCCCCCAAAAATTACGCGCCAAATGTGGCACTCCCTACGCACTTTTCCAACGGACCTTTTAGGTTTGCTGTTACTCAGCTTCATTTTTTCATTTGTATTTTCTATGTATTCATTGTATTTTTTAGGTATTCCTTTTTTGTATTTAACTTAATTTTAATTAATGTATTTTTAATTAATTTATTATTTTTAATTAATGTATTTTTAATTAATGTATTTAACTTAATTTTAATTAATTTTATTTTTTGTATTTAACTTAATTTAACTTAATGGGTATTTTGCTTGGCGAGAAAAAAAAGTCGCCAAATTTACGATTTGGGGGGGTATATCAAAGTAGTTCCTTACATAATTTTAAAGAAGATAAAGGAAATAAAAAACATTTTATTAATAATTAAATAACAATAGTCGGGTTGCCATGCCAGACAAAATAACATTAATTTAGTGTCCATTAGTTACCTCGGTGTGTATATGATATCTGTGCAAACAAAACTTCCGATAATATAATAAATGACGTCATATTTATTTTCCTTTGAATTTTTTTTATTTTAATTTTTCACGTGGATACTGTTCAACTAAAAATAAATTGCCGAGGAGAAATTATTTTCCATATTTTGATTTTTTTGGCAACGGGAAAGAAAATGGTTATTTTTTATCGGAAAAATTTTAATTGATTCTGTATGAAAAATAATGATATTTTGAATTATTAAGGAAAATATTTGAATAAATCAATTAAAAATTAGCCTATGTTCACCGGAAATAGTGTAACTTTTTAACGGTGAAAGAATTTTTCAAAACCGTCAAGTAGTTTCGGAGCCTATTCAATTCAAACAAACAAACAATCAAATCTTTCCTCTTTATAATATTAGTATAGATAAACAACAGCCAGGTTACCATGTGAGGCATAAAATCGCCATTTTATTGCAGTCGCGCAAATGTGGCGCATGTATGAAAAATGTGCCTAGATTAAAATAGTTTATATAATTTGAAAAAAAAGAAAAAAATTGAAAATAGACAATTTATTAATAAATAGACAATAACATCCGGGTTGCCATATCAAGCAAAATAATGACACTTTGGCGTCAGTTAATTACCCAGATGTATATATGGTATTGGCGTAAGAGACAAATCGCACCAACGTAGTGCGTATGAGATATCTGTGCCAAAAAAATTTAAAAGTTGCAGTTAAATTATTTTACAATATCTATGTATGTGGAAAAACATTTACCCTAAAATTTAAATATTATTCATTTTTGTGGTATTAACTGCTATATATGTATTTAAGTTAAATGTAAAATGTTTTCCTAAATATGCTCTCACTCATTAAAAGAGAGAGAGACAGAGAAAATAGTGCTTGCGAACATCGCTCCGTCTTGTGCTTTTTTGGTTTAGAATCGCATTGATTGGCGACAAAGTAATTGGGTAGGTGTGCGCGACCATTACTGGTCATCACATCGTAGACAACATAAAATAACAATTAGAGCTTAAAAAAAAAGAAGAAAAAAAATTATGCGAGTTTTTTCTGTAAAACACATAACGGGAAAATTAGATTTAAAAATATAAAAAAAAAAAAAAAAAAAAAAAAATACTTATGTTTTACCAAATGAAATTTTTGATATGTTGTTTTCTTTTAATCTGGCTCGAAAGAAATAAATAGCCAAATATTGTGTCACTTTCCTTCACATTGAGTTACTTTTTAAATATTATATTCTTTTTTTTCGTTAAAGATAAATATTTTCCTTTCATAATATTATTTTGCATTAAACGGATTTTTTTTCTTTTTATCAATATTTATTTTAAATCAATGAATTAACAGGGGTTTTTTTCGAAATGTTTACATTATTTTCCATTAGAGAAAGCATTTCATTTCTTTTTTGAAATATAATTATCGCCAAAAAATTAGTTGTTGCAACCCTTCCGTTAAAAATAACCGAAAAATACGAAATTTAGTACGAAAGATCAGAGTTATCCATGTATATTTGTATCATAAACCTCCGAAAAAATATTTCCTATCGAATGATATAATCTGCAAAAAGATCCATCGGGTAGTTTTCGAAAACACTCGTTTGGAAGTTTCAGAACTTCTGCTTTATAATATACAGTGTGTCCGAAAAGTCTGGAAACGGCCGAATAACTCGAGAAATACATATGAGATTGAAAAACGTAAATATACGTGTTAAATATTTTTAAATAAGCTACTCAGTGATACCGAATTTGACCTTCGCAACCAACCCCCTGGGGGTCAGAGGGAGTCCAACTTTGAAATCTTAAATTATAACCCCCATTCTACGGACAAAAATACGTAACTTTTGTATTTGATGTTTATTTCGAATCCCCATTTATCACGGTGTAATCGAGCATATTAAATCGATACATATTTCGGCTTTTCCGACGGGATTTTCCCTAATCGAAACTGATTGGGCAGAATTTTTGACGTCAAATTCCTCGTCTTTTGCTGGAATAGCGTTTCCTGAAAATCACCCGTGGCGATTATTTCGATAGTGCTACACTGTTAAAAAATTTTCCCATTTGCTGCAGCGTCACTCCACAGCTATTATAGAATATCTCTTTTGTGGCCAATGAGAATACTCCAGATCAGAGTAAAGTAATCGTTTTCTATAAAAGCGGTGGAGTGACGATGCAGCAAAAGGGTAATTTTTTTTACAATGTACTTTACTGTGTTATGGAACATTCTCATTGGTCATGAAAGAGATATTCTATAAAAGCTGTGGAGTGACGCTACAGCAAATGGGTCAAATTTTTAACTGTGTAGCACTATCGAAATAATCGGCACGGGTGATTTTCAGGAAACGCTATTTCTGCAAAAGACGAGGAATTTGATGTCATAAATTCTCCCCAATTAGTTTCGATTAGGGAAAATCCAGTTGGAAAAGCCGCAATTTTTATCGATTTAATATGCTCGATTACACCGTGATAAACGAGGATTCGAAATAAACATCAAACACAAAAGTTACGTATTTTTGTCCGTAGAATCCGAATCTGCAATAAAAAAAGGGGGTTATAATTTAAGATTTCAAAGTTGGACCCACCCTGACCCCCAGGGGGTCGGTTACGAAGGTCAAATTTGGTATCACTGAATAGCTTATTTGAAAATATTTAACACGTATATTTACGATTTTCAATCTCATATGTATTTCGCGAGTTATTCGACCGTTTCCAGACTTTTCGGACACCCTGTATATGATATGATAGTATTTTTCATCTATTTTCGTTTTCAGCTTATAGTACGAATTATTTTTCACTTTTTAGTTTGATATACTTAAAAAGCATGTTTTTTAGTTTTTTTAAACTATATTTATTTTTCACTTTTTAGTTTGATATACTTAAAAAGCGTGGTTTTTAGTTTTTTTAAACTAAATTTATTTTAAAATTTACAACGAAAGGACATCGATCCAAATTACCTTTTTTTTGGTCGACTCTGGTTAATTTAACCATGCATCTCGAATCCTATTAAGAATGTATAAAAAAAAATTCTTCACATTATGAAAGACAACATTTTTTGCCAGCTATAGCCAAATTTGGAGACATTCTTTCATTTGGCACCAAATACGTGTTGTGGCTTTCGTAATCTTAATAGTCAATTTTTTGGCCAAATGTCGCCAATATTTTGTGAAATATCGCCAACTTATTGGTTGCTGCCATTTTCTCATGACCCTGACCCGTATTACCCAAAATGACCCACTAATCAAATTTGATCAAACATGTGACTTAGCTCAAAGGTCTCCAGGTAATCAAAAACAGTAGAATATAAAATTGAATCAAAATCGTTTAAGCAGTTACTTAGATAAAATTAGCTTGACAGCATTCATCAATAAAGCGAAATGGCCCACTAATATAATTTTGTTTAACTTGCGACTCTGCCCAATAGTCTTCTCGTGACAAAAAACTGTTACATACAAAATTTCGTTATAATCTATCACGCCGTTCTTTAAATATAAATAGCTTGACCCAGACCCTTAATGACCCAATATGACCCATTAAAATTTTTTCTCGAACATGTAACCCAGCCCAATATTTTTCTCGTGCCCGGAAACCATAGAATGCAATTTTTAGTCACAACTGCGTGAGAAAATCTTTAGATAAAAATAGCATGACCCACAATGACCCCAAAAATGACCCACTAACAGAATTTTCTTGAGCATGTTACCTAACCCAACGGTCTTCTTGTAATCCAAAACGATAAAATATAAAATTTGGTCAAAATCGTTAGAGCCGTTTTTTAGATAAAAATGATTTGACCCATAATGACCCAAAAATGACCCACTAATCGAAATTTTTCGAACATGTGACCTAGCCCGCTAGTTTTCTCGTGCCAAAAAACTGTTACATACAAAATTTCGTTATAATCGATCACGCCGTTCTTTAAATATAAATAGCTTGACCCAGACCCTTAATGACCCAATATGACCCATTAAAATTTTTACTCGAACATGTAACCTAGCCCAATGATTTTCTCGTGCCCGAAAACCATAGAATGCAATTTTTAGTCAAAATTGCTTGAGAAAATCTTTAGATAATAAGGAGAGTTACAAGCTCACAAACTTACATACAGGTGAAGCTAATAAAAGCGTGTTAAAAAATGGTCCTTGATTGATCCGGTTAATTGGACAATACGTTATGGTTAATCTCCACTGTACTTTAAATTTCATAATCATTATTTCAAAAAGCACTGCAATCGAAAATTAGTATTCCCAAATCAGACCTAAAAAATCTTGTGTAGCTGGGATGTCTTATTGTACCCCTTGGAGACAAGCGACACGCATACTTGCCGCAAAAAAACTTCTTTTTGCGGAAAGATTTTCTCTGTCTTCCTCTTTTTGTACTGCATTAGATCTGGAAATACTGTTATTCACAGACGTCTGTCAAAAAAGTCTTTCCAAGCATATTTCACTCTTTATTAGAAAACAGAAAAAAATGAAAGAAAAAAGGAATAAAAAAAGTCTGGTTCAGCCAAAAGTTATAGAAAAATGTGCTATAATACCTGTTTTAAGAATAATAAATTTCAGGGCCGGCAGAACTTTCAAAAAATAAAATTTAGCCCGAATCTTCAGATAAAATTAAGCTCGATTAGAGTTTAAGGAAGGAAAATTTCACCGAGCTCCTTCTTCTGGATAAGCCGCGATAGATGTTTGCATTGGCCAGGCTCGAGCCTGTTTTCTTTTACGATACTCGGGCCGATCCATGCCTGGTTTTCACTCTTTTCATGGCTTAACTACTTTTTCGAATATTGAGCTGGAACTACGCGGAAAGAAATTTTCAGTCCCGGTTTCGATCCGTATGAAAATCACTTTCTCGGAACGACCTGGTCCGAGTAAAAGTCAGTAAAATTTGACCCGTTCCACATATTTTTAGGAAAAATGTATATATTTTTATAAGTTTAACTCACCATTATTCTACAATTAAAATTTAAAATGTATTATTTATAAAGAATAGTAGATTTTTAGAATAAAATTTAAATACAGAAAAATCTGTGAAATAGAACCTACCTATGACGCATTGCTGACGCATAGGGGGACTCTTCACTTCACTTCAAAATACCTGCTCCATAGTGTTAAACCAATGGGCAGGTTGTTTTCGAATTTCTCGTTTTATTTTAATATTTTTAAACGTTTTTTGAATGGGATAACTGAGCTCAATCTTCAATATGACTATTTTTTACTTTTTCGATTTTGGTTGCAAATATTAAAGAGTAGAATATAGTAATATAAAAAGCACTTTCAGTTCTAAAGCCGGTTCCGAAAGTTAAAGTATCCTTTTTTTAATAAACTATAACGCATTTTTTTTCGTTCCTATGGAATTCTGTCTTAGAATATATATGTGTATATATATTGTACTTGCTAGACCGTATAATCAGGTCTATTTTTTTAATTTTTTCACCGATCGGACCATTAATTTATTTTTTACGAACTGGGTCGGGCTCGGCCCTGAAATTTTTGCAGTTTTTTAGTCCCCAGTCCAGCACGCGTTGACCTTTTAATATATATTATGAACTTGGGCCCCTGTCGGGGATACAGTGCCCCCCCCCCCCCCCCCCCCGTCGGGCAAATTCTGGCGCCGCCCTTGCTAGTAGGCTGCATATCAGTATATCAGCTATAATTAAAGATGTGAGATTTGAAGAAATTACAATATGTCCTCGAAGAGCAAGCGAATATGCTTTACCTTTTAACATATGCGATATTGAATTTTCAGCATAAACTGTCGTAGGGTTTTTTCTATGCCTGATCGAGCCATCAGTCCTTTAGTAACTCCAAGAAAGGACATTTGTGTGTGAAACCCACCAAGCTGGATTACCACATTATCAAACTGCACTTTCGCATTGAATAAATTATTTAGAAAGTATAAAAGTTAATCAATATTTAAATGACAATTTTACTATAACAATTAGTGTTGAAGTCAGAGTTGCATATAACAGTATTAGGTATAGGTGTAATGCAATGCAGCATATGTAAGTTTAACTTTTACCTATACAGTCATCTAGGTATCAGTTTTCTAAAATTCCCCGCTAGTAAATCTTTATAAACATTTTATTTTAAAAAACAAATACAGTAAAACCCCGATAATTCGGATTAATTGGGACCGGACCCAATCCGGATTATCGAAAATCCGGATTATCCGGAGAATTAGAAAAAAAAAAAAAGAAATAAAATATAACATACTAACAGATAATCACCTTTATGTTAAACTTATTGAATATTTGCAGACAGTAATAATGTTTACTTTGCTTAATTATTCCGAAAACATGTCAGAAAAAGTTTTTTTATTTAAAATACGACGATGAAACAAGTTAATGTTATGGAAATTAGCCAATCGCTTCTCAAACTTGAAGAAAAAATGACCAAAACGATCCGAATTATCCGGAGATCCGGATTATCGGGGTCCGAATTAGCGGGGTTCTACTGCACCATACTCTTTTTAAGCATTAAATTTCCTGTAATTTAATAACCCAAATGTTTTTGTAATTTTTTAAAAAATTTCGCATTTCTTCATGATATGTCTGCCAAAAAGCACATTTTGCGCAACAGTACGAATGTATATTTTTTAGTATTTTCATTAGGAGCGTATTACCTGCCATTTGCACCAGGAATTATTTCTGTTCCAATTAGTTCCACCTTTAACGCTATTTCTACTGTACTATATTCGTCTCACTCCTTTGTGTTTGCCACAGGGTTCGTTCTCTGAAATTGTATGAGGTAGCGGTTTGAAAATTTGTACAGTTCCGGTTCTACAGTTGAATACTTTTGATCGCATGACAAACCATACAATTTTGAAAAAAAAAATACTATTTTAATTAAATCGAATAATTTAATGACATCTTCCAATTTATGCGATTTAAATTTTAAAACAGATTCTTAATTTCAGTTTTTTGTGCTGACTAGATAGCTCAGTGGTAATGCGTTTACCTGCTATGTACAAAAGTATTGTGATTTTAAACTTAACGTTTTAAATTATTTCGTGAAATGGATTTTATCCGATAAATTCAATTTTCGAAAAATTTTGTAATTTTTTTTTTTTTTTTAATTTTGAATATATGTTAATTTTTTTGCGAAATTTTAGCATTTAACTTTCGATTAAATAGATTTCTGTTGTTCTTGTTGTTTATAGAATTTTCAAATTTTAGTTGAACTTCTGCTAATTATTTTGAAATTTTAATTTTATTTAAAGAATTTGATTAAAAAAAGGCAGCCATCTTTTGTGATAACTTTTAAAATAAATTTAATGATGCTACCATGTATTCAAAAATTTAATAAATACAAAATGGTTTATTTATTAATTATAAGTTACTGATTTGGATTTATTATTTAAAAGTTAAAATGTTTTAAAAAATATATATATTAAACGAAACCCTTCTTCGCGAACTTTTATCAATTACCTACTTGTTTTCAGATCATCATTAGAAAAATACATTTAATAAAAAGAATATTGCCCAGTTAAACTGATGGCATTGAGCTCACAGGCTACGCATACTAATTGTACATTACAGCCTTATATGGCACGCCGACCCATGAGTGTTGGCTCGATTGTCCAAATAAAGTCGATGCACCAATCTACAGAAGTAATGTTAATTTTGTGATTTAATCTTAAAATTTCCGTAAGTTAAGCGGTATTCCAAATATCCAAGGGTTAAGGGGAGGGGAAACAGCTCCCTCCATTTCCCTGTTTTATACTTAATCATTGAACCTCTTAAAGTAATCAGAGATATGTTTATCATATAAAAATCTATATCCAAATTTCAGAGCAAATCGGAAAAGATCAATTTAGGGGAGGGACATTAGCCCCCCATTTCCCCTCTTTATCCTTATCCAATGAACACCTAATACTAATCACGGAGGTGCCTCATCAGAATGATCCTATATCTAAATTTTGAACGAAAACTGATAATTCTGTATGAAAAACCCATTTATATAAATTAAGGAGGGGCATTAGCCCCCGTTCCCCTTTATATATGTATCGAATGAAATCCAAAAACTAATCAGGGAAGTGCCTTATCAGAATAAACATATATCCAAAATTCCAAGTGGATTGGATATTTTTATCATAAGTTATCGCGTTACGCACATACAGAACGGACGGGTACATAAGCTCCCAGGCTTTGATAGCCTGTGAGCTAAAAAGGACTTTTGAAGTGGGGGGGGGAAGATGGTAAAAGAAAATATTTTAACGTCCTGCCTTTGACTAGAATAAATGTAGCCTGTCTGATTTTCAGAAAGACTGAAAATAAATTCATTATGAATAAGCATGAATAGCATGATTTAATGATAAGTAAACATTATATGGAAATAATTTTAAGGTTCAATAATCTCTATATATCACTAAATTTTGATATTACTTAGAAAATATAAAGTCTTTTTAATAGTAAAGAATGTAATTTTAAGTTATATATAATGGCCATATAGCACATTTGAAGTTGCTTGATTTTGCATTAAAATAATAGCTTGGATGTCTGCTTTTTTAGGTGCGTTTCTAATTATGTAAATACGTAGCACCTATATTCGTCGTTCAGTCTGTCCGTCTGTCTCTTTGACCGTCCACTTATAACAGAGTAAAAACTACCCAACCGAATCGTTTGAAATTTAGAATATATAGTTATTTCATAATTTATCGAATCGTATCAAATTTTATGAAAATCGAATGTATAGTTCAATTACAGGAACAATCAAAAGTATTCCGTTACATTACGACCAATGGGAAAAAATAGTTTCAAGTACATTTTAATGATGCTACTCTTTCGAACATAATAAAATTGCTATACATTCTGTACAATCTGTAATGTAAATGATATTTGTTATTAAGTTATAGGACCAAACAAAAATATTCCATTGCATAATAATATAGGGGGAAACATCGTTTTGGGCGCGTTTTAATTTTACATTAAACTATTTCACATTTTATAAAATTGATATGCTTCGCTGAGGTTTACTACAAGTTATTTCCTGTAAATAAAAAGCATATAGTATTTACAGGGACACACAAAATATTTCGGATACTATACTGTAATCCAAAGTACTGTATACTATTACACCAAAATTTGAATAATTTTTAAACTTCGTTATAGTACGAACCCACCTCATTTGCTACACTTAACGTGCAATTTCCGACTTCTTTTTACCCGAATAGTTTTTTAGACATTTGATTAAATTTTTTTATAGTAGTCTATTCCCAGTTTTTGTCCACTGTCTGAAAAATTGCGTATATTTACTTTTGCTTTTTTTATATTAACGCTCTGTTCCTTTCAGAAATACAAGTGTATGTAAGAAAGAATATGATGAAAGTGTGTGTTTTTCCTTTCCAATGTCATTTCTGTTAATCTGCGGAAATAATTTGCTCTTTGAATTCAATGAGTTGAAACTTACTTAATCTCCTTAGTTTAATGCAGTACTCAAAAAATATAATAATTTAGTAATTTGTAAATACAGTAGATTTAGATTAATGGAACCCATGAGTGTTGGCTCGATTGTCCCAATAAAGTCGATGCACCAATCTACAGAAGTAATGTTAATTTTGTGATTTAATCTTAAAATTTTCTGTAAGTTAAGCGGTATTCCAAATATCCAGAATCGAATGTATCGGTTTGTCAGCAGATAGTAATATAATTTGTAATCTAGTAATAATTTCTTACTTTGATTTTTCTTGAAAATTATTATATCTTTATTATATTTTATGTCATCTTATACCCATATTTATTTACAATATTTTTTGTTTGTATACTTAAATTACCCTTAACATTAGAACGTTGAGCATGCGTCAGTTCTACACCGATCAGTTTGCTAATTTAGGCGTTGAACATAGAAAAATTAGTAAGTCAAGAAAAATAAGATTTTGAGATTTCATATAAAATAATTAAAATAACTGTTGGTTCAAAGGAAAGTTGTAAAGCTGAGATATCCATACATTTGTCATATACCTATTTTTGTGAATAAAAATTTGTAAGTTAGCTGTGTAAAACCGTATTTTGCTTCCCCTGTAAAGTTAGATTTTCTTGGCTTACTACCTTTACCATGTCAATGCCTCAATTGTCGATTCGAACGAAATTTTTAAATAAAATGAGTTAAATATAAAATTCACTGTTAATATGTTACAGTTAATTTAAATAATTTTAAATTTCTGATTTAAAACGTTTTTACAAAACTTGAGTAAAATTTCTCGGCGTTCTAGTGTTAAAATGTTAGTTATATTGCTGGTTACTTTACGTCTTGAGATAAGTCAGTCATTATTATTTTTAAATGAAAAACTATTCTAAATTTTAAATGCAATTAGTTTTGAAAAATAACAAAATATCTCTCACGCATTTGCAAAGAAAAAAGTAAATTAAAATAAGTTCCGTCATTTAAACCGTGTATTAGTAAAAATATATTTATTCCTATTTCAAATTAAACTTGGAAGCTGCGCATTAAATTGGAGAAATGAGAAATTCTTCTTGTGGCAACTTGCATTAGAGAAAGAAATTAAGTTTTAAAAATGTGTTTCGAATTTTGTAAATCCTGTTTCTTTTCCATAAACTTGTGATAACTAACTTGAGTTGAAACCACTGATAAATTTTTACTGGAAGAAATTTAATATTGAAAGTTTTGTCTGTGAAAGAGGCGTATTTTATGTGGGAAGTAAAAGTGTGAAATCTGGGAAAGGTAGGAAATAGTGACAAGGTTAATTTAGTTTTGCTACAAATGTTTCTGTTAATTTTAAAGAAACATTTTTAAAAAGAAAAAAAATAGAATATGCACTTTAAGTTAAATTCATTAATCAGGGAGTAAATATTAAAATAAATATTTTAGAATTGAATATATCCATATTCAAAAGAAAAAAAAATAGAATGTGTACTTAAGTTTTTTTTTTTTTTTACACACACACACACACATTTATTTTTTACCACAATAGCACAAAATTCAATCTTAGCACAAAATTCAATCCTGATAGTTTGGCTGTGGCCTAATTCTCTAATTCTTTAAAACAGAGGTTGTCAGTCCAATTTCTACTTCCCAGAAGTGGTCATTGAAAGTTTTATTTAATTATAAGTGCGTATTTGTGAGATTTTAAATGTCAATATTATTATGACTTTGCGAAAACTATGGGTATTTTTTGATACTCTAAATTGCGTTCATTATAGAGATTAGATAAAATTCTGAAAAATAAAATAATAAACTGTATAAAATTGTTACCTAATTTAATCTCATCAGTACTATTTAATCTATTCAGTGTATCAATGTACGTAACCAAATATGTACCGTTCTTTTGTTTAACTTTTCAATCAATTTTAGAAATATAAATAAATCTTTATTCAGTCCTTAAAACTTTACGTACAGTTGTGAAAATAGTACCCGCATGTCGGAAATAATTTATAAACATATGATTGACAACAATCGATTAGTAATGAAGCCTGGTAATTAATGTTAAGCTTATGTTTTTCTTAAATTCTTCCATCTACAGTGGCGGTAAACTTTCCGACCAGTTAGTTTCTTTGCTTTATTTACCAGAAAGTTTCAGCAAAGAAGAAGCACAATTGCTTCAAAAGTTAGGAATATGTGAATGACCTCTGACCACGTGATCATTTTGATTGGATACTGTGGACGCTTCATGCAAAGGGGTAGATTCGAGGTTCGCATGTGCAAAATTTTCCGGCCACTCATCATTCTTTAGTTTTTTTTTTTTGTATCGGTAAAGTGTGTTTTGGTCGTGTTTGTGAATGAATCAACGTGAATAGCATAGTTTAAATTCAAAATTGAAAAGTTCAACAAATATTGTCCGTAAATGAGTGATTAATTTGTCACTAAAGGGCTAATCTTCTCGAGGTATTGCGCTAAAGTTATCGATCGGTAAAATTGACTGTAAACGAAATTTTAAAAATATATAAAGATGGCCGTAGCCTTCAGGACTTTGTGAGGTCCGGAAGACTTCAAAAAATTACTATTCTCGTTGACAGAATTATCAGGAGGAAAAAAAACAATTGATGACCCGCATAAAAATTCCGTTGCAATATACGGCTATTTAAAATTGAAAATATTGTTAAAATAAGCCAGTCTACCGTGTCAAGATGCTGACGGGATACAGAACTTTGGAATGGAAGTGTCGGTGTTCAAAAATATTTTGTAGGTAAAAAAATATAAACGTACCGCGTTTAGCGTTTTCCAAAAAACACAAAGTGTGGTATAGTGAAAACTGGACAAAAGTACTATTTTTCCATCAATAGATATGAAACTTTTTTGAGAGTGATGGCAGACACTATGTCCGATGACCTAACAACAAAAAATGGGATTCAACATATGTTATTCCTACAATGAAGCATGGCGGAGGACACGTTATAATGTGGAGAGTATTTTCCTCAAAAATTGTCGCTCCGTTATTTAAAATCCACGGCAAGATGAATGATGCAATGAATCAGGATATCTTGCAAGATTATTTTCTACCTTACTATAGGAAAATTTTAGTCGCAACTATTTGTTTTAACATGATAACCCCATAATGAATGCATGCAAAGCTTGGCAAGCAATGGTTTTCGCACAAAAAAAGGATTCGTTTTTGATACGGCCAGCCCAAACGCCCAACATGAATCCAATAGAAAATCTTTGGAAAGAAGTTGGCAAACGTCTGCCTAACTACAAATATTCCAACTCAGCTGAAAATTCCCAAAAATTGCAAGAAATGTGGAAAAAGCGTACCACAGACGAACTTTATCCGTTGATTGTATGAATGCCCTGTTACTGCGAGGTAGAACTAATTTCTAAAGGTAATAAAATACTAATACTATAAAATACTAATTATAAATGTTGTTGATCTTTGTAGTTTTCTATTACAATGCATTTTTTTAAAAACTTGCGAAGGTGGCCGGAAACTTTTGAGAAAATGCGTTTTCCTTTGTACTTAATTTTGTCAATTAAATTCATTGATATTTACATGTTAGTCCACATGTAAGTTCCTAACTATTATGTCAATAAACTGTATAAGTATCACTTTGAGATTTCTCTTCATATGGGTATAGTTACAAATTAACTGAAATTTTTGGTGGCCGGAAACTTGACCGCCACTGTACATGCAAAAATTGTAAAAAAGGGAGAAAAAAATGAATATTGCCGTCATACAGGCTAATTGATTTTTAAAGTTGTGAAAGTAAAAACCTATAACAAAAGAACCCCTCATTTAAATGGCTTCAAGTTCCTCCAATATGCACCCAAAGCAATGAGAATTTTTTAAGTGTAGAAAAAAAAAAAAAACCTTAAAATTGCACCGACATATGGCGCTGCAAATTAACAGAAACAAAGAATATCGTAACTAGGAAAAATACTATTGACTGTATTTTGAGGAAAAGAAAACTTTATTACGCATATGAAAAACTTAAAAGATGCAGTAATTGGAAAAAGGAACTGCGAACACATTCGCAGAAACAGAATGAAGTAAAAATATGGAGTAAAGCATTCTTTCGGAACTGCGCAACTAATGCAAGAGATTTTAAATTTCCTATTCAGTTATAAGATATGCACTGGAAATATGAAACCACGTGTTCCACAACAGAGTGAAGAGTATCCGGCTGGATGATGTGGATCTGGTGCACAATGCCTGCCTTCATGTCAGCTAAGTTCTCAATACCACCGCAGTACACAGTATTATTTATGCAAATTCTTTAACTGATCAGTCTGTTGAAATGACGGCTTATGATTCTAATCTTCGTGATAATTTTTTCCGCCTTTTTTATCATCCATAGTTTTTTCTCATTGACAATATTCTTTATTAACTTCCACTGCCATCTAGTGATGGGCGATTTCGATTTTTTAAATCGATTTAATCGATACTACGGCCAACTCGATTTAATCGATACTTTAAAATTTTTAATCGATTTCTCTGAAGGTAATATAATTTTCATTTTCCTTCAAAAGTCGAAGATAAAATAGACGAATGTGCCAATTCCAAAATTTCAGTGTATTAGTTTCTAAGATAGAAGAATTAAAGAAACCTCAGAACCCGCCCCCCCCCCCCCCCCCTTGCAAAATAGTGTTTTTTTTTTTTTTTTTTTTTTTTTTTTTTTTTTTTTTTTTTGAGTGATGTACACCAAAAATTGATCAGGATCAATTTTTATTAAGTACCAGCTGAATCTGAATTTTGATTCAAATCCATGAAAGCGCGAGATACAGCTATTGCGAAATCATAATAAAAAGAATATTGCCCAGTTAAACTGATGGCATTGAGCTCACAGGCTACGCATACTAATTGTACATTACAGCCTTGTATTTTCGTTAATTCCGTTCGAAAAAAAAAATTAAGAAGGGGAAACAGCTCTCCCCTTTCTCCTTTTTTATACTTAATCATTGAACTTCCTAAACTATCAAGTACATGCTTTATCATATTAAAAAATCTATATCCAAAATTCAGAGCAAATCGG
Organism: Maratus speculifer; assembly: GCA_964019185.1. Lineage (NCBI taxonomy): Eukaryota > Metazoa > Arthropoda > Arachnida > Araneae > Salticidae > Maratus > Maratus speculifer. The sequence continues at coordinate 90,631,716 of OZ025290.1, forward strand.
ATAATTCTTAATAAAAACCCATTTAGCATTTATATAATTTAAGAGGAGTTATTCCTCTCTTTTATACTTAACCATTAAACTTCCAAAACTATTCAGAGATTTGAACGAAATCTGACAATTCTGATCGAAAAATCCATTTATGCAAGTTAAGGGGAGGGGCATTAGAACCCCCGTTCCCCCTGTTTATACTTATTCAATGAACACCTAATAACAGCCACGGACTCGCCTCATCAGAATGATCCTATATCTAAATTTTGAACGAAAACTGTTAATTCTGCATGAAAATCCCGTTTATATCAATTAAGGGGAGGGGCATGAGCCCCCCGTTCCCCCTGTTTATACTTATTCAATGAACACCTAATAACAGCCACGGTATCGCCTCATCCGAATGATCCTATATCTAAATTTTGAACGAAAACTGTTAATTCTGCATGAAAATTCCGTTTATATCAATTAAGGGGGGGGGGGCATGAGCCCCCCGTTCCCCCTATTTATACTTATTCAATGAACACATAATAACAGTCACGGAATCGCCTCATCAGAATGATAATATATCTAAATTTTGGACAAAAACTGTTAATTCTGCATGAAAAACCCGTTTATATCAATTAAGGGGAGGGGCATGAGCCCCCCGTTCCCCCTGTTTATACTTATTCAATGAACACCTAATAACAGCCACGGTATCGCCTCATCCGAATGATCTTATATCTAAATTTTGAACGAAAACTGTTAGTTCTGCATGAAAATCCCGTTTATATCAATTAAAGGGGGGGGGGCATGAGCCCCCCGTTCCCCCTGTTTATACTTATTCAATGAACACATAATAATAGTCACGGAATCACCTCATCAGAATGATCCTATATTTAAATTTTGGACAAAAACTGTTAATTCTGCATGAAAAACCCATTTATATCCATTAAGGGGAGGGGCATGAGCCCCCGTTCCCCCTTATACATATCGAATGAGCTCCAAAAACTAATCAGGGAAGCGCCTTATCAGGATATACCTATATACAACATTTCAAGTGGATCCGTATTTTTATCATGAGTTATCGCGTTACGCACGAACATACAGAACGGACGGGCACATAAGCTCTCAGGCTATGATAGCCTGTGAGCTAAAAAATGCAGCATATCAGCGTCACCTGCTGGGCAATTTACACCAAGAACTAAATAACACTAATCTATCTCAGAGATTTACTGAATCTGAATTTTGATGAAAATTCGTTCTTGAGATAGCGCTATTGCGTTAATCATGAATAATGCAGTATAGCAGCGCCATCTCTTAAGCGATTTCCACCAAAATGTAATTAGCATCAAATAATATCAAGGACTAATTGAATCTAAATTTTTATGAAAGTCCGTGCATTAGTTCTTGAGATAAAGCTAAAATGGAAACAGGGGCGTGCGAAAAGAGAACTGCGCCCGGTTCAAAGTTCCAATTTAGCCCCCCCCCCCATTAACTTTTTCTTGTGATAGGCTAGAAGTGATGTTAGTAGTAAAAATTTAGCGCCCCCTAAATTTCCGTGCTCGGAACGACCGCTTCCTTTCGCCTCCCCCCCCCCTTTCACATGGCGCTGAGTGGAAATTGTGAAAAATTCAGTATAGCAGCGCCATCTGAGAAGCTATACACATCAAAATGCAGAAAACATCAATTCATGTCAAGGACTAACAGGATCTAAAATGTGATGAAAATCCGTTCATTCGTTTATCAGATATAGCTGTTGCGCAAATTGCAAAAAATGCAGTATAGCAGCGCCACCTGTTAGGCTATATGCACCAAAAATTAATTAGATACAGTTTATATCAAGGTCAAACTAAATCTAAAGTTTTGTGGAATTCCGTGCATTTGTTTTTCAGATAGAACGGTCAGAAATTTTTGTCGTATACAGACGCACAGAGTGACAGACACACACACAGACAGATATTTCTTAAAATACATGAAATCGTGTTAAAAACCTTCTAAAATATATAAATCCATCAAAAACGGGAAGTCAAAATTTTTCACGAATCTAATACTCTCTTCTTGTAAAGTTACAAAAGAAAGTAAAACTGTAAAATCGATTCTGCCCGTAAGATCGGTCTTTAGATTCGATGTCGATCTTTAGATTCGATGTCGATCTTAGATTCGATGTCGATCTTTAGATTCGATGTCGATCTTTAGATTCGATGTCGATCTTTAGATTCGATGTCGATCTTTAGATTCGATGTCGATCTTTAGATTCGATTTCGATTTTTTTTTTCTTTCTAGGCTAAATCAATGTTGAATGCAAGTATTTTTCTGCGACTCCGGAGAAAGGCATCATGTTTTAGAGCTCTGTAAGAGAGGGGGAATCGCAATTTGTGCATGGGTGCCCAGATAGGGGTTTGGTGGCGCAAGATGCGTCATACAATTTAGTTTTTTTTTTTTTTTGGGGGGGGGGGGGAATTTGAGAAAAAGTACATTTTTTTTTGGGGGGGGGGAGATTTTTAATTTTTTAATATTTCAAAACTTAATTCCAGAAATGTTCCTATGTTTTCTTTCTTTAAATTCTAGATAAGGGCAATATTAGCTCATTCTGCTATTCTCATTTCGCTATCTCTTGAATGTGCAGTAGATTATAGGTAGAATATAATTTACAATTTGTATTATGTTTGGGGGGGGGGATGTTAAAGTATGAAGGGTTTTTTGCGGGGGGGGGGGATTTGCGTCATTAGGTTTGGAGGGGGATGGTCACCACTGGGGAATCGCAATTTGTGCATTTAAAAAGCATAAAATCTCATAACTTCTGGGGGGGGGGGATAATCCCCTGCGGGTCACCCCATTAATTCGACACTAGGTTAAATCGTTATATTTTTGTTTAGAAGTCCAGTTATTTGAAGTATTAGTTTATTATGTTTTTTTTTTTTACGTTCGTCTCTTCTAATCCCCCCTTTCACGTCAGTTTTAACTTACAGGGCCGTTCGAAATATGCATAGTTTTAAAAATGTCCAATTCTCGGTCTATTTTATTTTAGATCCACATTTTAAATCCTTGACAAAAGATAAATAAAAAGTCGCCCTTCCGCCCGTTTGGGGTTTATCTGCGCCCCACCGGGGGGCATATTTTTTTGTTTCTTCAAAAGAAACAAAAAAAAATTTGAGGGGGATGGGCTTGGACCCTCCCTCAATATACACCTTAAAAATTCGCTCATTTAATTTTCTACCATTTTTAACTTAAAAGTTTAAGCTACATGGCACCCCTAGAGCTGTGGATTCTCCCCCCCCCCCTGTCGACCACTCACCTAATTTTGCTTATTTCTTCACTTCATTTCAATCTTTAAAAGGCTATAACTTTGCTTATATAGGAATTACAGTGATGAGAAAAATTCTAGTGTAGCTAACCATTTCTCGCTGTTCTTTTTGCTTTTCCAGTTTCCCGGTTTTCCCTATAGGACCTTTTTTTTTGGGGGGGGGGGGGCAGAGGGGGTTTTTGTTGATACAATATGTCTATTGAAAGCTTATGCTTCATACATTACAAATCTAGCAAAAGAAATTTTCTCCCATCATTTCAGGTCACATTACGGACCCATAATGTATTAAAATTTTTATTTTTCAAACTTCTTCTTCTTCTTCAAAAAAAAAAAAAAAAAAAACATTGATACATATCAGCGAAACTGGGGTACGAACCCGCAATCGTTTGATTGTACACATAATCCCTAAGCTTTTTGGCCACCGAGTACTCAGCAGCGCTGTTATTTCTTTAGATTGTCATCTTTAAATTCGTAATATCTTTTGAATGGAATGTCCGATTTGAATAATTCAAAAAGTAATCTACAGATATTGTAACAGGCATTAATACAAAATGATTTATTTGGATAAGGATTAAGGTATCGATAGTATGGTCTAAATTTGGTTGGTGTATTTATCGCGTTTTAAAATGTAGGAAAGTAGTTATAGTGAGTTAACTACAATAGCTGGACATATGGTATCGCGCTTTTTTTTTTTTTTTTTTTTTTTTTTTTTTTTTTTTTTTTTTTATAGACATTAATATTTTTTTTAATATTATAGAACCTTTTTTTATTCATTTAAAAGTATTTTCTGGCGATTCAAAATTATACATCCTAACGATTCAAAAATACACACGTAATTGTTCAAGGTTTCACTTCTATCGGCACTGTCAGAGTGCCACTATTTTTTTTTTTTTTTTTTTTCGTGTTCGCCCGTTCTACTCCCCCCCCCCCTTCCTCACCAATGTTAACTTACAGGTTCGTTCAAATTATGACTGCGATTTAAAAAAAAGTCTAATCCTCGTTCTATTTTGTTATAAATCCATATTTTGAAACCTCAACAAAAGATACATTTGGGCCGGGGTCGCCCTTCTGTCCGTTTGGGATTCACCTTACCCCCCTGGGTGGGGGGCATATTTTTTGTTTCTTCCACATCATCTCATGTAACATATCGTTATAAAGCTTTTATCTCCTCGTTTTTTTCTGTTACTACCCCTCTCTCCACCTAGTTACATGCTCTTGGCACTTTTTATAGTTTCAAAGAGTGCATGTTCCCCGCGGTCCACCCCATGAATTCAACACTAAGTTAAACACTATATTTTTGTTTAGAAGCTCAGTTATTTGGGTTATTAGTTAATTATTTTTTTTTTTCAAGTTCGTCCGTTCTAATCCCTCGCCCCCCTCCCCTTCCTCGCTAATCTTTACTAAATGGGCCGTTCAAAGTATGCATGCAATTTTTAAAATGTCCAATTCTCGTTCTGTTTTATTGTAAATCCTCATTTTGAAACTTCGACAAAAGATACATTTGGGCTATGGTCGTCTTTCCGTCAAGAATGGGGGTTACCTGACCCCTTGGGAATGGGGCATATTTTATGTTCTTCCAAACTATCTCGTGTAACATTTGGTTAACATTAGAAAAAAAAAAAAAAAGTTTTTTTTTTTTTTTTTTTTGTCTATACACCTTGTTCCCCATCCTAGCTACACGCTCTTGGCACTCTTTATACTCGGTTTAATGCCAAGTTACTCAGTGTTGTTATTAGTTGAGTTATGTCTCTTAAATTTGTCAAAGTTTTTGCGTAACTGAAAACCATAAGTGACAATCATTTTAAATTTTAAAATTCTTATTATCCGACTCTAAAATCTGCAATAGCTTAATTCTATGCCTCCCTAAATGGGGATGGGGGGGGAGGCGGTAATTACGGTCCTGCTGATTGTCTAAGTTTTGGAATTAGTAATTTGGATCTTCTCTGTGTGAACCTAAATATCGAAATATCGATTCTAGTATCGATTCTAGAACTGAGAAATCGATTCTTATTATGATCGATGTTGCTTTATACGATATCGATTTTAATCGATTCTCAAAATTTCCAGAATCGCCCATCACTACTGCCATCTGTAGGTACAATTTTAAGCTTTTATTTAACAACGCCTGAAAATTTCTGATTGTTTTGGGAGCATACTGGTAAAATTTCAGGTCATTTAAATTAGTGGTTTGTTTGTCATCAGGTTTTACTTTCACGACTTCAACATTCTGCATTTAAATTTTTCGGCAGATTCTACCGTCAAATGTCCAACGGAAATGTGAAATAATAATATGAACAATAATGTGAAATGATAATATGAAATGAATGAATTATTGCATAAAGTCTATTGCTTTATATGCACAAAAAATTAAATATGCTCCAAATTACTTTTGTTTTTAATCTTTCAAATAAATGTGCCCCCATAATGTACAGTAGATTTTGCATTAAAGTAATACGCTGTGAAAATTCTATTCAAGTTCATGGCTACAAGGTAAAATAATTTTCAGTAGTTTTATCGTCAGATTTTCAGCCTCTGTAAGTTTAGGTGCTTAATGCATGGTTTAGCATGATAACTATAATAATTATTATACAGATCTATGGATCGTGCTTTGATGACAATAAACTATCTGTTCAAAAATCTGACGTAACAGATTATTAAAAAAATAAGAAAAATTATAACATAAAAAAAATCTTATACTTTCCCAGAGCTTTAGTTTAATGCTCATGTTTCAAAACTTAAAAAGTAATGGTAAAGAACTACTCTTATTGCCACACATAAGTTTTATGCCATTAAAGTTGCCCTTTTTTATTCAAAAAGCCTAGCGGTATATCAGTCCCCCCAATCTTTTTTTTCCACAAAAATCTCAGCTATATGTCCGAGTCCGTTTCTCCTTTTTTTTCCCCCACACAAAAATCTTAGCCGTATATCGGAATCCATTTCACCCCGTTTTTACGCAAAAATCTTAGGGATATATCCAAATCCTTCTTCTTTTTTGTAATCTTTTTTTTCACAAGAATCTTAGCGGTATATCCCAATGAAAAATGCAATGAATCATTCTTTAAGTAGGTATTTAAATAAGTAAAAGTCAAGTGACTGCTTACTACATTCGAAAATTTTTATTTACTTAACATCAATCTGTGCCCCCCCCCCCAAAAAAAAAAAAAAAAAAAAAATTATTAAAATAATGTATAATACGTAACTAATTCTGCAGTAGCAATAAATCAAAGCATAATTCATGGCGAATATTTTAACTTTATGATTTAGTTCGTTAATTAGAAGTACGCTTGAACAAATTACGTAAATTTCTTTTTTTACTATTGAAAAACATAATTTGAATTTGCTTTCCTAATTTTGTATGCGTCTTTTGTTAATTAAATGCAATTTTATTTTTCTTAGCTTATTAAAATAAATTTAAAATATAAATCAATTTGAATGCTATAAACTTTTAACTGGCTAGTGTACAAATTTTTAATTAAAATCTTTACGTTGCTCTGTTTTGAATTAATAGAATAAGTATACGTAATTAAGTATGATTAATCTGTACCTTTTACTAAAGAAGAGTTTGTAATTAATTAGACAGTTAATTGGATAAACAAATTAAATGTTTAATGTATTCAATAAATAACTTTTTATTTTGTTTCAGAAATGCGTGATAATTTCAAATACTTCAACTTAGTGTAGTTAAATTATCTAGTTTTGTAACTTCTGTATGAATAGAAATTTTGTCTCATTCATCTAACAGTATTTTTTGTCCTTGTGTTAGATTGTTGCTTAATTTAAACCCATGAGAAAAGTTAAGTGTAAAATAAAATAGAGTCTATAGTCAATCTTTTTACCGAAGGAATTAATATGAAGGTTTATTTTTTTGCCTACGTTTTCGCCTTTTAGTATAGTTTAATTATACTAATAATTAAAACAATAAAAAAACTGAGTTTTAAAATGGCAGCAATTAAGAACATTACCTTCTTCAAATTACGCTGTCTACGCAAATTCAATAATAGAATATAGTCAATTTCCTCTAATCCGCAAGCACCTATAATCTGCACTATATTTCAGATGTAAACAAATAGTTTAAATCTTATTTAAGCAAAATATCGTACACTTTAACAAAAAAAAAAAAAAAAATCTTATTGAACATTTTTTAATTATTTTTATGACAGATTCTGCATTCATTAGAAGGAAGAGTTTTTACGTATTTTATAAATAACTATTTGATTTATATTCTATATTGACTATCTAAAAGATATAATTGGTTTGAAAGGTGCTAACTCTGTTTTTATATAAAACTAAACTTTTTGTTACTGATCAAGAAATCCTGACTTTTAAAAGGCTTTAATATTAAATTACAGAGCAAAAAGTGATAGATTTAAAAATAAGTAGAAAATTTTTTATTAACTCTGTATTATATCATTTAAATGTATTTTTAATATTCACTATGGTTTTTCCTTATTTTTTAAAATAGCATTTTCATTCATTTCTGTGTTATTTATTTACAGTGTAAACACTATATTTGGTGATAAATTTCAAATATTGAAATATAAACAAAGAAATGACCTATAATCTGCAAAATTCTATAAACCGCAAATTCCTTGGTCCCGACATGTGCGAATTAACATTACGGAAGATTCAATTTTAAATTTAAGCATATATGTAAATAAAATAAAAAATTTATAAATTTAAACTAGAAAAAAACTGCTTTTTAAATTTTTATCTATATTCCATGATATTTTTCCGCCGATCGAATTAATTTGCAGGTTTATTTTTTTATGCATTTTCGTCTTTTATTATATACGAGGTGGAACCCGTCGAGTTTCGACGAAAGAAAATGTTTGGGATGGAACTGTTTCCTTGATTTATAATAAACCCACAAAATTAGCTACAGTAAAACATGTACATTAAGATTAGTCAATCTAACTCTCAAACAAATATTATTTTAAGCTAAACAAATAAAAAGAAAAAAACTTTCTGTAAAACTCAGTTGTCAAAGTTATTAAAATTTAATCTAATATTTAATCAGTACAGTATAACAAAGGTCAATTATTATGATGAAATTATCAGTTAAGGCTTTTATGTTTGGTATAAAGCGAATGAAAGAAAAAATATTTAAATGGACTTGATCCGATCATAGAATTCCCATGTGAAATCTAAACCCGTCATTATTTTCATCGTCTCAAAATTTACATACGCACATCTCATAGTACTTTAATTTGATCATTTTAAAATCACTTGCTTTTTTTTAATATAAAAAAGTTATTTGCATCCGCTAAAAGCATTCCATTTTTACGGATCCAGTCTTAAACATCATTTATAGAAAAGTATGCATATGACGTCATTAGGACGGAATATTACACAAACGCAGCAAAAGCAATATTCAAGACAATCAGCAAAACAGATCGGATATCTGATGTTTCACAAATCTTCACTTCTTAATTTATTTAGCTCCATGTTTTTATCAGAAATCATTCATTTGTATTCTTTTTTTTTTTTTTCAAAATTTGAAAAATATCATTACATACACACGGATAAATAAAAATGCTCTCGTTTAGCTTTCTGATATGAACTGAGTAAGTGCGGCGAAGTCACTGAAATATTATTTAAAATACATTTTTTTGCAAAAAGAATGTGTTGTATACGTTGTAAATTAAATTTGCAATAAACTAAAAAAGCATTTATTTGATGAATAAAAATGCAATAACACCAAAATTCATTGGATTTCACATCAGACGATTTCTTTTGACATGATATTTTTATTTCAGTTTTTATCAATTTTAAGAGAAAATGGCGTATTTCTGTTGCCACATTTACAAAATTCGTACTAAAAACTATACAAGAATTAATAACTCATAAATAAATTGAGGTACAGCTTTCAAACAAATTGCATTAAAAAGTAAATTTTTTTTCTCAATACAAAGATGTAAAAATTGAAAATGCGCGATATTTGGAAGTATAAAACTTGTAATACACTAAATTTGAAAACCGAATTGCATGTAAAAGTGTTGTCATTCACAAAATGACATATGCGTTACGCACAGATACGTTTGGCCTTTATAATATAGATATATACTCGTATGTCTTTTATAGTGTTCTCAATTAAGAACTGGCCATAGTTATTTAACTAAGTTCTCCATACTGTATTAAGGAAAACAAGTTGAAATTTTCCCATCAAACGTGGAAAATGTGAGTGCGTTTGTACTATAACTAGTTTTATAGATATTCAGATTTTGATGCAATAGCTAATAAAATCTTATATAAAAATGCATGAATACAAAATTTGATAAGATTATGTATCTTAAAGCAATACGAAAATAAATAGAACTCCATCTTAAATAGCACTCGTAATTAACATGGCAAATCTAGAATCATTACCAATTGTATGAAATTTACTTATTTTGGCACATTAAAATAAAAAATAAAATTTTCACGACTGTATCTTTTTATTCAAACACATCACTGAAAACAGAAGTCTTTGGTCTCCATTCTTTTCTTTTTCAAACACAATCGTTTCCTTTTCTCTACTCGGTTTACTTCACATTTCAACCAAAGGGAGTTCACTACGCCCGTTTAAAGTGCTATTGCACGAAGGGTCAAATAAGTCACTTCAAATTCCAGACTTCTCCATATTATCCTATGGGTCCTTGGGAGTCGCTCGAATAGGAAGTAACTATTTTGTGTCGAGCGTCTTTGATGCCTGAAACGAAGTGAATCGACATGAACAGCCAATCAAATGCTTGGAAATCTGGATGATGGTAAACTGTTCTCTCGAACAGCCAATGAAATGTTAGGAAAATTAAAAACGCAGGTGATTTTTGTCACTTGAATTTTTTCAGTGTAAAATCACTTTTACGGGACTTATAAATTCTCAGTTTTCTACAATAAACAGATGCTTATGCATGATGATAATAGTGTTACAGTATATAAACAATATATTTCAATGAAACTTCATCGTGGGGCATTCAAACTGTGGATGATAATTTTTTATCTATTATTTATCTTTATTTATTGTCTAATTTATTTTGCTAAGTAAAAATAAGTAGAAAAGTATGTTATTGTATAACATAATACTACTTACATTATATTATTTATTCTGTGTTATTACTTTTAAAAATCTTAAACTTACTTTTTTTTATGAGCAAATAAAATCTATAAAAGTAGTGACGACACAGAGAATTCTTTACAAGGAAAAAATTCTACATTTTCTGGATATGAAATCTGCGTATAAATTTAAAATTACCATTTTACATCTTTAAATGTAAGTAGAACCTACATTTTTAATTATAGTATCTTCAATGTTTTATTCTCATAAATAAATATAAATTTTAAGTTTGAGAGTTAGTTCCTGCTTAGCCTTGAGATACATTTAAAGATTTACTTATCTTATTAGCTTTAATTATACAAATCGCAGCTTCGAACGTTTGTTACAAATCGATAAATGTTATGCTAATTACGTTCTCTTTTTCTCTGCCTTCCTAACACTAGTCCAATTAGAAATGGCAACGTATATGTGAAGGTTTTCGAATTTACCTTTAAAAATAATTATTGAAAGATGTATAGCAATCTTTCTAAAAGCCTGAAGTCAAGTATTCTTTTTCGATACCATACTTTCGGTCTGATTTTATAATTAATGCATTATTAACTATAATGAGAAACTGTAAATGTAAAGATTTTGTTTTACTGTTTCCAGAAAAGTAATTGGCTAATAATAAAATAGAAATTCTAGAATTGCAAAGAAGCTATATAAATAAGGCATCATATTCCGTATATATAAAGCCCAGTGGCAGAAAGTGTTGTAGCTGTCTGCAACAAGCTTTTAAATTTTCATAATCTGTCTGCGAATTTTGCATGTAATTTTAATGAATAAATGATACATTAACCTAGGAATTTGTTTTATCAACATTGCAAGTATGTTGTATTCTCATACTTTTTGCTAATAATTTTTAATCTTCTAACTTCTTGTGTGATTCCTAAAATAGGAAATATAAGCAGAATTATACATAGATAATAATGATGCTTAAAAAAAAAAAAAAAAAAAAAAAAAAAAAAAAAAAAAAAAAACTTTCGGAAGCTTTTGAGTTAATTTCTTGGAATTGGGAATGTTCGGCTTTTTAAAATAAGTTTTCCAAAATTTTAATGAGGATAATTTCTAATTAATATTTTGATTAGAGTAGCAACCTTGGAAATGTGTGCTAATGTTTTATTTTAACCATTTCACAGTCCCACAGACCTTCAGACTCGCTACCGGCTCAGCCCCTCCCCCCCCCCCAGAAAAAAAATTTTTGAACTTTCACGTGGGGGGAACTGGGGTACATTGATACATCCCTTCTACAGCTCCAAAAGGTGATACTAGTGTACACAACTACATACAGAATGTCTTGGCATGATTCAGTAGTTTGATGAAATGGGACGGGTGATTGTTTTTGTAGGTCAAAAGTAAATTTGAGCTGTACGATTGCAATGGTATTATACAACTGTTCCAGTATTTTCAACCGAAAATAACTCTCCCTGGCAAGCAGAACAACTCTTTAGCAGTTCCTCATTCTTTATTGTTAGCTAAATTATGAAGAGTTGGATTTGATACTCATTTTATTCAAAATGGCTGTATGGGGCACATTAATACACTCTATGTCGGGGCACATTGATACAACCTAAATCCTTTTTTAGTTCATTTTTTTCATTAACTTTTATTATTATTATTATTATTATATAATTTTTTTTTTACCATACACTCCTTAATCCAATCATTTTTCACAAAAAATTTCTAATATTAATTTTTATTGAAGTGAAATAGCTCTAATTTTTTATATTAGAACATTTTATAGTATTTTTGCAAACACAAGACATACGAACTTACCCAAAAGCTAGTACTAGTAGAACTAATGAAAGAAAAGAATGGCAGCCTGGCAAATCTCGAATTTATATAGATTCTCCAGAGAAAAAAGTATCTTCGGCATGAGAAATGTTAAGTAAGAAAAACAAACTGCAGAACAGAAAAGGATAATTATATTATAAACAGAATTTCTACTATAATTATCCTTTATTTTCTGTTTATAAACCTATTTATAAACAGAAAACCTGGTAATTTTTTCATCTTTCCTAAGAAAGAAGATAATGCTGGGGTTGAAGTGTTAGATATGACAAAGTTACCACAGCCAACAATCAGACAAGGAACAGCCAGAACACCAGGTCATTATACATTTAATTTTGATTGTTTAATATTGCTTAAAAATAAATTGTGGGTGATTTGAATTTCTATAAAAAAAATATAAAATGGTTTGCAAACTGATTTTCTATGAAAAATATGCATTGGTGTTATTTTGTCGCCATTTTTCTCAAACGTATCAAACTGTCCCATGAAGTGCATCAATCTGCCCCGGGGATGGCGCACATTGATACAAATAACTTTTTTTATTTTTTTTTAAATTACATGCAAAAATATTACATAAAACAATGATTGTACATTTTTATAATATACTACACAAGTTTTTCTGTCACCACATGGAAAAAAACTTGAATTTTCTACTTTCTTCACACCAAAAAAATTCTTAGAAAAAAAACTGTATCAATGTGCCCCAATTCCCCCTACTCATGCAAGAAAAGAGCCGAGTTTTTCCCCACAACTTTTTGATGGGAAAACGATTTTCTTTTCAGTCTTTTAAAGAATTTTGTGGGTTTTTTTGTTTTTTTTCGTGGTCTTTAAAAAAAATTAGCATTTTATTTTGTAATTTTTTTGACGAAATTCGCGTTTTCTTTTTTTCTTAAAGCATTTTGACAAAATTTATCGTTTTTTTTCTATTTTTTTTACGAAATTTGGGCGATTTTTGACGAAATTTGTCGTTTTCTCATTAGTTTTCGACGAAATTTCTCTTTTTGCGATCTTTTGACAAGATTCATGGATATTTCGCGATCTTTTGACGAAAAAGACGAAATTTTAAATACGATCCTTTGTCAAAACTAACATTTATTTTGCGTCCATTTTTGAAATTTCCGTTTATTTCGCGATGCTTTGTCGAAATTAATGTTTTTTCGTCGTTAAAAAAATGTCCGAAAGTTGCGACAATTTTTGTTTTGATGTTAGTTTTATAAGGCTTTATCAACATATAACTTATGACTATTAAACTTAGAAATGGGTGTATAATATACTAAATATTTATTTCTTCGGTTACTATATTGAGTTTGTTTTGCTGTCTTTATAATTTTTACATAGGTAAAAACAGTGTTTTTTGTACAATTAACTCTATATTCGTTCTGAAATACTCACTCACAGATGCATTTCGTGGACTTTATCAGCTGTTCAGCGTAATAATACATATTATAAGGAAAAAAGTTATATTTGTTTTGAAATTTATGTAAAAAAAATATTTTTTGCTGTCCTTATAGATTTTACACGGACTGTATAGCACTTTTTCTATAGATTGATGATTATATAGAATCCCGGTAGCAGAATGTTCGAAACGGGTCTCGGATTTTTTTTTTTTTTTCCACTTTTGCAGATTCTTTTTCATCAAATATATATTTTCCTTTATATTACCCTTAGCTCTTTATGCCTTAATTCACAAAGTTGAAATTATAATTAATAAAAATGTTCGAAACGGGTCTCAGATTTTTTTTCCCCACTTTTGCAGTTTCTTTTTCATCAAATATATATTTTCCTTTATATTACCCTTAGCTCTTTATGGCTTAATTCACAAAGTTGAAATTATAATTAATAAAAATTTATGAAATATCTAAAAAAATTATAGTAAGTGATTGTTTTATTAATTAATAACGCTTCAATTGTAAAAATATTTTACCTGCAGATTTTTTTTTTTTTTTTTTTTTTTTTTTTTTTTTTTGTTCTGAAGTATTTATCACAGACACTAAGAATTTTGTGGCGTAGAATTTAATGTTCAGTTATAGACATTCTGAAAAGATTTAGATAACTTAAGAGCTATAACTTCTGGATGTGCATTCATCTGCGATATGCATTTTAAAACTGAACTAATTTTTAGTACGTTGCGAGGCGTGTATATTGTAAACAGGGCTGCATGAAAGATTTTTCATACATTTGCTAGCTATGGGCAGCAATTGCTGAATCGAATTTTTGCTATGTTTGTGTGGAATTTTGTTTCGTTAGAAATCTCATTACATTGTACGGACAAAGATTAAATTTCTTAACAATGTTCCGATATTGTTGGAACGTATTTCATAATCTATGCCCTGATGTGTTCTCATAAAAATCATTATAAAGGGAGAAATTTTATTTAATAAAATTTCTAAATCCTGGGAGGATCAATGACCTTTTATTTGTCCGCTCTTGCCGGCTCCCACGCCTGCACAATTATTAATATTGTAATTTTAAAGAATTTTCTAACACATGCATATTCATTTCAATTCAGACCTCTCGAAAATTGCAGGTTTTCCGCCAAACCGAAGTGTCGCACTTTTAAAAGTAGTACTTCATCTACTTTTCTTAGCACTAAACTTTGACGGGAAGTGAGGAGCGAATTCTACCGCACCTCTCCCTGGTGTTCAGATGGAAATTCCCCTGCACAGCAAAGATGGCTCCAAAGTGCATCGCTATCCTATTGAACAATATCGATTTTTCCGGCGCCGCCTTCCTTGAATTTGGAAAAGCAACGGGAAAACTTCCATTCAAATGCTCTGAGAACTGCGCAGCACTCGAAACAGTGTTCCCTCTTTCAAAATATTTCTTTGATGGAGCGAACTTTGCAACTCAAATTTTTAGCGTTTTGCAGTCTGTGGAGAGTTTTCATTATTTTATAAAACCAAGTTTGGGACAGAATGAGAGCAGCTGCTGACTGCTTGAGATATATTTTCCCCGCAGTATAGCAGTCACAATATGAGATGATTGGTTCGAATGGAAATGTAACTTTCGAGTTAAAAAACATCAACTGTTAGCAGCTGGTAGAAAAAGACTAGGAATTTGTATATAATAAAACGTTTGCTGGTGATGCCAAGCCCATAAACGGTAGCAAGGTAGACGGGAAAATCAATTGTCGATTTATGGATTTTAAAATTAGATTTATATTTTTATATTATCATATGATTTTTAAAAAGAGTAGTAAAAATATTTTTCACATATCACGTTTTCATTCAGTTTTTTGTAATTGGGAGGGGAGGATTCGTCCTTGAATGTCCCCCTCCCATTATAAGAGCAACTTTAAACAAACTAAATATTCTCTTCCACGGGAGATTCGGAGGGCAGAGGACACAAAACTTCCTTGAAGTTTATTGCCTCACTTTTTTTTTTTTCTTTTTGAAAAATGCTGGTGGAAATTTATTTATTAGTCTTTTTTATTTGTTAAATTTCTGTACTGATCTTTATAATGATACGTTTTAAAAATTGTCTTGTACGACACAGTTCTGGCAGAAAAACATAGTTCGGCTTATTTCTGTTTATAGTCTCCGTGTTATTCATTTCCAAAAAATATATCTGCAGCAAGTACTTTTTTCTGAAAATACAATGTCCCCTGTCTACAAAAATGCATTGTTAATGGTCATAGACTAATAATCACCGGAACTCTTAATATTGTGAATGTCAAAAAGGATGGACTAACAAATGGTTTTCGGCCATCCTTAGGAAAACACTCCATCAGGCTTACAGCTTGAAGTTATGCATCGGATTTATCTTCCTCCCGTAATATTGTAATTTTACATTGAAGAACTAAATATGGGCTTCCTCCAAAATTAAACATCAGCTCTGTTTTAAAACGATTTACATATGTTATAGATTTGTTTATTTAGAAAATTTCAATTCCATACAATAAATTTGTTGAATATTTTAATCAATGGAAAATATTCGTTATTCAATAAACTAATGCTTTAAAGTATGTTTCGGATCTGGTTACTATAAACAGAAAGCATTTTTCCAACAAATTATTAATTTGAAAAAAATCTTTATTGTATGTGTGGGTAAATATCTAAATAATCACGTATTTGTGTGGAAATCTTATCACTAACTTCTTACATCCTGCATTTCTTCTAATGTTTCCTTCTTAAAAACTAATGAAAACATAACTGTAAACAATCGTAAAATTCATAGTTATTAACTACTTAATATTTCCTCTACAAACTTTAACTATCATTATTTAGTATTTATACCTAAATTTCGTAAGAAACCAATTAATAGAATTGTCACTCTTGGATGTTACATATATAATAGTTAAGTCAATAAATTTCTATTAACAATCAATTTATCTTCTATTAACATCAAATATATTCACTTACAAAAACAATAGATAATACACACTCTCTAAGTATAGCTATCAACTGGTCAATATTAAAAAAAAACTTAAATATTTAAAAAGTATAACGCCATTTGATTCCAAACATATTTTTAATAATATTAATCTATATTGTAGATCTACATAAAATAATAATAAGTATCATATCAACTGACTCTACCTATAAATGTCGATACAGATTTTTTTTCAAACTCTTAACTGATTTCATTAGTTCTAATAGTATTCAAGATAATCAAATTTATCAATAGAAAATCAGTATATCATTATATCATAATGTACTTCAAGCTTATCAGATTATTCAGTATAAAAGTTAAAAGTTCGGTCAGTCCAGGCTGTAACTCTGCAATATACGAATTTTTTCGTCGATATGGTTAAAAATTGTTTCGGTCGAGGAGTTCTGAGAAGAAATATATATTTTATTCTTTTTAGGTGCGTTTGTAAGTATATAAATCCTTAGAACCTATACTCGTCGTTCAGTCCGTCCGTCCTCAGATGACAAAGCAAAAATTAACCAAAAGAATATTTTGAAATTTTAAATGTATAATTATTGCAAAATTTTGCCGCGTCATTCCAAGTTTTATGACAATCGGATGCATATAATTACAGAAGCAGTCAAAATTTTTCTGTTACATAATGGCCAGTGGGAAAAAATGTTTCAAGTGCATTTTGTTGGTGTTGCAGCCTTTCAAACAGAATGAAATTGATATGCATATACTGAAGTGTATAAAATATACACTCTGTTACAATATGCGATGCAAAAAATGCTTATTATTTATTTACATTGCCACACAAAAGAATTCCTTTACATAATGTTATAGGGTAAAATTTTGTTTTCATCGTTTTTTAATTATGTTAAATTATTTCACAGATAATGAAATTGATAAAAGTTGTTAAGGTTTACTATGAGTTACATCTTGTGCCATATAAAGTGCATAGCATTTATAAGGGCACACAAAAGATATCGGATACCATACTGAAACCGAAATACTGTATATAAAAGATGATTGTTTGAAGTGCATTTTTAGTTGTGATATGAGTTTTTAAGCTTAACTAAATTTCTGCATATTGTACTGTTTGTATAAATGCTGCAGATCACATACAGGGTAACTCAGCAGAAGCTGCATAGGTTAAAGAATATGAACAAAATTACAGTCGAGTAGCTCTATAACGAAACTCCATCCAATGAATTTTTCTATTTAACGAATTTTTTATAGAAACGGTTATTTTTTTCAATGATTATATTAAAAATAATCTCAATATTGCGAAATATGCAGATGGCGCTGCTGTGCTTCATTTTGTTACGATTTCAGCAATAACTTTACCATCAGAAATATTGCACGGATTTTCATAAAACTTCAGATTCAGTTATTCTTTAAAATGACTTGGTATTGTTTACATTTTGGTGTAAATCGCCCAACAAGTCGCACTGCTATACTGCATTTTTCACAATTTCCGCCATACCCCTATTTTAAGAACGAATGCATGGATTTTAATCAAACTTTAGGTTGAGTTAGATGTTGATCTAGGTTGTTCCAAATCTGTTTTCCATGTAAATTGTCCAACAAGTGGCGCCGTTATGCTGAATTTTGCATGATTTACATTATTTTATCGATAACCTTATCTCGAGAAAAAATGCACGGAATTTCATATGATTAGAATTCCCATGAAGGGCATAGATTGCCATTAATTTTGGCACTGTGTTAACGAATTTTGAATTATTAACATGCATGGCATAGAAAAAAGTTTTGTGATTGCCACATCCTACTAGTTTATGTTTATAGTGTTCATTTTTAAAGAAATATGCAGTATATATATGTATAAAACTATTTGTATCCAAATATTTCATCTATCACTAATATAATTTAATCTTTATTCCATGTGTTGGAGAATCAAAAATAAGAAAAATGCTATAGAATAAAATTTTCTCAGACGGAATCTTAAAAGACAAAAAATCGATAATAAACAAGTTCCCTTTTGAACTTGTTTCTAATGCATTTTTCATAATGTATTTCATATCAGGTATAAATGTATGGTATGTTTTTTCACGCATTATTATATTCATTTAGCATAGATTAGCACATTTATACATTAAAGACAAAATTCTGTCGTAAACGGTTTTTTTTCCATTTACTGTATGTTAAATTTATTGCCTAGAAATCTACTATTATTTAAAAAGCATAAATTTTAAATGTAGAGTAATGGTGATTTAAACGTAGATGCACTCTTTGATAAAATTTTTTGGTTATATCAAAAGTTATATCGGGACAAGAATTTTCTTACAGATTGGGTCGAGGCCGGGACTGAATGTTTAGGCCCGTGAAGACCTAAGAAGAATGTTTATCAATACTGGTTCGGTACGGAAAGAATAAGTTATGTTCGGCCCGGTGTGATCCTTCATAATAAATGAACAGTTATATATTCCGTTAGAGTCCCTTAGAGTCTAGATGTGCTCGACTCTTTAGCAAAAGAAAGGGTGCGCCCGGTCCAAGTGCCATGAATGAAAATAGTCCCTTGCAGACCTCTACGTTTAGTATGTAATTTTTTAAATATAAGAACTTCCGATATTATGTGTGGTATTCGTTCTCCGAATTATATAAAGATAGTAATAATAATAACTTGGATAGAGACGTGTGACATCTGTTATTATTTAGAAGGAAAAAAAAAGGTTTTCGTAAAGAAAAATCTAATGAAGATCACGTAATTATCTCTAAATTATTTTATTTTATTATTAATATTATCATACATACAAAGACGGTTTTTCTTTCTTTCTGACTTTTTCTTGCTTTCTTTTTTAATCCAAATTTCGCTAAATACCATAAAGAAAAATTCTTGTCCAATTTCTCTTTCATCATCTATTTTTCTTTTGCCGCATTTGTTTAACGCAGACGAGAAAAGCGCTCGTGTGGCAGGTGACGCGTTTTCATGCAGAAACCACCAACGTGAAAAAAATCGGTCGTCTGACTTTAGCCTTAGGGTTCTTTAATATTCGTAATTAATCATTGCCCCATTGTATTTAAAATTCATTAAATTCTATATAGTTATATTATTTTATGATGCTTATGTTGCAGTGAAACCTGGAACTTGGTTAATGTGTTAATACGGTCAGTGAAAAGGTTGTAAACAATATGAATTTCGGTTCATTGCAGCAATCTTTAAATTTATATATGAAACTATTTAGAATTAATATAACTATTAACCCTTTCCGGCGCACTACTCTTTAAAGTTGGAATTTAAAGAAAAAAAATTAGGCAACCTATTTAGGCCTAGAGGAGTACACAGGTATTGTTTTGTAAAGATTGCACTAACCATTTTAATTATACAGTTGTTGCCGAAGTGGTAACCTCCCATAAGTAAAGCACTGATAAGCGCAGTGAGAAGAGCATTGCTGTGAAGCGCGTAGTACAGCAAAACATTTTACCTATTATTTAAAAACAGTAGAGTTTGATCTCTGTGGTGCTGTCATCTAGAACTCGTAAGAAAGATTTAAAGTAGCCATTAGAGTAGTTTTTGAAATATTCTCGGAGTTTTTGTCCCTAAACAGGAGGAACATTAGGTGTTGCTGACCCGGCAACACTGCGCGTTAAGGGGTTAAATCACAAAATAATCGACAAAATATCAATTAATAATTAGAATTCGATGAAGAACATTTATAAAATAGAAATATAATAGAAAACTTATGAATTCTAGTATAACTTAATTGATTTGATTTTTATTATAAAAAGGACGAAATCGAAAAGCAGATAACAATAAAAAAAAATGGTAACTTTTATTATGAAACACTTTATCAGGGTCAATATTCCAAATTATAGGCAAGTCGCAACTAATTTCTATTTCTATATAGTAAGCTATTACCCAGAAATTACTATATTAAAATTGTTCGATCAGCTACTATACTCATATGAAAATACTGGAAAATTTCAATCCCAAAATTCGTTTATCCATCTATGTATCGAATATTACGAAGCTTCTAATATGATATGCTAGGTTACAACTCAACCACACCCGTCGGCTTAATTGTTTGGATTTTTCCGTGTTTTTCTTCAAACCTTGGGTAACCTTACGTAAACACGGGTTAGGATACCTTAGACATTCTCCTACGGAGGTCACCCCCCTCCTCTTAGGTCTGTATCCCTCGTGCTGATATTCGGCCGCCATAAAATAGCCTTTGCCTAGCTTCCAATATGAATTTAAAAATAGCGGTCTTTGTACTGTCAATATATTAATCTTTAACCATTTTATTAGAAAATTAATAATACTTTTGTAACAGAAAACTAAAACTTTACAATAAAAAAGTAAATACATATAATCAGAATACTTTGCACCACAGTTTGTCATCGCATAGTGTGTAGAATAGAAGAATGTTAAAACTACTTCGGTACTATTTAAAAACTTAGTTAAGTTGCCTCGAGATTCTTAAAATGGGAAAGAAAAAAGAACGTTTTCAACATTTAATATCTTAAAATGCATGTGATTTAAAAGGACAATTTTTATCATAGTGAAAGATAAAAGTATGTTATGTTATTTCATATACTTAAAAAATTGCAAGATGCAGAATTAAACATTATAACAGATTCCAAACTATCGGACGTTTGTCAAGCAAAAAATTGGTATGACAGCTTACGTGCAGGCTTACAAAATAAATTTTGCGTCTAGAATTAAATTATTACAGGGTCTTGTTCATTAGCCGAAATTCTATTCTTCTCTCTCCGTCACAGAGTCCATACACGAAAACTGTATAAGTCAGAGAGTTCAGATTTTGTATACTTACAGGTGAATACCCCATGTCACACAAAAATCATGAAATTTTGAGAAAGTCTATTATTTTAATTAAATTAATTTTATAAATGTCATCCGCTCAGTTTTTTCGCGATTCACATTTTAAAACAGAACCTTACTTTGAGCGTTTGGCGTGTGACATAGCTTGTAGGTAAAGCATCTCGCTTGTAAACAGAAGGTTCTTAGCTCGAGTTCAGGTGCTGGAAAGTGAAATGTTCATACTAAAATGGATTTAATCAAAAGAAATTTCGTATTTTTTGCCAATTTAAGGGTTTATATTATTAGGATTTCGTTCATCTGACATTCATAACAATTTTTGAATTCAATTTTCGTTCTATTTAAAAGTACTGTGATTTAATAATTCAGCATTTTAAATTTCGTTGAAACAATTTTTTTCGCGTTTAGAAATTTAAAATTTTATTTATCTCCACAAGATATTTTAAATTTCGAATTTTCAAAAAAAAAAAAAAAATGGAAATTTTGGATTTTATTTAAATAGATTTATTTGAACATTTGTTAATTTGATTAAAATAAATAACTTCCTTTTTTAATTATTTTAAAATTACATTTATTGGTGCTGCCATTTGCGTAAGAATTTAATAATTTATAAATTAAGAATTTGGATTTATTAAGTAAAGATTTATTAGTAAGTTGTTTAGAAAGAAATGTTAAATGACTTCCTCTGTGCTGCCTGTGATCACACTTACCCACCTGTTTACCTTATTATACTTCAAATTATGATAGTTACCCTGAATCTAAATAAATTTGTATTTAAAGCATTTTATTACTTTTTTAATAGAAAGTTGTATTTAGCTAATACAAAGTTTTGAAAATTCTAACCGTATAATCACATTTTGTTTTTATTATTTTTAACAATAAAAATGAAATTTTAAATTCATTTTGCACAGACTAACATGAAACACTTCTTTTGAAAAATTCATGAAAAGATATTCAGAAGTTTTTGAGATCTTGCACGTTGTCTCAAAAACATCATCCGAAGAAAAAATTTTGAAAATTTCAGGTATTGAGCATGTATAATTCTAAAATCCGTAATTTTTGCTCTAAAGAGAATTTCAATGAAACAATTATTTCTAAATATTCATATAAGAAACTAGTTTAAAATTTTCGAAGTTAGTATTATTTTTTTTATGTTAAAGCTTTGAATCTTGAGACTCTTTAAATGAAATCCTTAATAGCTAAATGAATTTTGCAGACAGCCAAATCTCGGATATCATTAAGAAAACAAGTGGGTAAGTGTGATCGAAGATCGCGCAAAAGAGTTCGCTTACTGTGTCGTTCGAAATACTTAAATGAATTATTTATGAGTTCAGGAATTATCCTTTAATTAATAAATTCCGGTGATTAATTCATAATTATTCAATTCTTTGATTGATGTCAGCATTATTAAAATTTATTTTAAAAGGATTACAAGAATAATCTATCTTTCTAATCAAATTAAAAATGTTCAAGTCAAATTATTTAAGTAAAATTCACAAGTCTGAATTTTCAAAAAATTAACGGAAGTTTAATTAAAATTTCAAATTTCAAAAAACAAAAAAAGTAGTTTAAAGGAAATTTCTCTAGAATTTAGTGAATATTCAAGCAAAACTTAAAATTTCGAATGTTCTCAAAAATAACAAGTTCGTTAAATATATTTTAACTAGTATATAACCCCGTCAAAAATGACGGAATTTTCACTTGCATTTTATTTTCATAATACTTCATACAAATAAACAGAATGAAGATTTTATTATTGAAGAGTTTGTATTGTAGAAAAGCACATTTTTAAGATAGCAATAAATTTCTACAAATACAAATAATAAAACCTTTTTTTTAATTTGATTTTTATGGTGATCACTTATTTAAAATTTTTTCTCCTATAAAAAAGGGGGCTAAAGGGGGGGGGGCTCCGCTCCCCATGACATAGTGTAAATTATTTTCTTTTATATTTACAAAAATGCAATTTTTCAGGAGTTTTGAAAGTGATCGCTGTATTTGAAAACGGGTATTGTAGAAAAGTACATTTTAAAGATAGCAATAAATTTTTACAAATACAAATAATAAAAACTTATTATTTTTTTTTATTTGATTTTTAGTTTTTGAACAAATTTTAATTTCAAAATCAAGAGTAGTATTTATTACAACAATAATAATAATTTGCAAAATAAAACGTTATTATTAGCAAAATAATTCATTTTGGAATATGGCGATCACTTAAATATTTTATTTTTTTCTCCTGAAAATAAATAAATAAATAAATAAAGATAAAAAAACGGGGGCTTTAGGGGCTGCGTGACATAGTGTTAATTATTCATTTTTTATATTTACAAAAATGCAATTTTTCAGGAGTTTTGAAAGTGATCGTTGTATTTGAAAACGGGCTTCCCATGCAGTTTCAATTTGCCGATCGTTTTCGAAAACTGCTTTTTGGCGCGAAAAAAATCGCTAAATTTATGGTGCACATCTATAAGTCATCTATTCCATATCATGCACTAAATATATTAATTACATCAAAGCAGATAAAATTTTGATTTAAGAGGATGTGGAAAGTATAATTTTCAATTGTACTAATGCAACTATGATAATATGTGATATATCCATTACAACTTGAAGGGGGGGGGGGGAGCTTATTTTATTTATAAATGGAAACAAAATTTAAAAAAAAATAAGCGTCTTATGCTAGCATCTTAAAAAAATTAATAAAATTAAATTTAAAAAGTCCGCAATAGCTATGTAGGACAACGGTTTAAAAACAGGTTTGCGAGTCCTTTGTTAGTTCATAGATGGCAGCACTAAAGTTCTGTGAGATCAGTGTAAAAAGGCGCTTTGAGCCGATAATATACAATCATACTTTTAAATGGCTAAAAACTTATCACTTCTCACTTCCGCTGCTATCTTTATGTATTATAATTGGGTTTTTTATGAAAATATGATGAACAAACATTATTTCAAATGTAAGAAATTTTAAAACAATCATTTTAGCATTTGTTTTCAGCTAAGCCTAACGTGGCGTCTAGCTGCAGTCGATATCCAATTTGGAGTGGCTTATGCCGGAACCTTTCCTACAGTCTCTGAAGACGCTTTTTATTATAAGTAGATTTCAAAAATTTTGCGGCACTTTAAACGATGTTTAAAAATTTCTAATTTCTAAAGAATTTTTTAAATAAGTGTTGAGATATTTTTCATCAACTTTTGGTCTTAAAATGACCAAAATAAAATAAAATAAAATTTGTATAATTGAATTTATCGAAAAATAAAATTTATTTGTGTGTGTGTAGGGGGGGGGGGCGGAATCCGACGCAAAGCTTATAACCAGAATTTTTTTTCTTTTTTGTATAGGAGATAGATTACGAGGATCGAGCGTTACTACTGAGCCATCTAGCCGACTCGAAAAGGGCTAAAATTAAGCTTCGATTTTAAAATCTAAATTGCGGGAAAAATCAGATAACATTATTTTTTTTATATTTAAAATAGACTTTTTTAGTTTTTTGATTTGTTGTGTAATCGGAAGTATTCAACTATATATATTCCAAATTTCTAATATTTACAATTTTTGAGAAGGAACTCTGACAGAAAGACAAAGAGGGATTATGCGAATAAGTTTCGTCAGATGACCAAATCATTAAAAATAAAGAATAAAAATCCTCTAGCACTAAATTTTGAGAAACGGGGGTTGGGTGGAGGGGGGAAGGGAAGAGTGGAACATAAAGTGAAATATTTTGAAATATCTTGAAATATATTTTGAAATATTTTGAAAGTGAAATATTTTGAAATATCTTGAAATATTTTTATATTTCAAGATACATATGCAATACAAGTAATAATACAATATGATACAGATTATAAGCAAAAATAAATAAATAAACACAAATAATACATGAAAAATTAATACATAATAAAGCACATTTAAAGTTTAGGATCTATGATGTTGTCCTCAATGGGTAATATACTTATTTTTGAAATAGGTCGTTTAAAATTACCCTTAGCGGTACGAACTTCAACTACCCTGACTATCCCGTCCGCGCCTGGGAAAACCTTATTAATGCGGCCTAGTGACCAAGTGCAAATGGGTAATTGTGAGTCCTTAAGCAAAACTAGCATTCCTGGCAGAATATTAGGCCTTTTAAATAGCCACTTGTTTCTTTCTTGTAACTGGCTCAGATAATTATTCTGCCAACGTTTCCATATTAACTGCGTTAATTTTTGAGTCCTTTGCCATTTATTTAGCAAATTATCTTTGACCTCACTTAAATTGGGTTCTGGAATTAAATTAAGAGGCTTTCCTATGAGGAAGTGACCAGGAGTCAACACCTGAAGATCGTCAGGATCTGTTGACAAAGGGCAAAGCGGTCGCGAATTTAAAATAGCTTCTATCTGTGTGATAACTGTCAGGAATTCCTCGATCGTGAGATGAGCTGAACCCACAGCTCTTTTTAAGTGGTATTTGAAAGATTTGACTCCTGCCTCCCAAAGGCCACCAAAATTTGGCGCCCTAGGAGGGGAGAACTTCCAGTTAATACCTTCAGAAGCTAAAAAGTTCGAAACTTCATCACTCGTAACAAGTCTACGTAAATGTTTTAGTTCTGCTGAAGCCCCAAAGAAATTTGTAGCATTGTCGCTAAAGATTACAGAGCTTTTCCCACGACGAGCGAAGAATCTTTTTAGAGTCGCTATTATAGCCTCGGATGTCAAATCTGAGACAAAATCCAAGTGCACAGCTTTAGTGACCATACATACAAGTATGGCAACATAGATTTTCTGAAAAGTACCCTTTCTTTGACCTTTATATTTTATTTCAAAAGGCCCACTTAAATCTAATCCCACATTTGAAAATGGGGAACTGGGCACTATTCTTTCAGGAGGGAGATCCCCCATCATTTGACTAGCCGTTATAGGTTTAATTTTAAAGCATTGTAAACACTCATGTACAATTTTACGCGCAATATTTCTGCCACCGAGAGGCCAATATTTTTGACGCACAGTGTTCAAAAGAGCTTGGGGTCCTACATGAAAATCTCGTTTATGATAATATTGAAAAATTATTTTCGTCAAGCGACAGCTCGCCGGAAGTATAATGGGGTGTTTATGGTCAAAATTCAAATTTGATTTTGCTAGTCTTCCTCCCACCCTCAATAAGCTATCTCCATCTAAAAAGGGATTTAAGAATTTTAACTTACTTGCGCGATGAACCGAAGATCTCGCTTGGAGGGCCGAAATTTCATTTTTGAAATACTTTACCTGTTCATTTTTTATTAAATAAACCTCTGGCTTTCTTAATTCCTCCAGCAACAGAGGGCCGGTTGCAGATGTTGCTTTTTTACATTTATGTATGAATCTGAAAATATAAGCTAAAATTCTAATTAATTTTTGGAAATTATTGCTAAGATTAATTAAATTATCACAGAAATTAGAGTCATTATGAATAGCGAATGTCAAGTTGCTGGGAGCTTTAAGCTCACTAGAATAATGTTCATCTTTAATGTCACTTATATTAGAGTCAGTTTTTGCTATTGTTTCTTCAAGAATTGAAAGAGGCGGGCCATGCCACCACAACTGGTTAGAAGACAGGTTTTCCACACTTGCACCTCTTGATATCAAGTCAGCTGGATTGTGTTCTGACGGAATATGAAACCATGGAAAGTTCTTAGTTTGTTCCTTAATTTGCACAACGCGGTTTCCCACAAATGTTTTCAGGAGATGAGGAGCAGTGTCTATCCAAGCTAAAGCAATAGTTGAATCAGAAAACAAATTGACTGAAACTACTTGTTTGTCTAATGAATTTAAGACCTTGTTAGTGAGTTTAGCCAGAAGAAGACATGCTGACAGTTCGAGACGTGGCACTGTTATTACTTTGGTTGGACACACGCGGGATTTACTACATAATAAGTGACTGATGGTTTCTCTAGAATTAGATGTTTGCATGTATATCACTGCGCCATAAGCCTTGGAAGACGCATCTGCGAAACCATTTAGCACCACTGATTGGTTCACAGCTAGGAAGCATCTTGGCACTTCAATGGATTCCAGTTCTTTAAGACTTTCGAGGAAGGTTTCCCATAGTTTGGCGACATGAGAGGGCAGCTTCTCATTCCACTCTATTTTAAGAAGCCATAGCTCCTGCATGAATATTTTTGCTTTAGCAATCACTGGCCCTAAGAGACCGAGAGGATCATAAATGCGGGCAATTTGCGAAAGTACATCTCTTTTTGTGAAATCACTCTTTGTGTTGATATTAACTTTATACCTAAACATATCATTGAAACTGTTCCACAACATCCCTAATGTTTTAACAGTTATTTCTTCAGAATTTCTGTCCAGGGGAAACATGTGATTATCAGTAGATTGGACCTCATTGGTACACCATTTGTGTAAAACCATCCCTCCCTTTAGGAGGAGTTCAGTTAATTGCGATTTCATTAATCTGAATTCTTCTAAATTGGATGAGCCCGATAGGCAATCATCCATATAAAAGTCCTTCAAAACAATTTTCGATGCTAACGGGAATTCCTTTTTCTCATCTAGAGCTAATTGTTGTAATACTTTGGTGGCTAAGTAGGGAGCACAAGATGTTCCATACGAAACTGTTGTTAGCTGAAATACCTTAACCGGGGATGACATACTGTCTTTCCACAAAATTTTTAAATATTTGTACTGGGATGGATTTATTTCTATCATCCTAAACATTTGTTTAATATCCGCAGTAAAAGCATAAATATGCTTTCTAAATCTAATTAATATCGAAAAAAGATCATCTTGCAGAACTCCACCCTTACATAATAAATCGTTCAAAGATTTTCCGTTGGTTGACTTGGCACTAGCGTCAAAAACGACGCGTAGTTTTGTGGTTTTACTAGAGGGTCGTAAAACGCCGTGATGTGGTAAGTAATAGCCATCATTAAAGTTCGTGTTTTCTTTTATTTCATGCATGTGATTTAAATCTCTATATTCTTTAATAAATTCTGTGTATAAATTTTTCATAACAGGATCTCGATCTAAACGTTGCCACAGAGAGTTTAATCTTTTCAAAGCAAGATTTTTGGAATTTCCCAAATCGGGTTCTAAAACCTGTGGTTTAAACGGCATCGTGACCACAAACCTACCATCCGGTTTTCTGAAGTGCGTTTTATCGAAGTGATCATTACAATATTCTAATTCTTCACTGTTACAGGGTTTTAAATTTTGTACTTCTTCAATTTCCCAGAAAGACTTCAAAGTGTCATTAAGTAATTCAAGATTTTTTGTTAAGAAACAATAATTAGTATTATTATTATTTACTGTTTTGTCATAAATACAACCAGATACAATGTAACCGAAAATACTTGATTGCAAATATAAATTATTGCCTAACTTTATTTTTTCTTCATTTAAAAGAGAAAAATACAGTTCAGCACCGATAATTATCTCCACACTGCTTCGAATGTTAAATTTTTTATCCGCTAAACAAATATTTGCTGGAATTTTTAAATCTGATATGTTTATCTTTTTCGAGGGCGTGAAGTCACAAATGTTTGGAACGATTAATAACTCAATATCATAACTGGCACTATTCATTTTATTTGACAACTTTGATTTGATTCTAGATTTA
This sequence comes from Maratus speculifer, assembly GCA_964019185.1. NCBI lineage: Eukaryota > Metazoa > Arthropoda > Arachnida > Araneae > Salticidae > Maratus > Maratus speculifer. Next base: position 90,660,589 of record OZ025290.1, read on the forward strand.
ATGTAAATAGGCAATTTATTTATTCCACTTACAGGAATATTTATTTTCTCCTTTTTCAAGCCTAATATTTGTGCTGCTTTAAATGTACAAAAACAATTCTGAGATGCGGAATCTAATATTGCCCTGAAAGGAATTTTGATGCCATTTACATCTGTCAAATAAATTATTGCAGTGCTAATTAAAACAGATTTATTATTATCATTTTCATATGAAAAAAATGAATGAGCAGTAGTTTCGTTTTGTGATAAATCTTCCGAAACAAAATTGCTATTTATTGTTTCATGTAATGGGAGATTGTTTATAGGATTGTTTACTGGTGTTGTATAATTATGTAATGATGAATGGTGGCTTGCGCTCTTGCAAACATGACAAGTGCTTTTTGAATTACAATAATTAATAAGGTGGGCTGAACTTAAACAATTGAAGCAAAGTTTATTTTTCTTAACAAGGTTAATTCGCTCACTTAACTTCATATTTTTATATTTAACACAATGATATAAGGGGTGGTTTTCGGTTTTACAAATTACGCAACATTTACTTTGAGGTTTGTTTGTTTTTATGAATAAGGATTTTGCAGTATATTTAGAGGATACATTAGAATTTATACTATTTAAGATTTGACATCTTCGCTCAAGAAATTCTAAAAATTCATCAAAATTAGGCACTTCATTATCCTTTAATGTTAGTTCATATTGTTTACGAGTTTCGTTATCTAGTTTATTTAGAATAATATTCAGCAAAATTGCGTTCGAGAAATTATCTCTATCATACTTTAAAATCTTTAAAGCCCTTAAATTTTTCTTCACGTTATCCAATAAAATGCGGAGATCCTTAGCGGATTCCTGTTTAATTAGACAAAGATTTAAAATATTCTTTATATGACAATCTACCATAACTCTTTTATTCTCGTATCTTTGTTCTAACGCATTGAAAAGTGAAACATAATTTTCATCTGGTGTAAGCAAACTCCTCGCTTCACCAGTCAAAGCAGAACGCAAATAAAATAATTTTTCATTATCTTTTAAATTTGAATTATCATTAATAAGCTCGTTAAATGTACTTTTAAATACGGACCATTCTTCAATTCTGCCACTAAAAACCGGCAATATGACCCTAGGTAGCTTAATGCTAGACGTTTTAGCTTGGTCCTGTTCAATAGATTTTTTATTAGAATAAGTATTTTCATAATAAGCATTAATAGAGGATTTTAAGCTTACCTCTAGTTTTAGAATATCCTCGTCCAGTTGACTCAGTATTTTTTCAGTTTCTTCCAACTTTTCTTCCTCTATTATTCTATAATATTCCAGTTTAAGAGCTTCAAACTTTTCTTCAGTTTTCGACAGTAAATCCAGGTGGGCTTTCCATTCGGATAAATTAAATGTTTTTCCATCCGTTGCGTTAAATATCCTGGTGACTTGGGCCTTGATATTCCCTCGCCTTCTGTTCAACGCTTTTATCTCAGTTTCCGACATTATTCATCTTGTTGACGAAATTCGATAAATTCAATATTTAATTCAATAGAAAAGACACTGATTCGTTCATACCTCCGGGTCGCTAGGACCAAATGTACGGAGGTGTACTAAATTAAAAAGAAAAACTAAATTAAAAGGAAAAAGCAAGAAGACTGTAAATTTAATGGAATGTTTATTTTTTTTTAAGAGTCGCTGCTTGTTGCAGTATTAGAGCTTGTTGCTAAGAGACTGTTTCTCTCAATCCACTGCGTCACACAACACGTGAGCAGGGTTACAGTAAATTGCCGATTGGCGTATAATTGGCGTGGGCTGTGTTTGTCGCCAAGGCGATGTTACAAGAACACAATACAGAAGCGGAACAGAGGGATTATGCGAATAAGTTTCGTCAGATGACCAAATCATTAAAAATAAAGAATAAAAATCCTCTAGCACTAAATTTTGAGAAACGGGGGTTGGGTGGAGGGGGGAAGGGAAGAGTGGAACATAAAGTGCATGTTTTCACATGCATGCGTAATGTCCTCCAAAAAGTTATTACATGCATAGCATTTAGAAACCTTGTTAAGTTTTTTCTGCACTGAAACCTCGATAACACAACACTTTAAAAATATCCGAATGTACCATGACATAAACGGTACCTTTTAAAGAATTTCAACTTCTCAACTGTTGTTTAAAATAAATAGATAAATGCCATCATTGATTTTTTTTGTTCTCGAATTTCTCAAGTAAAGTTTTAAGATGTCAATTATTGCCGGCTTTAGTTTTAAAAATCATCCAAGTTTGCTAATAGTTTTTGATACTTTTTCTACCTTAAAAAAAATCCTTCTGCTCTCCATTAAACTTTCCTTTCTTGAAGGCAACAATTTTGTTAAGTAAAATGATTTAAAAACTGTTTTAACACAGTTGAGCCTAACTGCATTTATTTGTTTTGATATCCTTATTCGTATAAAAAGTAAATAAATAAATAGTGATAATTTTAGTCATTTTTAATGGGAGTTAACCACTTTTAAAGCATAATAATAATCCCCCACCCGGAACTTTTTTAACTGTATCCCTTTCTAAACGTGCATAATTATAAAAATAGCATATACACTGCCCATTAAAAAAGGAAGGAAAAAAAAAAGGAAAGCAAATAACTTTAAGTATTTCTCAGAATGCTAATTTTGAAAATTGGGTGCAAACTCCAAAAAATAACAATAAAAGACCGTTATGTTCAATTTTTTCATGAATCCAAAACCGCTTCTTTTCAATCGTTTGAAGGTGTCATTGCTCTTCTTAAGCTGTTTTCTGCAAAAACTTTTATTTTTTTCTCGCTGAAGTTAATATTATACAACAATGTAAATCTTAAATATTCGTGCTTACTATCTATTTTCTATCGGCAATCATCATAATTATTGAAACACTATTTCTTTTAGACTAGTTTTCTGATAGTTTTCCCCACATATGCCCATTCGTAAGTAAGTGTTTCTGAAATTTCTTTAATTTAGAAGGATGTAAAAAAACTTCAAGCTAGCGTAGAGGTAATAAAGCAGCAGATTAAAGCTCTGAAATTTTGAAGAGGGTGCAGGTTATAGACCAACCCGTGCAAAAGAATTTCTGTAATACTTTTTTTTATAAATAATTTCTATGATGGCATATTTTATTATGAAGAGAAGTTATATATTTTTAAGTATTTGTAAAAAATAGTTGTTTATAAATATACAAAAATAGAGAATTGGCAGATCTAAAATATATCTGAATCTTTTAATAGGTTGTATTCCGCAACTTATTTAATTTTATTCGTTTTCTGATTGGTCCAAGTTCACTGTACAAAAATGGAATTGCCACTGTTGCCACGATGACAAAAAGAGTAATAAAAACTTTAAAAAAATTAATAATTTAAAAACAAATTGTGATAGGGATTCCAAACAAATTTCATTAAAAAGTGCATTTTTTTTTTTTTCTCTACGCAACGGTGGTGTAAAAATTTCAAATGTGCGATGTTAAGAAGTTTAAAAATTTGCAGTTCCGAAAATTCTAAAACTGAAATTTCATTTAAAATTTGTTTGTGGTGGGTCCGGGAATATTAATGTTGAATCCATATCGTACATAGTAGGATGCATTCAGAATTCAGTCTGATTAACTCCATCCTATAAAAATGCACATTTTAAACAATTAAAGTTGTCTATCTTTAATCTATTGTTTTTTTTTAATCACTGGTTTAGGAGTATTAATGTTTAATGCATGGCGTACAGAATATATGACTCGTTATAATCATCCAAAAAATGATGTTTATTATTATTATTATTAATTTAAATATAGAATGCATTTATAAATCTTTGAAATTTGAATCTTTTGAAAGTATCATTTTCCAAATAGTCGTTGTAACTTGTCAAATTACAATTTTTTGTTGTTGTTTTTCTGTTTTCATTCACATACGTAAAAACATTTACTTTAAACGGGGCTTCAAGTGGCACAATCTAGAGTTTGCACGGTCTTAGGAGGCCGACAAAATGAAGATAAACTTTCAAGTGGACCGGCAGAATAAAGAAAAATTTTAATGATCTGGGCCGGACTGATGAAAAAAGAAGTAAACAAACCAGGTCATAAAAAAAGAAAAAAAACAGACTAGCCGTAAGATAAAAGAATTAAGCGTGCCGGCCGGGCAGATATTATAAATTTTAAAGTGTCGGATTAAACCGATAAAACACGAATAAATTTTAATGGACCTGTCTGGGTTAAAAATAAGTTTAAAATCTGCTACATGAAACGATATAAATTATCTTGATGAACATTAAAACAAAAATTTAACATATCCTGCATAGAGATCTTCAATACACACCTACATCATGCCTGAGAACATATCTGAGGCTTAATTTTTTTAATTTTATTATTATTTGAATGCTTCATAATTAAATAAAATTTTAACACAAAACAGTATTTTGAAAATTTTGATTTTATATATAAAATATTTTGCATGCAAGTATCAATTAAATAAATTGAGCTGATCTAGAATTTTTGTTGCATTTTCTGACAATTTATCAAGAATGTATGTGTGTCTGAAAGAGAAATTAGCTATTCTCTCCGTAAAAACAAAACGGAAAGAAAAATAAACATTCATATACGAATTATATAAGAAATTACCTTGATATGCATGCTTTAATATTTAAACTAGTTGGATGTGCCAATCCCAAAATTTTCTTCTATCTCATTCATATATTTTAATATTTCAAACATTAGGCACACATGTTAATACTTTAATATTTTTAATTCAATACTATCGAAAATTGGATTTTTATATTAAATTTCTGCATGAGTCAATTAATCAGAGTAAAAATGATTTAATGTGGATCATGATATTTATTAAATCAATAGTTTCCCCTTATTCTGTTATTATCAGCTGTTTGGAAATAGCCGGCTTAGCAGGACACAAGATCCCATCTCTGCACGAGCCAATAACCAATAGAACGACGAAGAATCAAGAATATGATACAAAAAACGCTATCACGTCGCTCCTTTCCCACTGAATATTCCCAAATTGAAGGAAGATCTGCTCAGTATACTCAAAAACATACACAAATTTTTGTTCAGTTCTGTACTTAACTTTATGCACTTTTTGGTGGTACAATATCGAAAATGGCTGAAAAGTCGCTTTTACAGCGCCCCCTTCCGGCGGATTTTTTTCAAATTTAGGGAAGACCAACTAGCCATAGTCACATTTAAACAACAAATTTGGTTCAATTCTATGCATAACTTCATCCACATTTCGATGTTATAATATTCATAAATGACGCAAAAATCGGTATTACAGCGCCCCCTTTCGGCGGAATATTTCAAAATTGAAGTAGGACCTGCTTGACATAGGCAAAAACATACACAGATAATTTGGTTCTTTTCTATGCTTATCTTCACATACTTTTCGATCGTACAGTGGCGATATGCGGATACAACACACACACGGACAGACAGACACATTTTGTATAAATATGTTTTTTGGAATCTCTGACTTCTAAAATGTGTAAATCCGTCTTTTCTTTTTAAATTAGTTTTCTTTTTTCCCCTTCACCGCCGAAAACCGGAAGTCAGAAGAAAAAAATTCGATTACAATACTTTCTTCTATTGAAGATAGGAGAATGTAAAAATGTATAAAAATAAAGCAGTATTTTATAAATTTTTAGCTGCATCAAGTTTCAAATTTAGGTTTTTGGCGAATGAAACTGATAAAAATAAAATTCATTGGAGCTTTTAATGGTCGTGTAGTTTAAAAACAAGTATTCTGTTTTTCCCCCCCTCAAAAAAAAATAATAATAGTAAGCAAAAATAAATACTCTATCCTGTACTTTTAAGTAGGTTATTTTCTGATAAACAAGCATATTTGATTGTAAATTATAAAGTTAAAAATTTTTAATTCATTGAACAAATTAGACTTAAAGCACCCTCTATCGCCTTTAAGAAATGGTGATCATTTACTCGATATAGACATTTTTCACGATTTCAATAATTTAATTTAAAAGCAACTAATTAAAAATTTTAATTTTTTTTTCTAATGAAACATTAAAATTATTTACCATCAAGTCTTAACAGGCACCATCTAATATACTAATTTAAAACCCTTCCTAGACGGCGAACCTGATTGCGCCACTGTGTCATCGCAATTTTAAAACTGATCCATCAACACTTACTGCCTCAGGAAGTTACTAAATCATACATTTTCTTCGCAATGTAAATTTATACCTTGAACATCATGAATATTTTTCCCGATATCCTATCGGTTTTCTTTTCGATCCTTTTTCGCCTTGAAGCATGAGTAATAGAAAATTTTCTATTTAAAATAGATGCTGTGAAGATGCGCAGCTTTCAAAAATATCTTAAAATATTGTTGCTTGTTTCTGTAAAAGAAAAACTCTACAAAAGGGAAAATCACTCAATCGAACACCTTTTTTTTTTTAGCAACACAACGTTAATGAAACTTCTTTGAGTTTTTTCAGCATTAGAGATACCTTGATACTCTAAAATTGCAACTTTTTTTCCCTTCCTCCTTTTTTTCTTCTTATTTCTCGGCAACGTTTTGGCATTTTCATGAGCCTTCAAGCAGAAGTAATCGGTATCTATCAGCTCGAGATATTTTCTTTTTTATATGTACATATGTAAAAACTGTAATTCGACATCAAGTACACATAAATATCCTTCGTAGATAGATACCTCGGAGCACTTTTTCTCTTTTTCTTGAAAAACGATCGTTTAATGATGGGAAAATGTTTCATTTAAGTGAAAAACTAAAAGCGTGATAGAAAATACGCTTTATTTTCTTTAATTAAAGAATTTGTTGCTTTTCAGCTTCAGGAATTGCAAAAGTTCGAACAAGTAAAATGTATCTAGATATTTAATGATAAAATATTGCACTTACATTTAAAGTTGTTACATTTGATAACTGATTTTTTTAAATTAACTATTTTGTAATGCGTATTGTAATCAGGGTTGGGTTTTTGCCGGCGGAAACAGTGGCAGAAAGTGGTTTTAACCGGCAAAAAACTGGCATAAATTCATTTCAAGACATAATCTGAGACATTTTTAGTAGTATTCAGTTGCTTATACATTTTATTCATGATAAATAACAAATAATAATTTGGGTTAAACATAAAGTAAAAAACATGATTGTTCTATTGCAGTTGCTCATAAAATTAACTTAGCTTTATTTAATGATGGAAATATCATTTAAACTCACAAATGCAAGATTCAAATCTCATTTAATGCAGTGTTAGCTTTTATGCTAGCTTATTTTTTTAACTAAATTCTTTATATATTAAATACATGTGTGAATTATGAATCATTGCAGGTTAAAGTTCTTTTTAGTATTAATTCTTAGTTTCTGCCAGTTTTTGCCACTTACTGGCAGAAACTTGCCAACCCTGATTGTAATAGTATTTCTTTTTTAGCAAACTTCATATACACACTAACCCCCTCATATATTATAATTTTAAATTTAAAAAATAATCCGAAGTGTCGCATAAATTGTAATGAAATCAAATTGTGTCACTACTCCCAAAGGATTGAGAAAGTCTGCGATAAATAATAAAAATGTTGTTACCAAGCTATTTGAGTTACCGCGGTTGCATTTTACTTTCTCATGAGCAGCCATGATTTAAAACCCTTTACAGACGGGCGCGTTCCTGACTGCGCCACTGTATCAGCGCAATTTAAAAGCTGATCCTTCAACACCTATTGCCTCAGGGAGTTTTAAAGAAATATGTTAAACTTTTCTTGTCAATGGAGACTTACATGGAATATCATGAGCATTTTGCCGGATATCATATCGATTTTTCCCCGCTCCTTTAATCACCCTGAAGCATGAATAACAGGAAATTTCTTTTTTTAAAACAAGACGCGCGAAACCCTCAAAAATGTCTTTTTAAATATTTTTACTCATTTCCCATCAAATAAATTTTTACGAAAGTGATTTTTATCCAATCGAAGATTTTTAGCAACAGTACGTTAATAGAACTTCTGCAACTTATCAGAAAGAGGTTTTCAACATCGAAGATACCTAGATGCTCTAAAACTGTTATCTATTTCTTATCCCCCCCCCTTTTTTTTTCTTTTCTCTCTATTTTTCAACACTTTCAGGAGCCTTCAAGCAAAAATAATCGATATCTAGCTGCTCGGGATACTTTCTTTTTTGTTTAAAACTGTGTAATTCGACGACGAGCACAAAGAATATCTCATAGATAGATACATCGGAGTGTTTTGTTTGTTTTTCCCCTTTTGAAAAAAGACCATTTAATGATTGGAAAATGTTTCATTTAAATGCAAAACAGAAAGTACGATAGAAAACACATTTTATTTTCCTTAATTAAACAATTTACAGACATTCGATTCCGGGATATTTTTCTAACGAGTAAAACTTAGTCGCATCAAAGTAAACAAAAATTAAATTTAACAATTTTTTTCTACAAAATTCCGAACTTTACGTTTTAGACATTATCTTATTACTAAACTTACTGTATCTTAACCATGCTTTAAAATGGAAAGATTTTAAATTAATTCTTTATTTTTCCTTAATGCTAAGTTCACGCTTTCGTATGAATGCACACCTAGAACCACACCATGAAAAGCAAAATACGAATTTGGGGCTACCAACACAGATAAAACCAAAATTAAATTGAGAAAAAACATCAAAAATGAAACACAACAAAAATACTAAATTAGATAAAAAGAAATTAAAAAGAGAAAAATAATAAAAAATTAAAATCTCATTTGCAATGTGTTAACATAAAAAATATACCATACATCAATATGTAAACAAAATCATTTAATTTGACTATGCAAACATAAACCCAATATCTTAATATAAGATGAAATAAGAAATAAAACTGGATAATTAATGTAATCATAATTATAATTCATTATTGAAACATTTTGAAATTTAATACATGTAAAAAATATAAATATATCAAGATATTGAATTAAGCATTTAATATATGGGGTCTGATGAATCTGCTATGTTTATACATATTTCGAATATTCCTTTTAATATCTTCTATTGATGTATATTGTTTTACAATTAATGGTTTTATATATGTACGGGGTTATTCTAAACGATGGACCCACGCTGCACGGCAAACATCTACGCGATAACCTAACTCGACCCCCACGCAAGAAAGCGTATCTGCTGTTACTGAGAGCACGGTTACGATTACGTTTACGTTTACGTCACGGTTACGTTTCAAAGTTACGATTGTTTCAGAAGCTGCCGGTAGAGGTCGCGCGGCAATACGCCGCGATTTCGTTTGGCTGTCGGTGAAACGAAACGATTTTCTCGTGTGTAGGGTGTCGCGTAGATGCTTGCTGTGCAGCAAACAGCACATTGAACATTTATAGTGTCTTAAAAATAAAACTTGTTTTAATGTCTTAAAAACAACACATTGAACATTTATAATGTCTTAAAAATAAAACTTTGAAACTTCCTCTTTTCATTGGCATAATGATTGTATTCATTTTGGATTTGTTCTTTTAATAAATGCAATTTTTTGAAAATGGATCCATCATTTAGAATAACCCTGTGTGTGTGTCAAATTATATCAAACAGAGGAGATGTCATATATATATATATATATATATATGACATCTATATATCATTATGTCATATATATCGTTATGTCATCTATTATGTCATATATATATATATATATATATATATATATATATGACATAATGGTTCTATATATATGATATATATATAGAACCATTAGATAATACTACAAATCAACATCAATTTCTAGAAAAACTTATTAATGCAAATTAATACAACATGAATCAATCAGAGTGATGAAAAACAAGTAGCAATCAAATGGAAATTCTTAAACAAGGGCATCAAATGACTACAAAGTAGAAATCCAAATAATACACAATGAAAATGCGCATAGCAGCATTAGACATTTTGTATAAAAATTAAATAATTTGCTAATGATAAACATATAGCTATACGATTATATATATATATATATAATATCGATAGGTATATTTTAGTAATTTCTTTTAAAAAAAATCGTAGTGTTTATATGTCTGTGTATATGTGTGATTTATTTCTGATTAATAGTATTTCTAAATATACCTATCTAACTCTCTATTATTTTTTTTTTCATTTGTTTAGGTAAGTTCCATTCTCTGACAGATATGTTGGAAATGATTGTTGAGCCTTGTAAGTTTTTCTCCATTTTATTTTTAATCGTGTATAAAAATTTATGAACCATTGCTCATGCTGTTAGCTGCACCACGGCCAAACTCGGTTCTTCCCCTTCCATGGCCTTCAGAATCTTAAAATGATTAAAGGCGCCGGTAGATGGCGTGAATACTCAGTGTAAATAATGATAATTAAATGTTATTTTTACACACAAAAATACGAAAAACGTCGCTGTATATGCTTTATAAAAGATATAGATAATATACGTATATTTAGTCTCGGTGGTTTGTATATTAAAATCAGGAAAACTGAAAGATTTGAAGATAAAAATAAATAAGTAAAACGCTTTCAGCATAAACAATTAAAAATATATTAAATAACACTTTAATATAACCCGAAAAATAAAGATTATAAGTAAATTTCTGCATTTAATTGCATTTAAATTCTTCATTGCTTGAAACATTGGAAATTCTGACCATAAAATATGTATGTATGTATGTATATATATATATATATATATATATATATATATATATATTAAATATTTACTAATTTCAAAATATTAAAAAAATTAAAAAAAAAAACTTTTTCAAAAACCATATTTTTCTTAAATCACGATAACTTTTTAAAATTTGAATTATTTTCGCTTTAGATTTCGGATGTAAAAAAAAAGGTGCATAAAGTTGATAGCGGAATACTTTGCAACAACGAAAATGAAATGTACAGGGAAATAAACAAATGGTAATCATAAATTTTTATCATGTTTAGAAAAAAGTAAAAAACAAGAGAAATTATTAAATCAAATATTTGAATTTTAGGCAGTTATAGTATAAGAAATAAAATAAAAAAATTTTACACAATAATAAGATAATGAACAATTTCGCCAGTATCCTGCAGTTAACTCATAACGAAATATTTTTTTTTAAACATAGATTATTTTTACACGATTCTTAATCAATTAATAAACATAGAATTGCAATGGAATATATGTACATTGCAAACATTTTTCATTAATTTGGCCGTTATATGTGTTGATCTGACCTATTCAAGATTGTAGAAAATAGCAAAGTTGCATATAAAATTAAATATTCTAACTCTTGACATTCATAGTGTAAAATTGTATGATAAAATTAAAAGGATATTTTCAGCAAGCCTTTTAACCATTAACCGGTAATCAACTTATATAGATTTTTTTTCTTTTCAAAACAAGGATATTTACACGATTTTTAATTATTTATAAAATATACGTTTCTTTGCATTGCAAACAATATTTAATCGCCAAATGTATTGGCGATTACATGTGTTAATCTGAAATACACTGTGAACTATTTTCAATATATTAAAACTTTATTATGTGCTAATTTTAACTATACATGCATGTAGAAAATTTGCAAAATAAATTGTAAAATTAAATATTTTAATTCTGGAGAGTTAAGGTATAAAAGCATACGATAAAAAAAAAAAAAAAAAAAAAAAAAAAAAAAAAAAAAAGAAAAGAAAGAAAAGAAATTACATATTTCATTATCTATAAAAAAAAAAAAAGATACGTGTGGCACTCGGGGACTGCCGCGGTAAAGCTATGGCATAGCATTTTTTATCAACATATGCAATTATAATTATTTATATATTTTTTATTTATGCAGTTTTTTTTTTTTTTTTTTTTTTTTTCTTTTTTTTGTCTTTGATATTAATTCAAGTTAAACATTTTGAGCGTGATGACCGATAACATTTTTTTTTCTTGTATTGAACAAATGAGAAGTTAATATCGTTTAAAATATTTTTACTATCTTACAATACATGTAGGTTAATCAGGAATTTTTATCATTGAAATTATACGTTTATGTTAGCTGAAATAAAAAACATAAGTTTAAGACTTGATATTCTCAAAATATCTGAAAAATACCGTGTTAATGTCTGCCGAAGTCTACCGAAGGATACCGTGCCGAAGTCTGCCAAAGTGAAGCTACGTTAGCCGGAGTGTTAGGATTTTTTTTCTCGTTACGGAATTTCAAGACTCTTTCGCCGCGCTCAAAGCCCGCGATAAAAGCTATGCAATACCTTAATAAATTACAAACAAAATTTGGCCGCGCTACGAAAATTAGATCGCGAGTTATAAGTATTTTAAATTTTCCGAACCTCACCGTGGGGGTCTCCTGTCACCAAAAGTAACACTGTCTTATAATAAATTACCAAACAAAATTTGGCCGCACTACGAAAATTAGATCGCGAGTTATAAGCATTTTAAAATTTTCTACCCTCTCCATGGGGGATCTCCTGTCACTAAAAATTAATACAGTCTCGTAATAAATTACCAAACAAAATTTGGCCATGCTACGAAAATTAGATCGCGAGTTATAAGCACTTTAAATTTTTCGACCCTCACCATGGGGGATCTCCTGTCACCAAAAGTAACACTGTCTGATAATAAATTACTAAACAAAATTTGGCCGCGCTACGAAAATTAGATCGCGAGTTATAAGCATTTTAAATTTTTGACCCTCACCGTGGGGGGTCTCCTGTCACCAAAAGTAACACTATCTCATAGTAAATTACCAAACAAAATTTGGCCGCACTACGAAAATTAGATCGCGAGTTATAAGCATTTAAAATTTTTCGACCCTCACCATGGGGGATCTCCTCTCACCAAAAGTAACACACTGTCTGATAATAAATTACCAAATTAAATTTGGCCGCGCTACGTAAATTATATCGCGAGTTATAGGCATTTTAAATTTTTGACCCTCACCGTGGGGGTCTCCTGTCACCAAAAGCAACACTATCTCATAGTAAATTACCAAACAAAATTTGGCCACACTACGAAAATTAGATCGCGAGTTATAAACATTTTAACTTTTTCGACCCTCACCGTGGGGGGTCTCCTGTCACCAAAAGTAACATTGTCTCATAATAAATTACCAAACAAAATTTGGCCGCGCTACGAAAATTGATCGCGAGTTATAAGCTTTTTAAATTTTTCGACATTCACCGTGGGGGGGGGGGGGGTCTCTCCTGTCACCAAAAATTAACACTCTCTCATGATAAATTACCAAACAAAATTTGGCCGCGCTACGAAAATTAGATCGCGAGTTATAAGTATTTTAAATTTTTCGATCCTCACCATTGGGCGGGTCTCCACTCACTAAAAGCTACATTATCCTACCTTGTTTTATCTTAAAACGATTCTTTTCTATACACATTCTATCAGGAATTTTTATTATTGAAACTATAGATTTATAGTAACTGAAATAAGATATATAAGTTTGAGACTTGATATCCTCTTAATATCTGAAAAATACCGCGCCAATGTCTGCCGAAGTCTACCGAAGGATACCATGCCGAAGTCTGCCGAAGTGAAACGACGTTAGCCGAGTGTTAGGTTTTTTCGTTACGGATGTGTTAGGATTTTTCGCGTTACGGAATTTTTGGATTCGGTCGCCGCGCTCAAAGCCCGTGATAAAAGCTATGCAATAGCTTAAAAGGCAAGTCTTTTCGCCAATATCTGGCAATCTAATCACATAATTTTTCTCTTTATTGAAAAAAAAAGGCTATTTATACGATTTTTAATTATATTTTCAGTAAATTAAAATACTGTAGGTGCTGATCATGAAAACAGGAAGTAAAAAACTAATAATACTAGATAAATAACTTTTTCTAGGTGTTTCGTATTTTAAAAAAATCGACGTCTTTCTTTTTTTTTTTTCTTTTTTTTTCTTCTTTTCGACTCCAAATCGGAAAGATATACACGAAAGGAAATTTCTGCAATTTTTTAGCAAATCGTAAGTGTAGTATGGGATACAGCGAAAAACCGTTTATTTTCTCTAAAAAAATTAAAAATTGCAATTTGTTAATTTTTACTCATGAAAACAGAAGCGCGCAAGGAAAATTCTTGATTAGACACAGTCCGTAAAAGCGGCCCTACGATTCTCCGGAGCCAAACTCCGATTCCCCTAAAACAAAAAAGTTACGACTTTTTGGTGGCCGTATAAGGGGAATCAAGTTAGGCTGTGGCTGCACACAGTCACATATAAAACTATTCGGATGTTGCAATCCTAAAACTTTCTTCTATCTCATCCATGTTAACATTTCAAAATTCGTTATCACAATGCCAAAATTAAGTGGTAGTCTATGTCCATCATAGGATTTCTAATGATATGAAATCCCGTACATTAGTGCATGAGACATGATTATTGTTAAAATAACGTAAATCATGCAAGATGTGCATAACAGCGCCATTTGTTGGATGATTTACACCGTAACCTGATTTGCAACAATTTATGTTAACATTTAACTACACCCAGAAAAAGGAATTGATGAAAACTACAAAACATATTTTGTTGAGTACATTTTGGTTGATTTCGGCGAATAAATTTAGTTAAAAAATTCGTTTTGTTGCTCAGACACATACACAAAAAAAAGTCTTATAAAATTTTAAAAAAATTTCATCAATTTTGAGTTTTACTTAAGTCTTGTATTTTCAATTTGTAATTCTACAAAATTTTGCTGTTATTGCAAAATTGGTGTGCTGTAGCCATAATTCTCTCACGTAATTTTGTTTAATTGACATATATAGCTATAAAGGATTAACACAATTTTTGGATAGCTAAAACTTTTTAAATTGACGGATTAATGACGTTATTATTACGTTATTATTCATTTCCGATGAAAATTGTAGACAAAAAAATGAAAAAAAAAATCAACAATATTTTTTTGTTCATTCAAACAAAATTTCCATTGACCCATATTTAAACGAAAAGATTTGTTGGACCAAACAAATTTTTTGTTGATTCAACAAAACTGTGAATTTGAAGTTTGAAAATTCAAGCATTTTTTCTTGCGATTAGGCTACTGCGAAATTCGTGAAAAATGCAGAATAGCAGTTCGATCTGTTGTTCGATTTACACCAAAATGTAAACAAGACCATCATATTAAGAGGGCTCGTACAGACTCCTTGAACTACTTAGATAAACAAAATACTACTTAGAAACTCCTTAAATTGTATTGCGGTTTTGCACGCTAACAATATTGCTCCCCTCCCCCCCAAAAAAAAATAATAATCGCGATTGTAAAACGCATGGTAAACCCTTTATGCATGTCATTCATCAGAAGCACAGCAGTGATTGGTTGGGATCATGCTAATAGCAACTGAAGTGATTTGCTTTTCACAGCCATAAGGGAAAGAAAAGTGAAAAGAATAATCCAGACACACCTCTAAACTTCTAATTTCAAAAAGTGATTAACACTGTTTAATTCCTTCACAGCTTAGCTAGATATACAACTTTGATTTCTTCTTCATAATACGATTCATCATCCTCAATTTTGATGATAGTGGATTCAGGGGTGATTCTCGTCCGAAATTGGGTTATCACATAAGTTCCGCATAGTTGCCAACTTGTACGGTTTTGTGCGCAGGAAAAAAAACCCGCAGAGAAATGCAAATTTCGTGAAAAGATCGCCGAAAAAGCATACATTTCGTCAATATTTCGTGAAAAAATGACGATTCCGTCAATGTTTTTGTCAACGAATTTTGTCAAAAGATCGCGGAAAAATGCGAATTTCATGTGCGAATCGCGGTTAAAACGGCAATTTCATCAAATATCGCAGATAAAACACTAATTTCGTCTGAAGACGGCGGGAGAACATCGATTTCGTCTAAAGATTGCGGATAAAAAGCCGATTTCTTAAAAAGATCGCGGGAAAAAAACGCCGTTTTCGATGAAAGATCGCTTACAAATATTTTGTCTAAAGATCACTGAAAAAAAACCCGCCGATTTCATCAAAAGATCACTGAAAAAAAAACCCGCCGATTTCATCAAAAGATCACGGAAAGAACGCCGATTACGTCAAAAAATTGCGGGGATAAAACGCCGTTTTCGAGAAAAAATATTGAAAAAATGCAAATTTTGTCAAGAAAAAGTCTATTTCATAAAAAAGAAACACAGGAAAACGCCGATTTCGTCAAAACATCGCAGAAAAACCATGGATTTCAACAAAAGATCGCAATTTCGCAATAAATCGCCGATTTTGCTAAAATATCGCAGATAAATCGCTGATTTTGTCTGAAGATCGCAGGAAAGCGCCGATTTCGCCTGAAGATCGCGGGTAACCCCCCCTCCCCCTCTCGCGGAATCCCTGCGGAATTGGGGCTGTGCAAGTGCATGCCACATAAATAACAGCAAAAGTGACAAGTCCATAAAATTTTTGGACTCCTTGGTTTTTTCTTCCCAACTCTGTATGAACCCTGTATTAAATAATTTAATCTGATGAAGTGGAAATCGTGGTAAATGCTGCATAGAAGCTCCACCTGTTGAGTGATTTACATCACAATGTAAAAAAATATCAATTCATATCATGGGCTAACTGAATCTGAAATTTGATTAAAATCCGTGCATTGGTTCTTGAGATAGAGCTATTGCGGAAATCGTGAAAAATGCTGTACAGCAGTGCTACCTGTTCAGCGATTTTCACCAAAAGCTAATCAGAACCGATTTATGAACTAACTGAATAAAAAAAATTATTAAAATCCATGCATTATTTCTTGAGATAGTGTCCATATAATTTGTCACACACATGGATACGTATAGCCTGACAGACAGACATTTTGTAAAAAGATATTTTTGGTATCTCTGACTCCTAAAGCGTATAAATCCGTCGAAAATTTTTACAATTCTAATGCTGCTTTCGTGTAAAGATCGAAGAAAGTAAAAAGGATTATGAATCTAATTAGTTTAAATTTAACCTTTTTAAATATTTACAATTTTTTTTTTTAAATTTTGACTCTTGTTCTTCAATATGGTTTCCATAAACATTTTTCGCGTGTTATTTTGATTAATTCCCAGATTTTTACAGATAGTATTTTCTTTAAATAGTGTGTATGAATATTTTCATCTTATTGAAAGATTATATTTTTATTGGTGTTCTTAAACTACTTATTAAATCGATCTTTCAGCACTTTACGCATAAAATATCTACCTTTTTAAAGAAATTGAGTAGGTAATTTATTAATCATCTCGTTTAACATTGCGTAAAATGTTAAAGACGATTTTTTTTAATCGGAAATTAATTTGAATTTTTTATTAATTTTTTTAAATAGATTCTATGAATTAAAGAATTATCAAGTACCGTTTAAAACATACTTATTTGTATGTGATGCCTTGTATTTTGAACAGGGTTGCCGGCTTTTAGCCAGGCCATAAAAAGCCGGCGGGCTTTTTTTGGTTTTAACCATTTAAAAAAAAGTTTTTATTTTTTAAAAGCTAGTATACAGCTAATTCATATTAAATTTGGATTGATTTATTTTTAATACGCTTAGAATATTTTCTATTAAAATTGTAAATTTTATTTATTAAAAAAAATTAATGAATCTTTATAACTGCTACATGTCAACTGTGAAGGCATTGTGCCTGAAAAAATATAAAACATTTAACAGAATATATTTTATGCTTTAAAAATGTGTTTCGAAATTCTGTATTACATAGCTCCACTTACACTACACATTTTAAGGAATTATATTTAATTGAACAATGACAAAATGTAACTCATTAAATCATTCATGGAAACATTCTTACATGTCAGCATGAAAAGATTGTCATAGAATGAACTATGTTGAAAGAGAAATTAGGAAAAATTGTCTTTGAGGAGAGTTTAGTACTTAAGTATATAAAATAAAGAAAGCAATTTTTAAAAAAAATGTTCTCCAACGAAAATTTTTGAATGTAAATTTTATAAAGCTCCTTGCTATTTAAAAGAATTGCATATATGCACTCTTGCATGAATATTCTGTAAAACATCATAATTTATTAGGATTTATGTATACATATATAAATCAATATTATTTTTAATAGTAAGAAATAATGTTTTTATTACATGACTTTATGCATGTTTTTAAATGTTTTTTTTTTTTTTTTTTGGAAATAACATAAGACTGATATTAATAGCTCTTAAAATTAGTAGTTAATAAAACATTTAACTAAGTAACTATTGTCCTCTTTAATTTTATAAAACTGTAAAAATGGAAAAACAAGGAAGGGATTAAAAATCAATTTAAAATAGAAACAGCAGTTGATATGGCTGTTTTAAAATTTAGCTGACATATTTGCAATTCTGACTAAACCATTAACAACTCCATCAATCTGTTATTCTAATATTAATGTCTTCATTATTGGAAAAAAAGTTATTTATTAAACTTAAGGTCAATTAAATATCATTAGAACTAATTAAAAATACACTTAAAAAATGTGTAGTTTACAATTAAAATGTTTCATTGTATAAAAGTCAATTTATGGCCAAAAAAAGCCGGTTAGAACCAATAAAAGCCACCGGTCAGGCTTTTTTTAATTTTATCCATCTTTTTTCTTCTTGCAACCCTAATTTTGAGCTATTTGTGTTCTGCATTAATATCGTTTTGTTATTGGTAAATTTGAAACAAGTAAAATACTATTAAAAATGTGCATTTTATAGACCAATATTGCAACTGGTCGCGAGGGTTATCTGAATATTTTTCACGCACGCTTTGTAAAAATAAAATTGCATTTTTGCTAAACAGAGTAATTATATATGCGATATGAGCCCTTAGTTACAGCACAATACCAATTAATGGATTGGGATACAATTTCCGATGTGGTAATTAACATTTTCCAATGTAGTTGAAAAATGTTATAGAGCCCGGTCTTTTTTGTGCTATTTACAGTCGACTCTCGTTAATTCGAACTCTTCGGGACCACAAGAAATGTTCAATTATCCGAAGTTCGAATTATGGAAAACATGCTTAATATGGTATACTATTACAAAGGAATTAATTTTATAGTGTTTTTTAATCTTATTTCGTCTGTTATCATTAGAATATGACTTAATACTAAATTAGAATGGATAAATTCATAAACTAATTAAAAGATTAGAAACAAGCACGATGGAAGAAAAATTTAAAGCGACACTGATGGACAAACGGGGCTCTAAGAAAGTGGATATCAAATGCATTGTATTACATATACACTCGTTCGGAACAATTTTCACAAAAATCAGAGAAAGAAAGTTATTCAAATGATCTGAAATCCGTGTGAAAGAAAAGAAAAATGAAAAATCAGAATTCTCGTTAGTTCGAATTAAACGAAGTCAAGAGAAAATGAGTTCGAATTAAAGAAAATTTTTAACGTTATTCTGCCATTGAAAATTTCGGGACTTCATGTTTAGTTCGAATTAAGCGAAGATTCGAATTATCCGATTTCGAATTAACGAGAGTTGACTGTAATTATATTTGGAATACCATGAAATTTATATGTTAATGAGGTTTGACAATTATTGATAAATTAATCTCCAGTACCTAACGACAATGTCTTAGATGTAACAATACTAACAAAACTTTATTAGTCGCACTGGGGCCGATTCTACATTGCCTATGGCTATATCTGTCCCTGATCGTACTACAAAAGGGTACATTGCAAAATGTGGGAAATTAATTTAAACAAAAGCCTTTACGAAAATATGATCACAGACCTCTTTTCTGCGTGTGAGAAAGTCAAAGTTTTAAAATTCTGCGATTTTACTTTTTTATCATGGTTTATCAACAAACAGAAACTGCTTCTTCCATGTATCGAATAAAAAAAAAATATGTGTGCCACTCGGGGACTGCCGCGGTAAAGCTATTGCATAGCATTTTTTATCAACTTATGCAAAAATACCGCGTCAATGTCTGCTGAAGTCTATCGAAGGATACCTTCCCGAAGTCTGCCAAACTGAAACTTCGTTAGCCGGATTGTTAGGAATTTTTCTCGTTGCGGAATTCTTAAATTCGGTCGCCGCGCTCAAAGCCCGCGATAAAAGCTATGCAATAGCTTAATAAATTACCAAACAAAATTTGGTCGCGCTACGAAAATTAGATCGCGAGTTATAAGCATTTTAAATTTTTCGACCCTCACGGTGGGGGGTCTCCTGTCACCAAAAATTAACACTGTCTTATAATAAATTACCAAACAATATTTTGCCAAGCTACCAAAATTAGATCGCGAGTTATAAGCATTTTTAATTTTTTGATCCTCGCCGTGGGGTGTCTTCTGTCACCAACAATTAACAATGTCTCATAATAAATTACCAAACAAAATTTGGCCGCGATACGAAAATTAGATCGCGAGTTATAAGCATTAAAAATTTTTCGACCCTCACCGTGGGGGTTCTCCTGTCACCAAAAATTAACAGTCTCAAAATAAATTACCAAACAAAATTTGGCCGCGCTACGAAAATTAGATCGCGAGTTATAAGCATTTTAAATTTTTCGACCCTCACCGTGAGGGTCTCCTGTCACCAAAACTTAACACTGACTCATAATAAATGAATAAACAAAATTTGGCCGCGCTACGAAAATTAGATCGTGAGTTATAAGCATTTTAAATTTTTCGACCCTCACCGTCGGGGGTCTCCTGTCACCAAAAATTAACAGTCTCAAAATAAATTACCAAACAAAATTTGGCCGCGCTACGAAAATTAGATCGCGAGTTATAAACATTTTAAATTTTTCGACCCTCACCGTGAGGGTCTCCTGTCACCAAAACTTAACACTGACTCATAATAAATGAATAAACAAAATTTGGCCGCGCTACGAAAATTAGATCGCGAGTTATAAGCATTTTAAATTTTTCGACCCTCACCGTGAGGGTCTCCTGTCACCAAAACTTAACACTGACTCATAATAAATGAATAAACAAAATTTGGCCGCGCTACGAAAATTAGATCGTGAGTTATAAGCATTTTAAATTTTTCGACCCTCACCATGGGGGCTCTCCTGTCACCAAAAATTGACAGTCTCATATTAAATTACCAAACAAAATTTGGCCGCGCTACGAAAATTAGATCGCGAGTTATAAGCATTTTAAATTTTTCGACCCTCACCGTGAGGGTCTCCTGTCACCAAAACTTAACACTGACTCATAATAAATGAATAAACAAAATTTGGCCGCGCTACGAAAATTAGATCGTGAGTTATAAGCATTTTAAATTTTTCGACCCTCACCGTGGGGGGTCTCCTGTCACCAAAAAGTTAAGTCTCAAAATAAATTACGAAACAAAATTTGGCCGCGCTACGAAAATTAGATCGCGAGTTATAAGCATTTTAAATTTTTCGACCCTCACCGTGAGGGTCTCCTGTCACCAAAACTTAACACTGACTCATAATAAATGAATAAACAAAATTTGGCCGCGCTACGAAAATTAGATCGCGAGTTATAAGCATTTTAAATTTTTCGACCCTCACCGTGAGGGTCTCCTGTCACCAAAACTTAACACTGACTCATAATAAATGAATAAACAAAATTTGGCCGCGCTACGAAAATTAGATCGTGAGTTATAAGCATTTTAAATTTTTCGACCCTCACCATGGGGGCTCTCCTGTCACCAAAAATTGACAGTCTCATATTAAATTACCAAACAAAATTTGGCCGCGCTACGAAAATTAGATCGTGAGTTATAAGCATTTAAAATTTTTCGACCCTCATCGTGGGGGGGTCTAATGTCCCCAAAAATTAACACTGCCTCATAATAAATTACCAAACAAAATTTGGCCGCGCTACAAAAATTAGATCGCGAGTTATAAGCATTTTAAATTTTTCGACCCTCACCTTGGAGGATCTCCTGTCACCAAACATCAACACTGTCCCATAATAAATTACCAAACAAAATTTGGCCGCGCTACGAAAATTAGATCGCGAGTTATAAGCATTTTAAATTTTTCGACCCTCACCGTGGGGGGTCTCCTGTCTCCAAAAATTAACACTGTCTTATAATAAATTACCAAACAATATTTTGCCAAGCTACCAAAATTAGATCGCGAGTTATAAGCATTTTTAATTTTTCGACCCTCACCGTGGGGTGTCTTCTGTCACCAACAATCAACACTGTCCCATAATAAATAACCAAACAAAATTTGGCCGCGCTACGAAAGTTAGATTGCGAGTTATAAGCATTTTAAATTTTTCGACCCTCACGGTGGGGGGGTCTCTTGTCACCAAAATAAATAAGACCACCAAAATAAACACTGTCTCATAATAAATTACCAAACAAAATTTGGCCGCGCTATGAAAATTAGATCATAAGAAACATAAGCTTGAGACTTGATATTCTAATATCTGAAAAATACCGCGTCAATGTCTGCCGAAGTTTACCGAAGGATACCGTTCCGAAGTTTTCCGAAAGGAAACGACGTTAGCCGAGTGTTAGGTTTTTTCGCTACCGATGTGTTAGGATTTTTCGCGTTACGGAATTTTTGGATTCGGTCACCGCGCTCAAAGCCCGCGATAAAAGCTATGCAATAGCTTAAAAAAAAATAGAGAAGAAGAGAAACAAAAGAAAAAACTATTTAACATAAGTTTTTAAAAATTACATTTTCAGAATCTTTGTAATGCCTTATATGCTAACAAACCTTTATACAAAATGTAAAAATAAATAAAATATTGTTGTAAAGGAGATCAAAAATTTCCTTGAAAAATTTATATTGAGGTCTCTGATCTACAGGTGTAATAAACCAGATTAATATTTTAAAAATATATTTATCCAGAATATGTACATTATGTTTAATTTTTCCCAAGTTAATTGTAAAACGGAAACTAGTGAAATTAGTAACTTATTCTTTCTGCTATGTCAATATAATAAGTGTTTTATGCTACTTTGTAATTCCGAATTGGTGTTTAAAAACGAAATCCCCCCCATTTTTAATTCATAAAAAATAATAATACTAATTGTTTTGCTATTGAACTTTTAAAAGCTGGATTTCATTTTAATATGTAGATACCTTCTAGACAAAACAAACCACCTATAATTATAAAGAACTTCGCGAATTTAAATATATTTTTTCTCTTTTATTAATTAGAATTGAAGTTATAATCCTGAAGAGCAACATCTTAACAAAAGCCATTAAAAATTAGAAAAACAGTGGCAGCCGTTTTTATTTGTGAGCAACTTTTAAAATTCTCTAAATAAATGTACAAAATATTCTACAATAAACTTTATATAAAATATTTGAGAAGAAAGAATAAATAAAAATCTCTTTTATCTGTATTATGGAATGACAATAAAAATTTCTTCCCTTGTGAGCAGTGACAAAATAAGCAGTTGCCAAAAACACTAAATAAAAGTAACATATTTTTTGTGCCCTTTGGTTATGGTCCATCAACAAAAAGAAACTGTTTCTTCCTCGTACCGAATTAAGGAATGACTTTTCTTTTGCCCAGGAGGACAGCGGGGAAAAAAATGGGAAAATTCCAGAAATGGAACGATGCGAATCTCGAAACTCAATAAAAGAGGAGAAAAAAAGTCGCTGGCGAAAAAGTGGCAACAGTAAAATATGTACTGGAATTGGTGTGATCATGTAGGCTATTTCTGTCGATATTTTATATTTTGTCAAAGTCAAATTTGTTCGGAAGTATAAATATGTGTTGCTCAAATTCAATCGCTTTTGCTTTCTCCTTTTAACATTTGTTATGTATGTTGGCATCCCTGTCTTGTATTTTTAACTTCCTGTGTATACATGAATGATTTACAGCAGGGAATGTCCTAGTATCAAAGTGATATTTAGACGGGGTATGGGCCATAAATGATGGATAATATGAATAAGCTTACATATTTCTGATTTGGAAACTCATCTTGCAACTAAAAAAAAGAATGAACTAAAGGATCCATCTCGGGTTGCCCCTTTTTTTATTATTGAAAATTGTAATAATTTTTACATTTAATGTTATATAATACCATTAATTGCAAATCAATATATGAATCATTGAATTTAATACAAAATTACCACTTTGAAATATGGGGGAAAAAACTTAAAATGAATTAAATGAAATTTGCAGAACCAAAGCGGAATCATGGATGGATGTACGTGGATGATGCATCAGGTACTTAGACTCTTTGATGTTTCCTAACAGTTATTTTTTTATTGTAAATTTTGTCTTATTTAAATAGGACATTTTCCCGATTCAATGACGAAAAAATTCGTTTTGTAAAACCTAATGATAAATGATTAAAAATTACATAAAAGACACCCTGTCGCAAAAGGATTAGTACATACTATAATTGAAAAAGAATATTTTTTAAATGTACAGGATACCTCGAAATTTTCGAATCTATCTATCTATCTATCTATCGATCTATATATATATATATTTAAAAAAAAATCGTCATTTTTGGTAATTTAATCAAAGCACAGAATTTCTACTGTAAAAACTACTAACCAAACTACTGAACCAAAAATCTTATGATTTGAGACAAAAAAAAATCTTTTGACATAGTTTTGCTAAGAAAGAATTTTCGAAAATTCCTCTTCTAATTAATGGGAGGGGGGGGGCAGTAAAAAAAAGGCCGAACTTTAAAATACCCTTAAAAATCTGATAGCTATTTTTCAACTGATAACACATTGTGATGTATTTTTGTCTGCTAAACTGAATGGTATAAATTAAATTAAGTCACTAAGGTAGGGTGCTCTTGCCCTTTAGAAGCTACGCTCACCAACACCCATTCAGACTTCCAAGATTCTAAAAGCACGCTAATTTCATCGGCTTTAAAATATTTTAATAATAATTAAAAAAAAAATAGCTATCTCCCTATAAATGATTTCCATTCATTTTTCTTTGACTGGAAATTTTTAAGGCCAAATTAGCCGCTGTTAGGAGATATAAAATTTGTCTTCGTCTTTGATTCTTTCATTAAAAAAAAATAGTTAAATTTTAAAATAAGCTAATATAAAATGAATTAGGTAAACAGTCTTTGTCTCTGGATATTTATTCTATGTATCATATAGTTCTTGATTGCAAAAACTTATGTATGCATGTTTATATTTCACATAAAAAATTGATATTCGTTTTTTTATTAGACATGGTAAAGCGACATGAAATGTGTAGTGCATTTTGAAAATTTGTGTTGTTGATTTCAATATATTTAACAAAACATTTGTTATATATCCCGATCGACCCGGATGATATTTTTTCAGTTTAGTTTAAATGATAATTCAAGTTATGTAGCTAATTACTTTGAAAAACATAGCTGCTAATAACTGAGATTTCAGAAGTATTCCTTTCAAACGCACAGTTCTATTTTTCTGTAAATGTTTTCAATTCACTCTCAATTTGAAATGTATTCTTCGATAGATAAATTACAATGGTTGTATGAATTCGTCGTTTGTTGACATAAAATACTTCCGGTTTAAGTATCTGACCAATAATTTTTATTCTTTACATCCTTTTTTGTTTCAATGTGTAAAAGGGTTCCGCACCTTTACTCGCTACGTTCACTAACCACCGCTTAATCGCTTGCGGATTCCGTTTGGTATCGCGAACATGGAAAGTGATCCCCTTTTTTAAGCTATTTTTTATATGCTTTGGGGGCTCTGCCCCCTACGAGCTACACTCGCCAACCCCTGTTCAGGCACTTTAGATTCGAAAAGCACTCTAATTTCATCGGCTTTAAAAAGACTGGATTATAATTTAAAAGAAAATTGGTGATTTCTTTGTAAACGGGTTTCCATTAATTTTCTTTTGATTCGAGATTTTTAAGGCCTAATCTGTCGTGTTGTTAAGAGATACAATGTCTGTTTTTCGTCTTTGATTTTAAAAAAAGTTTTTTTAATAAGCTAATGGAAATAATTACGTAAAAATATTTAAGTAGAGGGTTAAAATAGCTTTTTCGCAGGGCTAAACGATGTCCAAAGTACTGTAAATGTGTAATCTTTTTTTTTACAACATATTATATGTCTACACTCCTGGACAAAATTATAAATTCAGAAAATTTTTAATTTGTTTACATCGTAATATAAATAAGCTTAGCTTTACATTAATAAAATAATGATGAATATTTATAATAAGAAATATAAATTTAACATAACACATAAATAAAGTGTAGCAAGTAATTCAAGTAAGAAAATACATTTCTTAAAAAAAATAACATTATCTGAGACCTGGACAAAATTGTAAACTCAATGTTATTAATTTTTATAATCTGGCATAATTGATATAGATTAATACATTTTGTGATAAGAAACTAAAAAATGGAGTCATTATGGAACAATACATTTCAATACATCAAATACATATTTTAATTTTTCTCATAAAATAACATTATGTGAGATCTGGACAAAATTATAAACTCTAAGTTATGAATTTCTACACGCTGGTATTTTTGATATAAATAAATGCATTTGTGATAATAAACTAATAAATGGAGTTATTAGGGATGAATATATTTCAATACATCAATGCATTTTTTATATATTTTTTTCAAAAAAGGTGAGGTAATATAAATATAGTACATGTAGATTAGACTGAAAACGTAAAATTACAGAATTTAGGAAGTCAACGTACTTTTGAATCCTGGTGCAAAGTATTAATGTATACATTCAAAAATATGTTGAACCGCCATTTTTCTGAATGACTTTGAATATGCGACTCGGCATAGATTGAACAAGTTTTTCCAACTGTTCCATTTACTACTGGTTCCAAGCTGAAAGTATAGCCATCTTTAAATCCTTTGTTTTGATATTGACATCCATTAATATAGACTATTCGAACCATTGTACCCCAATAATTTTCACTGGAGTTTAGACCAGGACTGCGGGCTGGCCAGTTCAAGACATTTACATGCCAGCGCAGCAGTCAATCTTTTCAAGTTTCTGAAGAGTGCATTGCTCCGTTATCTTGCTGAAATATCCAGTTTACTCCAGCGATCAACGGTCCATATGGCAAAATATTACCTTTCAGCATTTACTGGTAGACTTCTGTTTTTTTTCTCCCATAAAGAAAAACCTGAGCAGTTTTACCATTTTGAGAAAAAACAACGACACCATCATGGATCTTCCACATGTTTCGACTACAGATATGCTGTTCATGTTTTATATCGTGCCCGTAGTATCTTATGCCCATCTGGGCCTTCTATATTAAACTTCTTTTCATCTGAGCAGATGACTGTGCTCCATTCTTTTGTGCATGGCATGCGCTGTTGCTGTTGTGCAAAGGGAAGTCTAGTTTTCACGTGATGGGGGCTCAAGTTTTGACTTAGCTTTCGTTTCAAATTCGACGCTCATTGAAGAATTTGTCTGACAATTCGAGAGCTTACATTTAGTTTTAAAATATTTACAATTCGGCTAGAAGAAGCTCCAGTACTAGATGCTGTTCGCAAGATAAATCTTCGATTTCTATCTGTTATCATTGTATGTTGACCGCTCCATTTTTTTCTCTCCGTACACTGACTTATTCTTTAAAATGTTTTTCACTGCTCCTTCTGAACATTTAATTAGAAAAGCAATTTGACGTTGCGTTTTTCCAGAATCTCTGAATCCAAAAATTTTACCAACTTGTACCTCTGTGAAAACTTGTTCTAGAGACGTTAGAAAAGTTGTTGATTTTCCCTGTTCTAAGAATAACATGTTATGATGCACGATAAACAACATGCATTAAATTAAAGCAATTATTCTAAAAGTAATTCAAAGGCAGACTATAAATTTTTAATAAAATCATGGAGAGAATTGAAAATATGAATGAATATGGTTTGCATTAATACCAATGTGAAAACTAATCTCATTGAATTAGTTTCTTATCGCAAAATACACTTATTATTTAGGTACCAAATACCAGAATATAGAAATTCATAACTTTGAGTTTATAATTATTTCCAGGTCTCATATAATGTTGTTTTATGAGAAAAATTAAAACATGTATTAATGTATTGAAATGAATTGATTCATAATGACTTCATTTAATAGTTTTTTATAATAAAATGCATTTATTTATATCAAATGTGCCAAAATATAAAAATTCATAACTTTGAATTTATAATTTTGTCCAGGTCTCGCATAATGTTTGTTTTTTTTTAAAGTTATGTATTTTCTTATTTAAATTACTCACTCCATTTTATTTATGAGTTATATTAAATTTAAATGTCTTATTATAAATATTCATTATTTCATTAATGTAAAGCTAAGCTAATTTATATTATGATGTAAACAAATGAAAATTTTTCTGAGTTTATAATTTTGTCCAGGAGTGTATCCTAGATCACCATGAGGAAATAAAATTAAAAATCTCATGACATCTGCACTTTGTGAGATTTGAGTAATAAAGAAGGATTGAGATAATAGTAATCTCACGGCCGTCTTCTTAGCTTGAATAAATTTTAAGATCCACACATGGAATACAATTATCTTTCGATTCAATTATGAAAGCAACTTCCGAAGTTGTTAGTTCGTCTTGTCTTCGCATGTCATCAAATTTATAAGTAATAATGATATTAAAATATTCTTGTCCATATAAACATATTCTTTTTCATATTATTCTAGTTATTTCGTGCAGCATTCTATAATTTTTAGCATACGAGTTCATTTGTCTGAGAATTTCACATAAATATATTCACATAAATAGTATATGTACTGAAAAATATTGTAAATTATCCTATTAAGCTGTTTTCTTAAGCTAATATTAGGTTTTGTTGCATTAAAATGTCTCAGTTTGTTGATTTTCTGCAAGCAAGCCTATTGGTTTTCACTGAATGGCTATGGAAACTTGGCGAAATATTAGAAATATCGCTAAGTTGGCGTCATTTTTGGCAACGCTTTTGGTCGCCAAATTTGGCGATATATCGTCAAGCTGCCGCCATTTGGTGGCAGTCTCGGCCCCGTCCCTTGCGCTATCTGCGTAGATTTTCATTGGTCCATTTCCAAAATGTTAGGGGTTTTTTTATATATATATATATGGGTGATTCTCAAAATAGGGGACAATTTATGTCTTTCGGCATACAAAAAAAATTGAGAGATTTTTTGTCATGTTTTTATATTTAGATATGTTTGTCTTAATATTATTCTTATTTGCACTCAAGAATTACTCACTTTTTAGTTAAAAACACCTTAAAATAACAGAATAAATGTTCAAAATGTCATTAGCATGGATGTCCACAGTAGCTGTGCCTTGTATATACTAGCTTTTTCAAGAGTTAATATCATGTTTATAAAATAAAACAAATATTATTCTTTCTTTAAATTAATCAAGGAGAGGATTTATCCAATACATTTCTTTTTAAAAATAAAATTATAGTATATAAAAAAGAATTAAAGTTTGTCCGCCATATTCTATTTTAAAAACAAGGTCATACTATAACAGCTGGTTATTAATCAAAATTCCTTTTTCACATATGACAATAGTTTGAAAATATAAAGTTTCTCGATGGCAACAAGTAGCCATTTTATCCCAGCCTGAAAATAGAAGCATGTATTGTATTTTAAGAATAGAAGTTGAATATTAGGGGCGTACATCAATTGTATGTCATTAGAATGGATAATAATTTTCATGTTTATTTTATAAAATTTTTATTTTACTTATTTGCATAGGACTTTTGTGTTTTAAAAAGCCCCAGAAAGGACTATTGCATTGTGATTATATTATGGCTCATAATCTTATTTAAATTAAAATTTGTCATTAGCATGGACAAATATCAGTGTCATTAGCATGGTTTTACTGTCCATGCTAAAGACTCCTATGTGCATAAATGTAACCATTGCTTATATTGTATCTTTTATAAAGTTTAATTTTACATATAAATTTAGGTATTACATTTATTATCTCTAAAATATGCATTAAATCTGTCAGAAAATCACTAAGACAGCTTCTTACATTGTTAGTGTCAGAATGTTGCTCATGTAAACAAAGTTTGTTCTTTGGTAATGTTTTTATTCTCCTTATATGTATATATGTAAAAATGGAAACCATTTTCTGAAAAGGAAGGCTAATAAATATAGAAAAAAAATATTTAAACAGGACGAAAATAAAAATTTCTTAATATATTTATTCCATGCAATTTGTTTTGTCATTAGCATGGCTCAAAAAATACTAATTCTTTTTTTAAAGTTAATTTTTAAATATTTAGCTCTGCTGACTACATGCAAAGTATACCTAATACTATATTAACAAAACCTATTTTTTTCAGAAATTTTGCTAACAGTAATTTTTTTAAGATTTCACTTTTGAAATTGTCGCCTATTTTGAGAATCGCCCACATATACAGTGGTGGCCAAAATTGTGGACACTTTTAGGTAGTTTTCATTCCAAAAAATAAACTATCCTTTGCAGCCGTCCGGAGGAAAGCACGAAATCAAATCAAAATTATTCAAAAATGTCAAAATGCGAAAGAGTTATTAGAAAAATGCTTCCCCATAGGAATAGCATTAGCTCGCGAGTATTTCCTCGAACGAGGACAGGAGCCTTAACCTGTACCTGCCACATTCTTTCTGATAGCAATCCTGTTAATACCAGAAAAACACCTGTTACTTATTTACACCTATTTCTTACTTCTCTGCTGACTAATTTCAAATATGAAAAAAAAATGATTTAAATCAAATGATTTTTTTTTAAAAATCAGTTGATTTAAATCTTGATTTAAATCGGTTGATTTAAATCATGCCAACCCTTCTGCTCACTCGTAAAAAGGCGCATGAACATTCTCCAGCAGACGATTTAATAAAACAAAATTAAAGTCTCGATAAATATTCCAAAAAGGAAAATATACTTGTACACTGAAAGAAAGATTTCGCAATAACACTCCTGCTCTTTTTAAGAAAACAATCAATAGATTATTACTAAGTTAAATAAAACTAGTCATTGGAGGACACCGTAATACTTACCCATCATGGAAATGCATAACATAATAAATGAAAACATAAGATATGTAAACAATTTATAAAATGCATTACAATTCCAAAACAAAATATAAACGTATAGTTAAGTATTTTTTACACATCATCATGCTCTATTAATGAATTTCGATAAATTGTATGAAACGCCAAACTATTCAAGTAGCACTGAATTGCATAAAAGAAACATCCTTATAACTCTAAAAAATTATCATATTCACTAACGGTTTCTTGCATCGAATTAAAGGTCTCATTTCCAATTAAGATATTTTTGAATTGAAATTTGAATGAAATACAGGGTCATGAAAAATCAAAGAATGTGGAAAACAGGATTTGAAATATCTCGACAACTAATAATCCAACCGACTTCGTTTTTTATGCAAAATTTGTGTTAATTTATTGCCTTTTACGTCCACTCCTTAAAATAAAAAAATTCGAAAATTTTTATATACCTTTCATCTGAACGAATTTTTCGAGAGTCCGAAAAAATAGTTCCGAATAATCGAGGTTACTGATATTAAATAGGCTTCGTCCCATTCTTACATACTAAGCACATACAAAATTTCAAGTCTCTATCTCAATTTGTTCGGGAGATAGAGCGGTGACAGACAGTAGAGATGAGTTCGGGCTCGTTTTTCGGAGCCCGGGCCCGCCCGAGCCCGATGATTTTGAATCCGAGTCCGCCCGAGCCCGAAAGATTTTTTGTTATCCGAGCCCGATACAAGAAAAAAATGAAAAAGAAAAAAATTCCACGACATTTAAAAATTGTTTCAAATGTGATGTCTCGCTTTTAAAAATTTCTTACATAAAAATAACTGTTAAATAAAAATTTAAATTCAATCTTATCAAAAGAGCAGTTTAGTATAAAATAAAAATATACTTATCCTGTAATAAGTCCTTTAAAACAGGACTCATATCCTGTTTTAAAGGATTTCCATATTTTTTGTTCTTTAATGAGAAAATTTGATGGATTCATTAAAAAAATGTAATGCATAAATAAATGAAGTTTGCAGAAATTAGTATTTGTATGCTGGCGAATCGGAAAAGGTTTTCAATTTCCTATAAAATATTATATCTTTAAATATAATCAATTCATTTCTCATAATAATTCGCCGTAAATGACATGAACCTGAAAATCTATGCAAATTAAAACGTTGATACGGTTATCTTAAAGGTCTGATGCTTTTATGGGAAAAGAAGAAACACTGATCGATTGTTTTCTATCGGTATAACATGGAAAATATGTTTACTTACTAGGGATGGGACGAATATTCGGCCACTATTCGGTATTCGGCCTATTCGGCCCTTTTGCCGAATATTCGGTTGGCCGAATATTGAAGGCTTGTTGACCGAATACTTCGGCCGAATACCTGTAGCCGAATATTTAGAGATACCTGGCCGAATATTGGTAAAATCTCGCCGAATAGTGAAAGATATCTTGCCAAACAAATTTAGGATTTAAAGAGTTTCATTTCTTACATTTTTTTTTTTCTATAATCCAAATTGGCTACTTCATTCATGAAATCATTCTCATTCTTACTTACAAAATATACAGTTATTCGATTGCTAAAAAATTCACAGCCTTTCTGTATTTCCTATAAAAGCAAGTGATATTTTAGAAAATGCTGCCCAAGTTGGAGATTTAATTGTATGGGAAATGTCTTCATTATAGAATGATATATTACAATTCAAGATATAAAAACACTTGTAAAAAACACTGTTTTATTCTAAAACACTTAAATATTTATTAATGTCTGCAAATTTCATGCACATATAAAAAAAGCTTTTATGAAATTTGTAACTTACTTCCGTAAAGTAAGAAATGAAAAAATTCATTCACTAGGTGTATTAACAATGATTCATTTTCAAAATTTAGATATCAAATATCACTATTCCAAATACTATAATGGTAATGGTACATCTGAAAACAGAACTGGTGGCAAACTAGAACACATTACATGACACAACTAGCTTTATGATAATCGTTTTATAAGTATTTAAACATAAATTCTAAATACTGAACAAAATATTTTTTTTATTCTATAGTTTTTAATTTTAAATAATTATTTGGATAATTACTGACTTAATTATGTAACATTATTATGTTTATATTTTTAATTTACATGTTCTTTCATTCATGTTATCAATTTCTGTTTATCCTTTTAATGCTTGTTGAATAAGTGGAATATTGAAGTTGAATGTGTATGCGCCAATTCAAATGTCAAAGATTTTGTTACCATATGCATTCTACTTTAAGCATAACCTTTTGCTTTAACGTGATTTGTAATTTAAAGCTTGGCAACTGATTTTAGAGCAGGCTCATTCTTACGAATTCGCTTATCATTAGGGACACAAACTCTAAATGATCAAATTTACTTCATTAAAGGTTATTTCAGAAAATATCTCCTCGTGAGTTCTGAGAGAGAGAGAGATTAAGAATATTATTAATTTTGGATGCAAGAAAGGGTAAAAGTATCATTTGATAGTAAAAGTGAAGTACATTCTTCATATTTTAATGAAAACATCTTATCATCCTGACTTACTGAAAATCAATTTGATGTACATTAAGATAAAAGAATATAATGCAATTTCATAATTTTTTTTGTGTTAAAATAAATGTTTCAAATTTAAAAATACATTTAAAAGCACATTTAAGAGTACTAATTATTAATGAGCTCCTATTTTTTATATTATATATAATCAAAATTTATTTTTTTCATTGGAAAAAAAAGTTGATATTCGGCCGCCGAATATTCGGTATTCGGCCTAAAATTTGGCCGAATATTCGGTATTCGGCTATTCGGCCAAATCACTATTCGTCCCATCCCTATTACTTACGAAGGGAAATCCCCATCATAAGTAGAGTTCATGCGAAAAAGAGAAAGATTAATCACTATGCTATTTTCATAAATTGAACGATTGTAACTCGCACAATTAAATAATTTGCAAATATCAAGCTTTTGATCTACATAAAAAAACCAAGAAGTCATTCTTTAAGTTTTATATAACTAACTAAATAAATAAACGACTGAGTTAAAAAATATCCTCTGTTACAAACGAAAATCCAACCAGAAGCTAATTTATTTTTTGTATTTGTTTTGATTGGCGCCATATCAGTAATAGATTATCGCAGGAAATGCAGCAGACATAAATCTCCAATCATCCCAAATTTTCTTTTGAAACAGCAATCAACTATAAAATATAAAAACACAATTTCTGTTCAACTTTCGTTTTGTTATAACAGCATTAAAATGATGTGAAAAACAAGAAGTACTCTCAAGGGGGAGGCGAGGAAGTTCTTTCAAACTTTTCTACACTCGAATAAATAATTTTCCGATTTCAAAAAGAATGAGCTCGAGCCCGAAGACTAAAATGAAAATAGAGCCCGAGCCCGTCTCATCTCTAACAGACACACACAAACGGATGGACGGCAAAATTTTTTTTCGAAAAATGTTTTTCGGAATCTCCAGTGTCCGAAACGTGTAAATCCGTCAAAAAAATTTTCGATTTTTAAACGATTGCAAGACTTACCCTATACTACGTATGATGGATAAGTAATAAGATAAAAGAAGTTTAGCTGTTAAAATATCAATATATTACGAAAACTGAGAATAAAAGTATGTTCCATAAAAGTTAGAATTAAAACTCAGGGCGGCAAAATGGTGCATTTTTTTTATTATTATTTATTACAAATATGTATATATATGAACTTTTTCGTGCTGTAACTCTCGAATTTATGAACCGATTTGGATGAAATTCTTTATCTGCATAGTCGGCCGAGTTCTTTGACCAGCTTCAACCGCCATCTTGTTTCAAAATTGAGGCCATTTGTGGACACTTATGGAAATTTTTATGTTTTCTAACTTTTTCTTTAAAATAACTTTTATTGTTAACTTACATTGTGTGACTGTTTAAAATGTCTTTTTATGTTTCTAACATTTTGTTTAAAATGATATATAAGAGTTTGCATTTTGTGAAACGGAACTTTTTCTATAAGTATACAAAGTTAAAAAATATAAAAATTTCAAAAGAATCAAATGGCCGCCATTTTGAAACAAAGCTGGATGAAGCTGGCAAACAAACTCGGTCGAGACATTAGTACTCCTATTATGCACATAAAAAATTTCATCCAAATTGTTTCATGAATTCGAGTGTTATAGCATGACAAAATTCATACGTATATATATGGGTGATTCTCAAAATAGGGGACGATTTCAAAAATGAAATCTTAAAAAAATTACTGTTAGCAAAATTTCTGAAAAAAGTAGGTGTTGTTAATATAGTATTAGGTATACTTTCCATGTAGTCAGCAGAGCTAAATATTTAAAAATTAACTTTAAAAAATAATTAGTATTTTTTAGCCATGTTAATGACAAAACAAATTGCATGAAATAAATATATTATGAAATTTTTATTTTCTTCCTGTTTAAGTATTTTTTTCTATATTTATTAGCCTTCCTTTTCAGCAAATGGTTTCCATTTTTACATATATACATATAAGGAGAATAAAAACATTACCAAAGAGCAAACTTTGTTACATGAGCAACATTCTGACACTAACAATGTAAGAAGCTGTCTTAGTGATTTTCCTACAGATTTAATGCATATTTTAGGGATAATAAATGTAATACCTAAATTTATACGTAAAATTAAACTTTATAAAGGATACAATATAAGCACTGGTTACATTTATGTACATAGGAGTCTTTAGCATGGACAGAAAAACCATGCTAATGACACTGATATCTGTCCATGCTAATGACAAATTTTAATTTAAATAAGATGATGAGCCATAATATAATCACAATGCAATAGTCCTTTCTAGGGCTTTCTAAAACACAAAAGTTCTATGCAAATAAAATAAAATAAAAATTTTAACTATAAAATAAACATGAAAATTGTTATCCATTCTAATGACATACAATTGATGTACGCCCCTAACATTCAACTTCTATTTTTAAAATACAATACATGCTTCTATTTTCTGGCTGGGATAAAATGGCTACTTGTTGTCATGGAGAAACTTTATATTTTCAAACTATTGTCATATGTGAAAATGAAATTTTGATTAATAACCAGCTGTTTTAGTATGACCTTGTTTTGGAAATCGAATATGGAGGACAAACTTTAATTCTTTTTTTATGTACTATAATTTTATTTTTAAAAAGAAATTTATTGGATGAATCCTCTCCTTGATTAATATAAAGAAAGAATAACATTTGTTTATTTTATAAACATGATATTAACTCTTGAAAAATGCTAGTATACACAAGGACAGCTGCTGTGGACATCCATGCTAATGACATTTTGAATCTTTATTCTGTTATTTTAAGGTGTTTTTAACTTAAAAGTGAGTAATTCTTGAGTGCAAATAATGAATAATATTAAGAAAAACATATCTAAATATAAAAACATGACAGAAAACCTCTCAATTTTTTTTGTATGCCGAAAGACATAAATTGTCCCCTATTTTGAGAATCACCCATATATATATATATATATATACTAGCAGGAGTGACCGAGCTAAGCTCGGTCAAAATTAACTTTGTGTTCAACTGGATATAGTATTATCACTGTATCATTCACTCTGTATTATAACTGTAAAACATGTTATTTATAATAGTAGTATTTTCAAAAACAATCAATAAGAAAACTGTTTGTATGCACATGTTCATAAATTTTACTTCATTTTAAAATTTACAACGAAAGGATATCGATCCAAATCAGTTTTTTAGCTCGACTCTGATTGGTTTAACCATGCATTTCGAATCCTATTAAGAATGTATAAGAAATTTCTTCACATTCTGAAAGACAATATTTTTTTTGCCAGACATAGCCAAATTTGGTGACATTTTTTAATTTGGAGACAAATACGTGTTTTAGCTTTCGTAATCTTAATGGTCGATTTTTCGGCCATATGTCGCCAATATTTTTTCAAATATCACCAACTTATTGACTGTTGCCATATTCTCGTAACTCTAACCCGTATTACCCAAAATGACCTACGAATCAAACTTGATCAAACATGTGACTTAGCTCAATGGTCTTGAGGTAATTAAAAACAATAAAATGTAAAATTGAATCAAAATCGTTTAAGTCATTTCTTAGGTAAAATTAGTTTGACAGCATTCAGCAATAAAGCGAAATGACCCACTAATATAATTTTGTTTAACGTGCGACTCAGCCCAATAGTCTTCTCGTGACAAAAAACGTTTCGTTACAAAATTTAGGTAAAATTGAGTCGTTATTATATATAATTAGAACAACCCTAATCCATTATGACCCAAAATGAACCACTAGTCGAATTTTCGCGAGCATGTGTCATAGCCCAATGGTTTTCTCTTTCCTGAAAATGATATAATACAAAGTATAGTCAAAATGGTATGATCCATTTTCTACATAAAATTAGCATGACCCATTATGACCACAAATTACCCTTATAATCAAAATTTCTCGAACATGTGACTTAGCCAGTGTTGGGGTTTTGGACGCCCAAATCCGGTTTTGGACAGGACACGTTGGTTTTACTGTCCAAAACTGTGCTAAAGTGTACAAAACTGTACTAAAGTGTCCACAACCTTAAAAAAATCCACATTTCACCACTGCACACTTATTAAACATGTGAATAAATAAATATCTCACAATATATTTTACTAACATTCTATTTAATTCTTTGGTAAATGAAAAAAGTTCAAACTTTTCTAATATCTCTGCAGCATAAAAAGTTCTGTTACTGTTAAATTTGTGCAATAATAATAAGCAATTCTTTATAATACTACATATGTAGTTGAGAGGGGATGCTTTTATTTCAGTTTTTGTGAAAGAAAAGGCTACAAAGAAATTTCTTTTTAAATAATGTTTCATTGTAAATTATCTTTTCTAGATTATTGGATAATAAAAGAAAACAAATATTTAATTTAAAATCTAGAAGTTATTTTTTTAAATATGTATTGTTATTATGAATGTGCAAATACAAAAGCACTAAACAGAATAATTCACTGTAATGTGTTAAAAAGTACCACCATTTTTTTCTTTTTCCTATAAGGGCAGAATGCTGATGAATTAGTATTAGATCATGTATAGATAACACAGCCTCAAAAATTGACTGGCTTATAAAATATAATGTCACATAGTTTTTAGTAGAAACTATGTGGCATTACCATTGACTTTCTAATATACGTAGACGACACATCCCATTGTTATCTCGGCATGGTTTCGAATCCAACATCTTTGGCGAAAAGATGCTGTTTTTTGGCGGTGATCGCTTTATTGGCAACTTTCAGATTTCATTCTCGCAGTAAAATAAATGTAAACATAGAAGCGAAACTACAAGCTGTTGCGAATGTTTACTACTGGAAGCTGAAATAATAAGCTCTTAAAAGAACTGTTAAAGGGTAAATAAAAAGAAAAGCAGAAGTGCGGTCAACTCAAGACAAATATAAGAATGTGAGTTTCGGCGGGAATGCGGTGAAAAAAATTCCGGGGAGATTTTGGCGGGAGAAAAACCGGTTTGGCGCGCGTTTCTAGTGAAGAAAGAGTATTTCAGCCATTTTGCATTTTGTTGTGTACTGTTCATTTACCAAGAAAAATTACTTATTTTAGTTTGAAAATTTAAACTAAAAATGAATAAAGGAGGTAGGCCAGCAGATACTGTGTGAGAACATTTTCTCAGAGTGGAAAATAATGATAATCCAAGAAATAAATATGCAAAGTGTAAGCATTGTGGGCATGTTCAACTTGGAAAAGTTGAAAGGATGAAAAAGCACATTTTGTCATGCCAATCACAAAAGATGTGTAATATTTCAGAAAGTGTAGATTATGATTCACTCAATACTGAAATAAATAAATGTGAAACTGAAAAGGGATCTATGATGGTGCAACCAAAAAAGAGGAAGTTTGAATATCAAGTGTTTAGATTCCAATATTGTTAAAACAAGCCAAGAATGCTGCAGAAAAACTGAATTTACTTGTTGCAATTTTTTTTTTCAAATAATATTGCTTTTACAGCAGTAGAACATCATGCTTTTAAAGAATTAGTTTCAGCCTTGCGCCCAGGATATAATCCACAAAGTCGCAAAGCACTAGCAGGAGAGCTTTTAGATCAAGTGTCAACCGAAGTAATACATCAAACGAAGAAAAATGTTGAAGGCAAACCAGTCACTCTTGTAGAAAATGGCTGGAGTAATATCCACAACGATCCAATAATTGCAACATGCATCCACAGTGAAGGAAAATCATATTTTTTGGATTCTGTGGAAACAGGTACAAAAACAAAAATGCACCTTTTCACAAAAGTATTTTTCAGCAAGCTATTACAAAAGCAAAAGAAACATTCAATTGTGATGTAAAAGCTGTTGTTACTGATAATGCTAGAGTTATGGAGAAGGCAAAGGAACTCTTGTATGAAGAGGATAATGGTTTAATAGTATATGGATGCAATGCTCATTATTTAAATCTATTAGGACAAGATATAACATCAACTCAAGTGCTACAAAATATATTTAAAGTTCAAAAGTTTTTCCGCAACCACCATATACCTAATGCATTATTGAAAGATGTTCCGAATTCAGTGAAACCCCAGTTACCTGGAGATACAAGATGGAATAGTCAAGTAACTTGCATTGAAAGTTTTCTGCGCAATAGACAAGCATATCAAAAAATAACTGAAGAAAATGAACAACATGTAGGCAGAGATATAGCCAATCTTATAAATAACTATCATCTATACAAGCAAGCCAAAGATACAATGTTACAACTGAAACCAATTGCCGAATCATTAAACCGCTTGCAAAGTGACGATGCTACAATTGATGACTCATGCCATCTATGGCTATCATTGCTCAAAGAAGAAAGTTTAGAACCTCACACCGCAGAAATTTCAAAAAGAATGGCCCAGGCCATGCAACCATTTCATTTTCTAGCATATTTTTTAAATCCCAAGTACAAAGGAGAAGGCTTGTCAAATATACAAAAAGAAAGTGCTCATAAATATCTAACTGAGAAATATCCTGACAGCATTTCTTTTTTAATTGCATATGAAGCGGAAGCTGCACCATTCCCATAATTTACTTTACAGAATCTGGAAAAAACACCTGTCCAGTTACATGGTGGACTGCAGTAGGCAAAACACTAGAACTGGAAGGGAAAGGATATTCTAAAGACTGTTTAGATTATATTAGGGTTTTATTATCATGTCCTGCAAGTTCAGCTTCAATAGAAAGAATTTTCTCTAACTTCGGTTTAATACATTCAAAACTCAGAAATCGTCTGAGTGTTAATACAGCAGCTAAACTGGTTATGTACTATCGGATGCTACGAGGACCAAAAGAATTAGATTACCGATTTTTTTCTTCTTACTTTTTTTTTTTTTTTTTTTTTTTTTTTGAGAGTTTATAAACCTTTACATTTGTTCCTCCAGTTTCTTTCATATTTATATTTCATGTCATGTTTTCAAAGCCAAAGTATGTAGCATTTTTATTAAATTAAATTTGATTTTGATTTAATCTAATTCTTGTGAAGATTCTATTTCTTGAGTTAAATAGTATTGTTACAATAATATTGTTATATAATATAGTGTCATAATAATAGTCAATATCTAAATATCTCATAATCAAACTAAATCAATTATTTTTATTTATACTATTTATTTCTTAACATGCACATATTGTCAGCAGTGAGCTGATTTAATCAGTATGCTGAACGTGACTTTTTAAGTTATTTTCAGTAATAACTCTTGGGAATTTCAATAACAGAAATTATTACATATAATTAAATTTAGTATCGTTTTTCTGCAATTACATTGTTACATAGGGTAATTATGTTGTTAATATTTTTGTATTGTAATCATTTTGTCAATTGCACAAACTTTAAGCATTGTTCTAAAAAAAATACAATTTTACTATAAAATATAGTTTTGGACAGTACGATTTAAACCATGGATTTTACCGTGGTTTAAACCATTGTGTCCAAAACCTTGCCAACCCTGGACTTAGCCCATTAGTTTTCTCGTGTCTAAAAATTGTTACATACAAAATTTCGTTAAAATTGATCCAGCCATTCTTTAAACATAAGTAGCTTGACCCAGATCCTTTATGACCCATTAATCGAAATTTCTCGAACGTGTGATCTAGCGTAATGATTTTCTCGTGCAAAAAAATGTTATATACAAAATTTCCTTAAAATCGATCCACCTGTTCTTTAGATATAGCTTGACATGATCCATTATGACCCATCATGACCCTTATAGTCGAAATCTATCAAACATGCAAGTCCATTAGTTTTCTCAAGTCAAAAAACAGTTACATACAAAATTTCGTTAAAATCGATCCAGCCGTTCTTTAAATATAAATAGCTTGACCCAGACCCTTTATGACTGATTAATCGAAATTTCTCGAACGTGCAACCTAGGCCAATGATTTTCTCGTGCCAAAAAAATGTTATATACAAAATTTCGTTAAAATCGATTCACCTGTTCTTTAGATAGCTTGATGTGATCCATTATGACCCATCATGACCCACAAATGATCCTTATGGTCGAAATCTCTCAAACATGTGATTTAGCCCATTAGTTTTCTCATGTCAAAAAACTGTTACATAAAAAATTTCGTTAAAATCGATCACGAAGTTCTTTAAATATAAATAGCTTGACCCAGACCCTTAATGACCCAATATGACCCATTAAAT
Organism: Maratus speculifer; assembly: GCA_964019185.1. Classification (NCBI taxonomy): domain Eukaryota; kingdom Metazoa; phylum Arthropoda; class Arachnida; order Araneae; family Salticidae; genus Maratus; species Maratus speculifer. The sequence goes on from OZ025290.1 coordinate 90,702,041, forward strand.
TTTTTTTCTCGAACAAGTAACCTAGCCCAATGTTTTTCTCGTGCCCGAAAATCATAGGATGCAATTTTTAGTCAAAATTGCGTGAGAAAATCTCTAGATAAAAATAGCATGAGCTACAATGACCCCCAAAAATGACCCAGTAACTGAATTTTTTCGAACATTTACCTAACCCAATGGTCTTCTTGTAATTTAAAACGATAAAATATAAAATTTGATCAAAATCGTTAGAGCCGTTTTTTAGATAAAAATTGCTTGACCCATAATGACCCACTAATCGAATTTTTTCGAACATGTGACCCAGCTCAATTGTTTTCTAGTGCCAAAAAACGATTGGATACTAAATTTCCTTAAAATCGGTCCAGCCATTCTATAGATATAAATAGCTTGATCCTGATCCATTATGACCCAAAATGACCCAATAATCGAAATTTCTCGAACATGTGACCTAGCCCAATGGTCTTCTCGTGCCCGAAAATGGTAAAATCCAAATTTTTGCGAAAATCGTTAGAGCCGTTTTTGAGCAAAATTTTACACACACAATTTTTGCTCGCATTATAGTATAAGATATGGATATGTATGTGTGTGTGTGTGTGTGTGTGTGTGTGTGTGTGTAAGTTAACATTTCAATGGTGGGCGGTTTTTGGTATCTAAGGGTCATGATCGACGAAAAAATAGCAAAATTTACCGGTGGGCTTTCCCCGGACGGCTGCAATAAGTAGTTTTTTTTTTTTTTTTTTTTTTTTTTTTTTTTTTTTACTTTTTGTAATGAAAGCTACCTAAAAGTGTTCACAATTTTGGCCACCACTGTATAAGGATATAGTTCACGAGATGTTTTATGTTTCTCGAATTTGATGATATCTATGGCGTCAAAGCCGCAAGATTTCTAACAATGAAAGTTATAATTTCTTAAAATACATCCATTACCATACCAACGAAGGAAGTTCAAATTAAATATTTTCGTTTAAGAATTAAAATGACTATAATAGAAAAAAAAAATCATTTTACTGATTTTGTTTAAAATATCAATTATTAAAAAGTTATTCATTTATACCATCAAAAAATTTACTAGCCTACTCTAAAAACATTACTTTTCGTGGAAAAATCTTTTAATAAATATTATAAAAAATATACAAATTTGATTATTTTTATTTAAAATTCTAATATAATTTTTTTGCTAAGATGAAAATTTCCAATTATTCTAGTCACACAATTATTATCCTACAAAGGAATTTTATTCTAATATACATTTTCTTTTCAATTCATGATAAATTTGTTAAATTTTTTCTCACGCAAACTGATTTTCTTATGCTGTTTGCGCTCAGAAGAAATATTTAAAGAAAGACGAAAATTAAAAACATCAAACCCAAACAAATGCTCTCTCCTCCTTTTTTTTTTTTTTTTTTTTTTTTTTTTGATAAACTGTTTTTAATTATTTTAATTCTATTCTTCACGTACACAATTTGTTTCATGTTGCAGGCTATTCAGAGGGGAATAATCGGAATATATCTGATAAACTTTTGTATATTTTTTTATTAAGCTAAAACAAGTTCTTGTAGTTGTATTTACTTATTTAGACGGGAATTTCTACTGATATATAAAATACTTTCCACGAAACAGGTAAAAAATAATAATATATTCTTATTAAAATAGAAAACTAAAAAAATCAAAAGCACTTTTGGATGCTTCTGATTTTTTTTAGTTTTCTAAAACTAACTTTTTTAGTTGTGCTCAATGGATTCCTGTCATCATGTATACCAGTTAATACGGAAATTTAAAATTATTCAATTTAACTATTATACAATTATGTGTTTTACAAATATTCAATTTACATGCGAGAAGAATTCAAAGTAACTGGTAACGGTAAATAAGCAAAAATCGCGGAAGATTATCTTTTTAATTAAAAATGAATAAAACGTTTTGGAAGAATTGTTAAAACTTCTTACAAATGACTCTTGGAATCACGTGTCTGCATCTAGAATAATCCAAATATTCGTTTCCGTGACTGCTAATATATACGGTCTAAACACGCTGCAGTATTGAATCCATTTATAATTAATGAGACACTTAGTCAATAAATCCAAATCGATCAGCTAGGATGACAGCCTGGTTGCATGAATACTTATTGCATGTCGCGGAAGCACGCCTTACATGAGTATGATGATGATGTTCAATAATTTCTATTTCAATCAGACTGCTGTGCAGCTCTATTTGGTTGTTATTTATTTATCATTGATATGGATTTTCAACACCAGCGATGTCATAAATTCCTTTTTTTTTTTTTTACTCAGAGGTTTAAATATATTGGATGCTAAAAAGAATTTTCCTTCGCTACTTTTCTCTTTCTTTGACAACATTTTTTGCGAACATTTTTATAATTTGTATGTATTTATTAAACGATATACTACTAGAGATTAAATATTTTAAGTGTTGAAATATTTAACAAGGGCAAAATAAACTTCTTTGAAAAGGCATGCATATTTATAAATATTACCCTAAATATCTATAATTCACTCTTATGATGCTATATTTATATATATTTTTTTCGTTTTAACTAATTTTCTCATTTAAAAGTAAATTTATGTCTGCATTTCTAAATGCATACTTGCTATTTCTCCTTTGAAATAAAGTAGGTTTAAAAAATTTATTTAATTAATGAAATCAAGTAGATTTCAAATGACTCTCAGATAACAAAATGCACATTTAATTAACGAGTTATCTAATTCAAAGTATGCTTCTGTCTTTTATCCTCGAAGGTTGGTAAATATTATTATGCATTCAATAATAATAATAATCTCTAAATGACTCGAATAAATAAATTTATACAATAAAAGTGACTGAAAGTCGATAATGCCTATTGCCCATAAACGAAAAAATTCATTGTTCTGGCTAGTGGCACACACAGTACAATGCTGTTTATAAATAGTGTCGGCGGATGTCTTGATTTACGCAAGATGTCCCGAGAGTTTTTAGATGTTCCAAGACCCGTCTAGAGTAGCCCCTTCCGGGACGCCAAATATCACGATTTTTCACTATGCATTTTTTTTTAATTATTATTATTATTCCTTTTAGTACCGTGCTATTCGTTAGTCTGTATTGAGAGAAATTTAATACAGAAAATCCTATGAAAACAAAACCTGTCTTTAACGAAACTTTCATGTTTATAATCTATTTCTTCTATATCACGAGTTGTCACAATAAAGCGAGACTTCTTCCAAAATTGTGACTTCAGATTTTTTATAACTGTCAATTTTAGAACAAATTTTGATTAAAACAGCATCTTGTATTTATAATTTTTCATTTTCATCAATCTGTATGAAACTTAGGACATATTTGTTTCAGTAAAAATAGGTACATCAGACAATTAAAGCTATTCTCTTTACCTTCGTCGTGTTTTTTATTTTATCTTAAAAAATAAAGTGCTGTCAATTGCCTACTGAAACAAATACCATTAAGATCTTGCCTGGTATTACTTCAAGCTCTTGCATTTCAAATTAAAAGATGTTTCATTGGAAGTGCTTTATTGGAATTTGTTTGTACAAGAAATAAAATGAATTTTAACGCAAAAAATTGATACATAACGAAAAACATATGCATAGAAAAACAAATACTTAATGACGCCAAGTAACGCCAAGTTTAATGCAAAAAGTAACATCCTTCTGCGTGCAAACTTTGGTAAATCCGGTGATGTCCTGGAAAGTGTTAAGTTCTAGCTTAATTGTTCTATAGATCCGCAGGAATTATTGATGAAAGTATAGCTGTAGGGTTTTCTAATCCTAGAGAAAATATTAATTTTTGTGAAAAAATTTTTCTTTTAGAAAATCTTCCTTCCCCCCCCCCCCCCCAAAAAAAAAAAAATATATATATATATATATATATAAATAAATATCAGAGTTATGTTGCTAGAAAGATATAGACATTTTGTTGGACCACCATGTCCAATCCATTTGCGAAGGGAAGGAAAGTCTCATTCAACTGTTTTAGTGTCAAATATAATTTTCAACTATATACTAAAATGCCAAAAGAAAAGTTGATTATTTTTATAGACAACTAGCTGACCCGCCCGGCGTTGCCCAGGTCCGTAATAATAATCTTAAATGAACTTGAAATTATTATGATTTTATTTTAACTCAAAATATGTGTAAGTACACTATTAAAAACTTGACCCTTTTGCTGCATTGTCACTCCACCGCTTTTATAGAAAATGATTACTTCAGCCTATTATATAGCATTCTCATAAGACAAAAGAGATATATTCTATAAAAGCGGAGGAGTGATGATACAGCAAAAGGGTAAAATTTTTTACAGTATACATTATATTAAATACGTGCCCCCTGACTGTGTCAAAAATTGGTTAAAAAAAAAGTAATATTTAGCTGCAAAAGTACCCAAAATGATTGCAATGGGAAACGCAGGAGGGAATATGTATCCAACGATTGCGTGATTTTCGTGTTAAACTGTTGATATTTATCCTTAAAATTACTGTTAAGTGACTTAATTAAATACTTTTTTCACATAGATATCCCAAGTGAAATATTTTGAATTTCAAACTAATTATATCACTCTTAAATCCGACTATACCGTGAATGAAATCGATTCTCGATGATTAGCTAAAAGGTTAGAATATAGTATTATAATTTCAGAGCTATTTTACAAAAATAGGTGCATATTTTTTATCAAACATGCGTAATGTTCATTCTGTGATCAAAATCCTAACCGTAACCTAATTGTATTGTAATCATAACTTGTCTGTAACCTAACTGTATCTTAACAGTAACCTAACTGTAATTTAAATATACCATAAATGTAACCTGGCCGTCACCTTATCATAACCTACCCATAATCGAACCACAACCTAACCGCAACTTAACCTTAACCTAACTGTAATTTAACCATGACCTAACTGTAACCTAAAGGGAAAATAAATATAACATAAGGCTCACCGGAACGTAATTGCAACCTAACTGTTACCTAACCGTAACCAAGTTCTATTTTAACACTAACTATAAACGAAATATCTTAACCATCTCGCGCTCAGTACTTAGTTTCACTTTCCACCGCTACGGAGCGCATTATGTTTTGTAGAACATCCGAATTTTAGATTCGGATTGGATTCATGTTCATGGAAATTATTTTGTCTTCTTCGGAAAGTTGTTTGGAATATTTTTGTTCAGTTTAGATTCGGTTCAATTCAGATTTCGTGGGTTTTTTTTTTTTTCCTTCAAATGAGATTTTTAAGTTCGGTTCAGGTTGTACTTCCATGGAAATTATTTTACCTAGTTCCAATGATGTTATGCTTCACTGAAATATTTTTGTTAGGTTCAGATTAGGTTTGATTCAAATTTCGGGATTTATTTTTTTTTTTTACAAATTTTGTAATACTATTGTAATATTTCGGGTTTTTTCAAAGAAAAATTTTAGGTTCGGGTCGAGTTGCATATACGCGAACATTATTTTTCCTTAATCGGATTGGGGTATGCTTCATTTGAATATTCGGATTGGGTTTATGCCCATGGAAATTATATTGTCTTGTTCGTACCTAGTTATAGTTATTTGAAATATTTTCGTCGGATTCAGATTTGGTTCGATTCAGATTTCAGGTATTTTTTCAAATTGATTTTTAAGGTTCTGGTCGGATTCATATCCAGAGAAATTATTTTGTCTTGCTCGGGTCCAGTTTTGGGTCTTTGGAATATTTTTTCGGTTTCAGATGTCATACAATTCAGATTTCGGTTTTTTAAATGGAATTTTTAGGCTCAGGTTGGGTTGCGCATCAATGGAGATTATTCTGCATTGTTTGAATAAGGATATGCTTCTCTGGAATATTTTTGTCAGATTCAGATTTAGTTCAGTTTTTTAGGCTCGGATTGGGTTCATGTTCATTTAATTTTTTTGTCTTGTTCAGATCCGAATATGGTTCTGTGGAATATTTTTGTCAGGTTCATATTTGGTTCGATTCTAATTTCAGGTATTTTTTTCAAATGGAATTTTAGGTTCGAATCGGGTTCATGTCCACGGAAATTATTTTCTCTTATTCGAATCCGGTTATGGTTCTTTCGAATTTTTTTATCGGATTCAGATGTAGTTTGCATAAAATTTCAGGTTTTTTACTTACCCATCATACGTAGTATAGGGTAAGTCTTGCAATCGTTTTGAAAATCGAAAATTTTTTTTTACGGATTTACACGTTTCGGACACTGGAGATTACGAAAAACATATTTTTAGAAAAAAAAATTTGCCGTCTGTGTGTCTGTGTGTGTGTCTGTCTGTCTGTAACCGCTCTATCTCCCGAACAAATTGAGATAGAGATTTGAAATTTTGTATGTGCTTAGTATGTAAGAATGGGACGAAGCCTATTTAATATCAGTAACCTCGATTATCCGAAACTATTTTTTTCGGACTCTCGAAAAATTCGTTCTGATGAAAGGTATATAAAATTTTTCGAATTCTTTTATTTTAAGGAGTGGACGTAAAAGGCAATAAAATAACACAAATTTTGCATAAAAAACGAAGTCAATCGGATAATTAGTTGTTGAGATATTTCTAATCCTATTTTCCACATTCTTTGATTTTTCATGACCCTGTATTTCATTCAAATTTCAATTCAAAGATATATTTTAATTGGAAATGAGATACTTAATTCGAAGCAAGAAACCGTTAGTGAATATGATTATTATTTTTGGAGTTATAAGGATGTTTCTATTACGCAATTGAGTGCTACTTGAATAGTTTGGCGTTTCATACAATTTATCGAAATTCGGTCATCAGAAATTCATTAATAAAACATGATTATGTGTAAAAAATACTTAAATATACGTTTATATTTTGTTTTGGAATTGTAATGCATTTTATAAATTGTTTACATGTGTTATGTTTTCATATATTGTGCTATTCATATCCATGATGGGTAAGTATTACGGTGGCCTCCAACGACTAGTTTTCAAATGGAATTTTTTAGGTACGAATCAGGTTTATGTTCACTGAAATTATTTTGTCTTACTCTTATCGGGTTATAGTTCTTTGTAATATTTTTATCGATTTCAGGTTTTGTTCTGGTCATTTTTCGGGTTTTTTCAAAGAAAAATTTTAGGTTCGGGTCGGGTTGCATATACGCGAACATTATTTTTCCTTGATCGGATTGGGGTATGCTTCATTTGAATATTTTTGTGGGATTCAGATTTGATTCGGGTCAGATATCAAATCCATAGTTTTTTTTCAAATGGAATTTTTAGGTTCGGGTCGGGTTTATGCTCATGGAATTTTTGTCTTGCTTGGATTGGAGTATAATCTGTTTTTTTCTGGTTGGGATAAGGTTATGTGTTAATACGCCTAAACTTTGTTTTGCTACTATTCTTTTAGTGACTATTTTTGATATATAATTTATTTTGCTATTTGATATTTTATTACTGTGTATGAATCGTCTGCCGATTCGAACAATTGTACGTCAAACAGCCATTTCATTTTTGTTTTAAAAACAAATTAAAGTCTTAATAAAATTTTAACTTAAATAAAATGCATTCAAATTTAATCAATGAATTAAAAAAACTGCTAAAAAAGCCTCATATATACATATACATATATTTACTGCATTATAGCTAACCACATATACATTCTAATGTACGAAGTACCAACGATCTGACGTAACAGCTGTGTTCAAAAATCCTAAGTTAAACTGACATTTTGCCAGTCTTTAAATTTTAAAGGTCTTTGGGGAGAAAAAGTCACTTTTTAAATGTCAAAATCTCAAATTGGTTTCTTTAATAGAGTAAAAAGAAATTAATAGAGTGGAAGTATTATCTCTGGAGGTGATGCTAAAAATGTAACCCTACATTAAGTCCAATTAAGTACCAACAAAAATACGTGCTTTGACACGCCTATCAATTGAAACAGGTTTAAACCCGTGTTTTTTTGCTCTTGTTTTTTAAAAAGAACTAATCTATCGCTTCACCGGTAAAAAATTATTAATTATTTTATCATATGTGTTTTAAATATCAATATAGAAAATTATTTTAACGTTTTGCATGAAAATATAACATTCTTTTGTTAATACATTAAAATCGTCTGCCCTCAGAAATCTACATTTTAGATTAATATTTATTACTTAAGTTTTCATACATTTATTTTAAAAGAACTAATTTAATATTTAATTATTGCAAATTTTCCAATTTCCTTCATTTTAAAAGCGAACATTTATTTTAATAAATAATAATAGAACAAAGACCATTTTAAAAATTTGCTATTTCCTCTTAAAATATGCTTCAGTTGTAATTCATTTCTTTCAATTCATCTTATAATACAAAATCCCTTCCACGTCCTTTTGTTTGGCACATTAAAATTTGAGTGATAAATGGTTTCATATTGCAAAACTTTTTTGAGGCTTACTTCACCTCCACTTATCTCATTCCTCTATGGGTTTCTTTAATTCTGTCTCAGCTTTCTTATTACTTCTGCGAAAGTTTTTACACAACCAACCAACCGTAAACAAACGAAAGAGAAAACATTGGAATAAGATGATTTTTTATGAGAGTGACCTCTCGATTTTAATTAATTACTCAGTTAATAATTGGAATTTCGAAATTCCGAAGCTCAGGTGCATCAGGAGAGATTTAGGGCTACTCTCAAAAAATTTTTGAGCTTCGTACATGCTGTAGATTTTGCTAGCCATCGCAGACACACACACAGATACACAGACAGAGCGTTTTGTTCTTTTATTATTATAGATTTACATAATATTTTGAAAATAAAATTAGAAAAAAAAAATTAATGATTTTTTTTTAAGTATGATCCAACACGGATAGAATGCGATTTTATTTAAAAAATAAAATAAAAATAAGGCTCACGACCTTCACTCGAAAAGTAAACAGATATAAAGTAGCGCTATCGTGCCACCGGCATTTTTGACATACCTATCTACACGGGCGATGGCGCTTTTTGTCACTATAACTGTTAATGTTTCCCTAACTTATTAATTCCGTGGATGCAGATAATAGAGTTTGGGAAACCAACAATAATAACCTGATCGTCCAACATGCTGCACTAAACATTCACTTATGCAAGAAGTTTGTGTAATGTCTTCCTGGAAAGTGGGATCCCTTTAAAACTCACTTCTTAACTGAACTTCCGTTCCGTGAAAACTGATATTCAAATCAAAATCCGCCAAGCTGTTTTTCTAAAAGAAACGGCATTTTTCGTAAATATAAAAGTGTTGGTATGAGTATGGCCGAAATATTCATCTCCTGCTTTTCATGATGTAAATGAAATACATATTAAGTGGCCATTTTTCGCAAATAAAATATTAATAGCATTTTTTAAGTACCCTTTTGACTTGGATACCTTGTGTATCCAACACTATCTGGGCAAAAAAAAAAAAAAAAAAAAAAAAAATTATAAAATGTATTACATTGTGTAGCGCGCACACTGTCATACTTTCACATTTTGTGTAGCACACACTCGGTCATACTTTCACATTTTGTGTAGCACACACTCGGTCATACTTTCACATTTTGTGTAGCACACACTGTGTGATACTTTTACATTTTGTGTAGCGAACACTGTGTGGTACTTTTACATTTTGTGTAGCGCATACTGTGTCATACTTTCACATTTTATAGAGTTCACTGTGTCATACTTTCATATTGTGTGGCACACATTGTATCATCCTTTCACATTTTGTAACGAGCACTATGTCACACTTTTACATTTTGTAACGAGCACTATGTCACACTTTTACATTTTGTAACGAGCACTATGTCACACTTTTACATTTTGTAACGAGCACTATGTCACACTTTTACATTTTGTAACGAGCACTATGTCACACTTTTACATTTTGTAACGAGCACTATGTCACACTTTCATATTTTTTAGCGAACTTACATTTTCACATTTTGTAGCGAGCACTGTGTCCGTACTTTCACATTGTGTAATACACTCATACTTTCACATTGTGATGAGCGCTTTGTATTATACTTTGTGGATCGTATAATACATCGTATAATCGTTCTCTTGCAATGTGGCGAAGTTAATGGCTGACTCATTTATGGATATTTTTTTAGGAAGAAAATAATGATGTGTGATATAAAGATAATTTGATACCATAAAATAAAACTTATCTCGTAGATTATTTGTATTCATTTTATCTCCCGTTTTTGATAACTCGAATTATCTTTCATTGCTTGTCTCTCTCTTCCCCCTCCCCTTCTCACTTGAAATCGATTCATATCACTGTGTACTGAGATAGTAATGCTCTTTTATTATCAAAGCAAAGTACTCTTATTCTGTGTTTGCTCGTTATTGATTCCTCATTTACTTTCAGTCTAATAAGCCTAATAAGTTCTCTTAATGACATCCCTTTTTCTTTCTCTACTTTTCAGAAAGCTAGGCAAGTAGTCACCTAATTACCGGATACCTTTCTCAGTACTTTCCCTCCCCGGTCAGACCAAGGGAAAAAAAGGGGTTCCTCGTAATTGTCTGGAATATGCCGTGGACATCTAGTTGCTGATGAATACTTTTTAAACTTTTTAATGGGGTTTTGTTCATGGACATTTTAATGAAGAGAGATCATTGTGACGGTTGCTTTGCCGAAAATTATATAAATCCGGGCTTTATTTCGTAAATGTCGAGTAGTCATTCATTTGTTAAGCTAAATGATTTGGTTTATTTAAAATAATGTAAAAATGTCATTAATTATTCTGACATTATTTTTCTCTTTTTGTATATGGTTTTTCATTTTTTCATTAATTCATATGAAATGACCCCGTTTATTAAAAGCTTTTTTTTAAAAAACCATATGCAGTCGAACCTCGTTAACATGAACCTTAAGGGGAATCAAAATTTTGTTCATATTAATAGTAATTCATATTATCAATATCAAATCTTTGTATTCATTTTTATTGGGGACTGTGAAAACAATTCATGTTAAAAGTAATTCGCGTTAAGCGTGTTTATGTTAACGAGGTTTGACTGTATGTATTTCTTTGGTACTTTATTGAATCGAATTCGAACTGTTCGTTTCTATTCCCACGGTAGAGGTAAATTAATGAAGCTTTTATACAAAAGATTCATACTTGTTCTATTTTGTTTTCGGAGAGAAATATGTATGCGAGATCTTTTGCTTTCAATTAATCGAAAAGCTTTTCGATAATTTTGTGACAATCTGTGCATAGTTTTATTTTTAAATTGACTAAACCGCTCGGTACAGTTAAAATTGGCCGATATTACCAAAGATCATTTTCTTACGTCTCAAATGTGATATGCTCAATTCAAAAACAATATTGCAGTTATTTAAAAAAAATTAATTAAATAAAAGATCGTCTTCGCGAAAAATGTTTTTCCCCCTTACAGGAATGCCCCTCCAGAACGCATATATGAGAGATACCGTCAAAAAGCATGCTGTTAAAGCTTAAACTTTCTAATCGATGGTATAATGGATTTTGAAAAATATGAATATTAAACCTTTCAAAAACATCGGCGAATGCAGCACCTCACGGAAACAATCTTTTCCTGCGCTACATGTAACTAAATGTCCATGTTTCAACACAATCATCTTTTTACTTTAGAACATCTCGAAAGATCAGATATACATCGCCTACAAAATTTTGGAAAAATTTGGACAAGTAGAAATATTTTTTATAAAATGCGTGAAAATTTGGACGAAAACAATAAACCTATGTGTTTTCGCGTTTTCTGCTCTGCTAATTATATATATTCCTCTTTTTTTTTCTTTCGCTCGAAATCACAGAGAGTGCTCGGATATAGTTATATTGATAACCTATTAAAAATTGAAAGAATTTGGATAGTAAGAACTTTTTAAGGGCTTTTTTTGTTGTATCAACTGAACCTGTGCAGAAAGAAGAAAAAAGCACAGAAGAAAACACATTTCTTTTTCAACTAGATTTCGATATTTTATTACGAATACAGATCTCAGTCTAGACGTGTTTTATGTAACATGTAAAAATCTTTTTGAATTTCAACAATTGTAAATTGCGAAACTGATTACATTTTTGTAAAGTAAAATTTTGTAACTCAAATTCGAGCCAAACATTTAAGAATAACTTCATTAAGTCCTTTTGCTAAAGTTGATAATTTTTTTTTTTTCGTGAGATTTTTAAACGTATTGCAAAACCGTTATACTAATAACTGATAAAAAAATTTTGCGTTCAAATAAAAAGATCTAGTCTTTTTTAATTATGGAAAAAAATAAAGTTTTCTTATGAGCACTTTTATCACTAAAAATAAACATTTTTAAAAAATTTTCAAGATTTGTCCATTTTAAAAATATAAATTCAGACAAAATCGAGTTAAATATATAAAATCATACAAATTTGAAGTTCATTTAAAATTATCACTGGTCCAGGCAACGCCGGGCTGGTTAGCAAGTATTTCTTAATCGTAAAGATTAAACAGACCAGCACTTCATAACTTAAAATAAAGTCTGTTGCGCTTACGTGTGTCTATGTCCGAACATAGATTCTAACTCGAGGGACTGGAGTCCAGCAAGCCCCACTGGAGAAAGCTCAAAAGATTACATAAGATATCGTAAAGGTTTTTTTTATAAACGAAATTTTTTTGCTGATTCCCGTATATATATATATATATATATTTTCAAATATCAATCTAATTTACGAGGTACTTATTTTTTTTACCACTTTTTTGTTTCATTACCGTCTTCGTTTTCCGTCAGACCCCCACCCCCATCCCCAAAAAAACTATTTTTCTAATTATTACCATCAGGGCCAAACTAGCCTCTTTTGCACACGGGACTTTGAATTTTTGGTGCCCTACCTCTCCTCCTCCGTAAAGTATATTTCCAACGAGAATTTTACTAGTTTTCTTAAAACTATAATTATTTTAAATAATTATAGTTCTTCAAAATAATAATTTTAATTTAAAATAATTATTTTAAAATTTAAAATATGTAATAATATATAATACTGAACTATGTAATTTGCTTCGTCAAATATTGATTCATTTATATCTTGAAAATAGAATCGAAAAGAATCTAAAAAATTCAGCTTTTTACAGGCTTCTTATGCCATATCAATCTTAGATTCTTCTATGCTTTGGAATACTACATGCAGGATGATTTTTACAATAACATGCTAAACATAGGCGAGAGAAAAATCGACATTAAAAAAATCGTCATTTGGCGCCTCTTCATTCTGGCGCACGGGGCACATGCTTCCTCGGCTCCCTCTTGGTTTCGGCCTTGATTATCTTGGACATCCAATTGCTGATGAATGCTTTAAAAACTTTTCAATGAAGAGTTAAAACAACTGGGCAATTTACACCATGAAAAGTTACAAATAAACGTGAAAATAAAATTCGCAAGTTTATTAAACGCTGAACAAATCGTTGTAAATTCTAAAAAAAAAAAATCGCATTAAAATAAAATTGATATTGAACGTTTCGGCCTTCTTTATCAGGAAAACGCTGACATATTGCTTTCAAAACAGAGCAAAACAGTCTTGAATTTTAGAAGCCAGTTTTATTATCTTCTATTATCTAGGAAAAAGAAAAATCATCATTTCAGAATTTTGCTTAAAGTTAAAAAAAAAAAAAAAAAAAAAAAAAAAAAAAAAAAAATGTAGATAATAATTAAGAAAAAGGAATTCCTAGGCGTAAAGTAGTTTTGCAGTTTTGTCAATAGAAATATTAGTTTAAAAATTGTAGAAAAAAATAAATTTTCATTAAAAATTCAAAAATGTAAATTTAATTTATTAAGAAAATATCAAACGCTGCAGCAATTTCTCTAGTAGTAAAAATACTTAAAATTTGTAACGTTTAAAAAGTATAAGTAAAAAGAGAAAATAAAAGCCGAGGCTGGATTCGATCCCACAACCTTTCGATTCGTAGACTCGCGCGCTGGCACTGCGCTATGAATTCACACTCGGAGTGCGTACAATTGGGTATATGAAATATACGCTGAAAAAAGTACGCTGAAAAAAGTACGCTGAAATACGCTTCTCAAAAACCAAGGCCCGTTTGAATAAACCCTTTCACCAGAATAATTAGTGGTATGACCCCTACAACATACTTTGATATCATTAAAATCTGTGCGCACCATGTTTGGTGGCCCCCTTGTGAGATTTGCTGATACTTCATAGAGTACTTTAAGTCTTTTGTTAAACTATATGTACGATAGTTAATCTGTATTCACAATTTGTAAATAGTTAACATTTATATATGTATTATAAATTACTTAAATTTTAAGTACAATAATAATTATTAACCATTAAATTGAAAAAATAATTAGTTAAAATTTTTTTTGCTGATGATAATCATGAATAATAAATTGATGTTAAAATTAAATATAGATATCTCGTTCCATTTAACTTCACTTCACTTTTTGAAAAGGCTCTCCAAAAATATTTTAACACCAATATGAATATGTGATGTTAGCTGTAATTAAAATACAGCTTTTAATATTTATTTTGTATTTAATTTTTTTTAAGATCGATACTTCAAACTTCGTGATAATGTGATAAAATGTGATCACTAAAATGTAACCCTTCTTTTCCAAACTAAATTCCTGGTACAGTACACTGTTTTACGTATTAAATGGTCACGATATGTTTTTAACAATGATAATTATAATAATAAATTCAGTCGTGACAACATTATTATACAGAGTGCATGTTTTGAATGAAATAACTTCCCGCTTGACGGATTGTGAAATCTACAATGAAAAAGAAAATGGAACTTCGCGTTATAACTTTACTTGACCGTCATTAAAAATTAGAAAGAAACAGTCATGAGCCACCGGAAACTTATTCTCCAGAATTGTTATCGGGAATTACATAATGATTTCTTATGCAAGCGCCTGAATAAATATGTTAGATGTGTGTGCAACACTGTAATCTCTAATATCTGAAAAGTAAATTGCTGAAAATGTGTAATCAAAACTACGCTATTTTTCTACTTTTACAATTTTTATAGTAGTTTTGTAGCCCTATTGACATTTTTATACTCAACGATTTTAACAAATAATGTATGTAATATGTGATGTAAATCACTTATGTTGTTAGTAATATGTAATTTATATAATATACTTGATGAAAATATTAATAGACTTTTTTTTCGACTTCCGGTTTTCGGAAAATAAAGGTTTTACAAAATACACTCATTGCCATAAAAATTTGCGCACCATGAAAAAGAAGTCCAAATGAAACGAAATTTTACACGCTTAAGTACTACTGTAATATAAGTAAGTGATTAGAAAACCAAAGAAAAAAGATCATTTATTGCAGAAAAAAGTACAAATGAACGTAAATTTTATTACTCTGTTGGACCCCCTCTAGCGCGAATGCACGATGCGATACAAGCGGACATTGAGGCATATAAGTTCCGGATGATAGCCGAAGACATCTCGTTTCACAGTTGCTGCAAACGCGCCTCGAGTTCAACTAAATTCGTAGGGTGTCCAACTTGCCGTCCCAAATGACCCCAGATATGCTCGATTGGTGACAAATCTGAGAATCGAGCAGTCTAGGGAAGGATGGTAATGTAGCCGTAGCAGGCTAGTGACATCCTTTCTGTGTATGCCCGAACATTGTCTTGCTGAAAAACGGCTCTTGGGAGAGCTGTCATGAATGGCAACACATGTGGCTGAATGATGTCTTGGACGTACCGATAGGCTATCATTGTGCCACGGATCAATATTATGGGTGACCGTGTATCATAAGCAATGTCACCCCATACCATCACACCAGCTGTGGGAGCGGTGTGTCGCTGTAAAGCGAAGGCAGGATTTTTGGCGTTTACCACGGGGTCTCCACACACGAACACGATTGTCATCACTGCTCAAATTGAATCTAGACTCGTTGCTGAAGACGACTTCTTTGCATTCCGTTGTAGTCCAATCCCGTCGTGCGCGATACCACTTCAAACGGAGGCGTCGGTGGGTGGGTGTCATTTGCAGCACACGTAACGGGCGCCGCGACACCAGATGTCCTTTAGCCAGGTGGCTTGCGATGGTTCGGGAAGACACAGCGGTCCATAGTGAAGGTACTGCCTGTGTCGCGGGTAGCGGCTCTACGCGTGCGTTTCGTATGATGTGACGGTCTTCTCGACGACTCGTCTGTCGAGGGCGTCTCGAGCCTGTTCGCCGTGTAAATGATGTTTCTTAAGTCCACAGGTCCAAACACCTCCTCATAGCAAAATCAGAACGGTTTACTTGACATGTTACTCGCCGAGCTGACCACTCGGTTTCCATTAGCCCGATGATTCTTCCTCTCTCCAGCTCTGACAGCTGCTGATGTTGTCTTCATGTTTACATAACAGCATGTCTACCTCAGCGTTTCCTTTGCAAAAGAAAATGTACTCTCAGATAAGTTCTGCTTACAAGTTTTAACAGTTTTATATTGCAAGGAAGACGGTTCAACGCCCTCTAGTGGCATTACCCAATGTGCGATAACGCTGATTTTCTAATCATTTGCATACCTACCTGATATTTATCTTGATGCCAAGTGTCATTACGATCCCACAATTATTTCTTAGTGCGCAAATTTTTATGGCAATGAGTGTATTTCTGTCCGTGTGTGTCTTTACGTATCCTCATTTAATTATTGAAAAGTGCATAAAGTTATGCATAAAATTGAACCTAATTTCGTATATATATGAAAGATCTCGGATGGTAAAGGTGACATTATCATCATTTTGAGAAAATGAACTGCAAAAGTTCCACATATGTATAATTTAAATTATCATAGAGTATCATGGATTATCTCCATTCATATTCTTTTTTTTTTCTTTTCACTCATCACCTTTATTATCTGAGTTTTTCATACAATTTTGCCTATGATCAGTAGATCTGAGTCCGAGTTGAATTTGGGGATATTTCGCCAGAAAGGAGCGCAATGATAGCGATCATTTGTGCCATTTACCTTATTTTATCATCGAAAACTGTATTAAGTTATCCAAAGTATTGAACCGAATTTCAGGTATGTTTTTGACTATGGATAGCAGATTTCAATTAAAAATGATAATGTTAGCAAGGATTGGGGCTCTGTGAAACCTGTTTAATAATTTCGGTGTATAATGGTATATGAAGGGAAAAATGCAATGTATATTAATGATGTTGCACTATTTCAAACTTGTTAAAATTAATGTACTTTATTGAGATACATTTCTAGAAATCTTTAAATGATGTGACAGGAATTATAACATAGCTACTGTGAAGCGGTCTGAGAAACCGCTCCATATAAAAAGATGAATAAGTGGCGCGATTAATTCATAGGATGGTGTTTTTGTATCAAACTTTTGTACAGGGCTGTTATAATTTTAATTCACCTTTTAAAAATTATGTGGTGATAATACTAAAGTTCCAAATGAAATACAATTTCAGTAATATTTGTAGTTAAACTGAAAGCTAGAAATTAAATTATAAAAATTTAAAAAAGAAGCCGTCTGAGACTGGTAACATCAGTTAAAGGTTATGCATATGGTGTGCCCAGCATTTATTTATAGATTTACAGGATAGATAGGCTTATAAAATGTATAGATCATATGCAGAGCCATATAAAAGAGTTAGAATACTCTTCCGATTTTGGTCGTAAATTTCTTAAATTTGATTTTTAAATGCATTAAAATTGGTACCTAAATTGTTTACTTAGAATCTACTATTTTACTTCAAATTGTAAAATTTCGTTTCAGTATTTTTCGGAGTGTTGGAAAATGTCTCGTATTCTGGTTTGGATATATGATTTTTCTCTTTCAATATTTTCCGGTTAATACTATTGAAAATTGCGAATTATTGTGTCTGTTACATGCTAAAAAAAGCAAAAAAAGATTTTTTAAACCATAAAACTCAAAATGTCTGTGCGAGTTATCATTAAAAAGCTTTTACTCAATAGAAAAACAAAAAACTTAATAAATGCCATTTTTAAATTGTAAATCTAGCATAAACTCTGAAACAAAATTACGTAATATTCTGTATGTTTAATTTTAAACTTAAAATTGTAGTATTTTCATATGCTTAATTGCGAATGATACTTACTTTAAAAATATTTTCCCAAAACTATTTTATGGCGGATTTAAAATGCTGCTTGAAGCATACATTGCTTCCAAAAGTACTTTGCTCTTAATGAGTCTGAAAACTAAATATTGCTCGACTTTAGTTTTTTTTTTTTTTTTTTTTTTTTTTTTTTTTTTTTTTTTTTTTAAGATTCTGCCTACGGAAAATCGCTAATATTTTCAAAATATCTTTCTAAGCTTATTAAATGCATCTAAATACGTTGCAGTAATAGATTAACAGGAATGTTTTTATTCCATTTAAGTAAGACAAAAAAGGAAATTTTATCGATTGTAATAAAAAATTCTTTTTCATTTAAAACTGTTAATCATTTGTTAGCTATATAGTGCAGTTTTTCAATTTCGCATCTATTTTATACCATTTATTTTTATTTAGCTGATTTTCACATTATTAAAAAAATACTACTACTAAGAATTATTTAAATTTTTAAAGGTGTATTAATAGGTAGTAAATAAAGAAAAGTTATTTTCAATATTTTTTTTTCTTTTTAAAATACAAATTATTGCTTATTATATGGTAAATTTTAATTAAATCTTCCAATTTATATGTTAATTTGTGAAAAGTGATTTCAACATTAAAAATATTGAAGAGTTGTTAAATTTTCAAAATTATTTATCAAACATACATTTTACTTATTCACGTATTAAATATGAAAAAGAAAGTCGATCAATATGGCATATTATACATAAATTTAAATAATTTAGATCAAGTTTTCAAAAAAAAAACTAAAAAATCATTTAAGTTTATACATTATTTTAACACATTGAGTTTATGCGCATCTCTGTACCAATCTCTTTTATATACAATTCTCTTATCAATTACACACATGAAATTTATATAACTAGATGTTATAAAAGTCAGACATTGAAATTTGTTCAAAAAAAAAAAGTTTATTAAATTTTGTTTTTCTTTTTTTACTTTTTCCAACAAAGTTGAAAAGTATTAATGCATTCGGTTTGTCTGGCAGCCCTCTAACTCTGGTAAATGTACTCGGATTGCCAGGAAATTTTTGGAACTCATCGGTGTTTACCCGAGCACGAATCCTATTGTAAATGAAGTTTCTAGCATGATTACTTTATTTACAGGAACAATGAAAGGTTTTCCATTTCAATGGAAAAAACTTTTCAAATGAACTTTAAAGGTGTTACATCCTGTGAAAACATATTCAAATGTATATGCATTTACGATGTGCACTAAAATATGCATTCTGTAAAGAATAGTTATTATTTATTTACAGGGCAACACAAAAGAATTCCATTGCATAATGGCAAAAGGAAGAATGGTTTGCGACATAGTTTAATTACATAAAACTATTATATGCGTAATAAAAGTGATATATGTAGCTGTGGCTTACTATAAATTGTTTCACGCATTATACGAAGTGCAGAGCATTTACAGGGACACACAAAAGATTTCAAATAGTATGTTCTATCCGAAGTACTGCATATTATGGATGATGTCTGATGGATGGATTAAATGCATTTATAAAATTATGATATGGGCTTTTAAGTTGCATTAAGTGTATGCATATTATAGGTATGCATATATATTATAGTTGATATACAAGGCTACACAAAAAAACCCGTAAAGGTTAGTGGATACGAGCGTAATTTACTTAAAGGAATAAGGTACTTAAGATAATTTACTTAAAGTTGCTGACTTAATTTACTTATGTACATTACTACTTATGCATTTTTACGCTGAACTACATTCAGTTTACTAAAAAATGTTTCTGGATTACAGATAAAGTAATATACAGAGTCACACAAAGAATTGGATACATGGTCGATAATTTCTGGAAATGTGATTTAAGCAGTTTTAAGAGTGTTTTAGTTTAAACTAAATTTTAGTTTAATACTAGCATGTAAGAAAGGCACATAGTCTACAGGGCTGAACAAAAGTTTTAACCCTTTATGTACCGACGGTACTTATAAGTACCATTAAAATTACTTATTATAAAATTCTTTTAATACGTCAGTTAGTGGTAATACTGTTTAGAATGAGTTACAGATACATACTTTATCTTGTTCCAAAAGTGTTATTGGTTACACAAATCAAAATATTTTTTAAAGGATGATTTCTTTTGCCTTTGTTTTTCAGCTTTCTTGGCGTTGAGATAGGGTGATGGGGGATTTTTCAATTCGGAAATATTTCTATATTTATATAGTAAGAACATAATATTTGTACACTTTATAACTCTACAAAATACTAAGAAAACAATGTGGGGTTATAAATATTGCACAAAATCTCTGTAAATTCAAATTTAATTAATTCTTCTAAATCCTTCAATACTTCTAAAATCCTTCAAAAATTTCTTAAATGATTATGTAAATCTTTTAATTTAGTTTAAACAATTTATGTAAAAGGCTTTAAAATGTAAAATTTTCATGAATTCATAATGCGGTAGATAAAGGGTTAAAGTATGTTTCCATACATTAGTATAAATTGCTGAAAGAGAAATTTAAACTTGTTAGGCGTTTTCTTGCTAAACTAAATTTTCGCATTATATAGTATGTATATAAATTAACTGACAGATAAAATATAGGTCTGTAGTATTGGAATACATATTTGACTATGGACAGTAACATATTTTTCTAACGAAGTTAAAGATTTCAGGAAGTGTTGGAAAATGTTTTAATAATCTATGCTTAACGCATGATTTTTCTTGCTTGTTTATTCTCTTATCAATAGTATATATATATATATAATATGAAATTTTGAATAGCAGAACTCTGTCACGCTGGACTTGCAACTCAATTCCCCCGCAGCAGTGCAACACACATCTAACTTTGTGGGCATCACATCTGCATTAAGAAAGATCAAAGCTTAGTGGATGGATCACTCGTAGCATAATGTCTTCTGAAATGCGATGCATGGGCTATATTAACCCGATTGGTAATCGAGCATTATTTCAGAGTGGGTGTAATGTTTTTAAAATTCTATAAGGAATTTCCTCTTGAAATAAAGAAGTAATGTAGAGCTTGAATTACTTTATTGCATTATTACTTTATTATAGATTTTCAAATAGGGAAAAAGCGTTCCAGTAGTTTTGGATTCATATTCGAGGCTTAATGCGTAAAAAAACAAAATCCTCAAAATTTAGCATACTAGAGAACACTCGCTGACAAAAAGCTACTTCCGGATGACAGGGATTATTGAACAAACACAAAAACGTAGAATTCTAGCTCTCAAGTCAAAGTGATGTTATATATCAAAGTGCGCAGAATGTAGGATTTTACAACAATGTTCAGTATTGCCAATTAACTTTTGGGAAAGCGACAAACTGAACCAGATGAAAATTGAACGGGCGAAAAAAGAAATAAGTTCTCACAGTCGATCGGATGAATATCTTACGTAATCGGGCTTTTGGCTCGTCACTCGCATGTAATTGTGGGATATCGAATGATTTTTTAAAACATAAATAAAAGACATTAAAAACAAAGAACAAAATAGTGATTGGGATTTTAGGTAAAGGGTTGCTTTTAACAGATTTAAGGTTTTAATAAGAATAAGCAAATATTTCGTAGATTAAAGCTATGTGATTAAAATATAATAAATATGTGAAGATATTATTAAAAGATAAGGGAAAATTTAGATGTTATAAGAAATTGGAAATAAATAATAGCGAACATTTTTTTTTATGATGTGAACATGTATGTGTTATTATGTGAACACACACACACATATATATACTAAATTTGGGATGGATTATATTTTCAAAAAATAAATAATTTACTTTTTGTATATAACTTTATATTGATAACTCAAGTAAGATTACTACGTCTGAACAATATTTTAAACTACAGATTATCTTAAATAAAACTTCTTTGGAATTTGTTATTGCTCGATATACTTCTGCATCATTACAGATGAACTATTTATTAGCGGAGGGAAAGTATTTAGCCTAACGAGCGATAAACTTACGTGTTGTTTCTTCTTACAACTAATCGAGGTTACGAGTTGGGGAAAAATTAAGGATGGGTTCGAGCGCGACCCTCAACATCACGTTGAGGGTCGAGGTCTCGAACGCTGACCGAGTCCCAATTCTAGCTATAAGTCCCTAAAAACGGGGAGAAAAGGTAGGTATTATTTTGTCGATTATATGATATTGGCTTTGTAATATGGTTTGTAAAAAGCATCAAAGTTATTTTATTAATTATAATTATTCAGTTTATATTTTACCTTTACTATAATAATAAATAACATCGCCAAAAATATTTGTTTCGCAGTAAGTATTTTTGCAAATAATGTTGGTATTTTTAGCTTTCTGGTTAATTTTTCTTCATCCATATTAAATTGATTTTTTTTTTTTTTTCGAACGTGAGAAATAAAATAACCCCTAATTAGTCCAGTAATATTTCTCGAAGTAATTTAATTTTAGAAAAGTAAGGTTGTTGTTACTTTTCATTCTAGACAAATAATTAATTTAAGGCTCTGTTTTTTCGCTTAAACTGTTTTTATTTTTTTAACAGCTCGAATTAAGACTTAGAAATGTTTTTAAATTATTATTTTTCCATTTTTAAATTTCTAGTGCTGCAGTTCAAAGATATAAATCATTAAAATGAGAAGCTTCTTTTACGAATTTTTATAGTGTCCCTAATTAGACATAATGTTATGTCATCTTCTAATTATTTTTCCTACGCTGATTGAAAAATGAAATATAGCAGTTCATCGAAATATAGAAGACCAATTACTAAGCAATTCGAGAAAAAAATTTAGTTCAAACGCGTATATGGTGTTAAATCAAAAATTTGTATATTTAAATCAAAAGAAGCTTGTATTATAAGTTTTCTATTTTTTTGGATCGAAAAATTATAAAATCATAGAAATTCGACTGTTTCACGCGAAACACAATTAACAAATAGATGAATAAACAACAAAATAAATTATTTTGACAGATTATTGCCTAACGATTTTTTAATATTAAACGCTATTTTGTTTAGTTTATATTTTATGGAATGAACAGAATGAGGGTTTGACGCCGACAGGTACATGCAAAATAATTTTTTCTCATGGGCAGAGTAGCATAACATAGGCGCACGCCGTGCGCAGGAAATATTATGAAGTTTGCAGAAAATTTTAAAGAAAGAAACAATTCCATTTTTGTAATTTTTTTAGTACCTAAAAATAAAAATATTCTCTCTATTTTATAAACGTATTACTTACTGATAACGCGAATGTCGTCAAAAGACCTCGGAAAAATCGCGAATTTCAACAAAGAATCACGTAAAAAAACATGTATTTCGACAAAGAATCGCGTGAAAAAGGTGCATTTCAACAAAGAATCGTGTGAAAAAACATTTCAACAAATCACTGCGCTAAAAACGTAAATTCCATCCGTAAATTGCGTAAAAAACGCTAATTTCGTGCATGAGTCTCGTAAAATACACGAATTTCGTGCATAAATCGTATAAAAAAACATGAATTACATCCATGAATCGCTCAAAATACACGAATTACGTCCATGAATCGCGTAAAAAAAAGTGAATTACGTTCATAAATTGCATAAAAAACGCGAATTACGTCCACGAATCCTGTAAAATAAAACGCTAGTTACGTTTATAAATCGCAAAAAACATGCAAATTTCGTCTACAGGAAGCTCAAAAAACGCAAATTACGTCCATGAGTCGCATAAAAATAGCTAATTGTGTCCATAAATCGCGTAACAAACGCGAATTGCCTTTTGAATCTTAAAAAGACGCGAATTACGTTCATGAATCGCGTAAAAAAGTGCGAATTACATCCATAAGTCGCTCAAAAAACGCGAATTACGTCCATAAATCGTGTAAAAAGACGCGAATTACATTCATAAATTGCATAAAAAACGCGAATTACGTCCATGAATCATGTAAAAACACGCGAATTACGTGAATAAATCTCTCAAAACACGCGAATTTTCGTCGGCAGAAAGTTCAAAGAACGCAAATTACGCCCGTGAATCGCATAAAAATAGCGAATTACGTCCATAAATCGCATAAAAAATTACGTCCATAAATCGCTCTAAAATGCAAATTACATTCATAAATAGTATTAAAAACGCGAATTACGACCATGAATCACGCAGAAAACGTGAATTACACTTAAAATTAAATTAATTTGCGGAAAATTTTTGATCCAATATTACGTGCGCAGAAAGTTTTTAGTTTTATAGAAGTCTGCTCATGGGAGGGGGGGGGGGGGGGGACTGTGTAAATATGACTTTCCTACATATTTATAGGAAAAGTCACATATTTGAAAAATTAACACATTTAAAGAATTCTCATTCTTTTTTGTTTCATAATGAAAAATCATTTCATATTTAAATACTATGGGTAATTTTTAAAATATGTGTTAATAAAACTGTATCGATTGCTTCTCACTATAACAGAAGAATAAAATAAAATTTTTAAAATCTGCTCCCCCCCCCCCCCTAAAAAAATCAGCGTTTTTATCTTCAACAGGAATTGTTTTGTTTGAGCAACAAGGCCCTTTTGAAGAAAAATCTATAGTTCTTTTTTTTTATTGCTTAACTATGTTTAACTCATTTGAGGGAAATACACTTTTATTGTTTTTTTTTTCTTCAAGATAATTGGAGCATCTTATTGATATTTATATAGTCAATTCAATTATTATTCAATAGTTATTTTGCTCTGGAATCAATTGTGTTTGAAATGGAATGAGGTAAAATATATTTTTCACATTGTATTGAGATACATCTATCATTCAAATAATTGTCTTTCACGTAATTTTTTCGTCTGAGCTAATACTCATAAAATAACTCATAAATACTCATAGTGATAATGAGCTAATACTTATTCAGTGCAGGATATTTCTCTGAGCGAATATAATTATTGTAGTGCATTTAATATTGCATGTTTTATTCTGTTGTAAACGGCGTAAATAATCACCATTATATATTTAATCCATATTTTATGTTATCGCGTACGTACTTATCATCCTTTTTCTTTCTTAAAAAAAATATTTTGCGACGTATTTTATAGCGGATTTAAACTGCTCTTTAAAATTATATACATAACTTTCAAAAGCACTTTTGACTTAAATCTATAGCTCCTTTTCTATTGCTTAATTATTTTTAACTCATTTGAAAGAAAACACTTTTACTGTTTTTTTTTTTATTCAAGATAATTGGATGATCTTATTGAAATTAATATTCAGTAGGTCCTTTGCTCTGGAATCAGTTGTATTTTAAATGGCATGAGGTAGAGTATATTTTTCACATAGTATTGAGATGTATATAACATTCAAATAATTGTCTTTCCTGAGTTATTTTCTCAAATCGATAATGAGCTAGAACTCATATACAGTGCAGAATACGTCTTAACTATTTAGACCGAATGTAATTATTATAGTGCATTTAATATTGCATGTTTTATCCTGTTGTAAAAGCCTTAAATAATCTCCATTATATATTTAATCTATGTTTTATGTTATCGCATACATACTTATCATCTCGTTCCTTTTAAAAAAAGATATATTTTGCGATGTATTTTATAGCGAATTTAAACTGCTCTTCAAAATTATATACATAACTTTTAAAAGCACTTTTGGCTTAATGAGCTGCAAGTCAAATGAGCGCAAAAGGGAAACTAAATATTCCACAAAATAAAATTTCATCGTATATTCTGTTAATCATTCTAAAGAATTCCATCAGCTGAAGATCGTTAATAAAGTGCTTCGCAAAATACTTAAGTTTTCTAAGCTTATTAAATGTATCTTAATGTTCTCCAGCAATAGAACTAGCAGAAATGTTTCTCTTTTCCCTTAAAAGATCTCGGATTACTACTTTAATAATCAATAAGAAGAAGGAGTACTGTTTCTGAATCGGACATCTGCGTTCGCCCTAGAAAACATTTAATAACATATTGAAGAACGTATGTAATACTTTAATAAATGAACGATTAATTTTTGGCAAACATTTCGTTCGAACAGAGTATGAAATCATAAACGCAGTTATTAGGGTTTGTGTTTTTAAATGAAAATAATAAATTTGTCATTGTAATGTTAATTGTTCTTTCGAGTTAATATGAGATTTCTTATTTTCTTTTGTAATTGCGCGTATGAGGATGTCTGACAATTATAATGTATTATTGCGTGTGTACAGACCTGTCAGATTTATTTTTAAAAATGGATACTAGTATTATTAACTGTGAATGTGTTAAAAGGTTTAATAATGTTTGATTTTGCAATATTTCCTACTGAAATTATGTTAAATGGTAATGACTGAAAATGATTGGGTAATTATCTTGGAAATAGCAATGCAACGGTTTTATATTAAAAGGAACCGCATAACAATTTACAAAATAAAAATCATGTAAAGCCCAAAAATTCAGATCTTAATTATATTATTTGTATATCATAATTTGGTTTTAAATTTATACACTAATTAGGTTCCAGACACAAAAATTCGTTATATTTACAGGGAAAAATGTTCAATATAATAAGTATTGAGGATTTAATATCTAATCTTACAGTAGTTAGTTTTCAAGTTATATTGAAAATGATTATGTAATTATTTTGGAAACAACATTGCTCTTGTCTTACATTCAAATGAAATATATAAATATGTATAATGTGGTAATTCTCAATAATTGATATCTTAAGTGCTTCATTCGCTTAATCAAATTAGGATGGGTATTTAATGTAGTATTTAATGAAGATTGTTTATTTCACCGTTTAAAAATTAGCGAATTTGTACATCAAGGAATCAACTAAAACGTTCTACATACTTGCCTTTTTTGAATAAAGGGGGTATTTCTCATTCTTTTTCTGTATATCAATTTTAGTCACTAATATTTTCTCGCTAAACAACATCACTAAACTTCACTAAAAAAGAAACTTATGATGCGGTCATGTTACAAATGATTAGTACAAAAGTTTTACCATCTGGCCTTTTTCTATTATTTTACAGGATAAATTTTCATTATTAAAATTAATACAAAACTTCAAATCACTCTTGTTCTTTCATGTATTATTAATGATTTACTTTAGGTATGAAACAGTGGTTTCATTTTGACCTAGTCTATAGTTTTTTTTTTCTTTCCTTCAGTAATATCATTCAAAGAAAATGTTATTGTACGCAATTCTATAAGCATGAAATTAGTTTCTGAAAGTTAGCGACCGGGCCATATTTGAAGGACAGAAACAGGAAATTCTCCCACCTAGTCTAAATCAAAATTTGATAAAATTATAAATAAAAAATAAGAATATAAAAACAATATGAATGTAAAATTTTAACTAATAAGAAAGTCAATCGTTACCAAAATTTACAAGTCTTACTTAATTTTCATTGTTATTACAATCTATGTTTGATAGATATTTCAGTTAGATCTAGAAATTGATAAATTTTCCAGTAAATTCACCGTAATACAAATAAGCTATATTCAATTTTGCTATAGAGAGGATTCTGGGGAGCTTTGACATAAACAATACAAACCTGGGGTGGGTCGAAAAAATAAAATTGAGAGCAATAATATTTAAAAGGGAAATAAATTACAGTTCAGCGTCAGGTCGTGAAATCTTATTTTACCTGAATCCGACCCGGTCCACATTTTGGTTCGAGTCGGATTAGATTTTTCCGATGCGTTCAGGTTCAGTTTAGGTCAGTTTCACGCTAGCTTGTCAACCAAAATGTGGACTTTTGCAGATCTGGATTGGTAATCCTTTTCTTCTTACAAAAATAATAACAATATTATTTAAGATGTAAAAAATGTATATTTGAATGTAAATAAATGAAATGGGTTTATTTTTCTGCATGAAAGATATTAGAAGCATTAAAATATAGTATTAGAGTGCGGCATGTTTGGGTTCGATTCAAGGTAGAATTACGGATTTGAGCTTGCATAATCCGAACTCTGGCAGGAATTATATGTGGCTAATGATACATGATTTGAAACAGAAATTAGAAGCTATCTCTTGAAATCTGTTTTAATTATTGTTAAAAAGCACTTATTGTTTTGGGCTTCTTTTGTGTTGCCCGAGATTTTCTATTTCGTGCAAACTTATAAAAAGAAAAAATATCTTTACGTTTTATTAATGCACATTTTTATTTGTTGCTTAACACATATCTATAATCTATAGCAATTTCTATTAGATCCTTGTCTTAAAATAAGACCGCAATTTTCTTTTTTGCAATGAGTCATCACATGCCATCATATAGCTTTGTCCCTCACAATTTTCAATAGCCCACATATTTTGAAATTTTCAATTTACATTCTATTTTAGAATTATGCAGAACATATTTTCATTGACAGTCAATTATCTATGCTTTATAACGATTTTCGTTAGATATCTGCCACTTACCAATTTGAACAGGCCCCTTATTGCGAAATTTTCGCTTTACATTCTATTTTGGCATTATATTTAAACTCCAGACATGCAATTAGCCCAGATATAAGTTTTCAAGCAGATTCTGAATAGGAACATTCAATATTTCTGATAGAGCAATTTTCATGGGAAATAAGCTAGCTATTGAAATAGCTTTTGTAAAATCGAATTTTACCGCACTCAACTAGTTAGACAATTCTCTGTTTAACGGAAGATATCGACTTATTTCCACATTTTATCGTATGCTTCAGGACACAACATTCTTTTTAACTAGTCATCTTTTATCATCAGATGTTTAAGATTTGATGCTCTTTTATTTCCACTTTTTTTTTTTTTTAATCGTAAACTTATTTTAGAATATATTGAAAGAAAGGAAACACACAAATCTCTTTAAAGACGAAGTTGTATTGAATTGTTGTATATTCAGAGATATTTTAGTCTGTAAATTAACTTTTCTGAAAGATATTTTCGTTTAACCCCTTGAGGGGCGCTGGTATGTCTATGAAACCACTTAATTTTAATTACCAAATACCCTGTTGGCACCAGAACTTTGGTTTAAAAAAAATTCGGTTTGTCATATGTGTAAGATATAGCTTTTTTGTATTTACAAATAAATTTGTTCTCAAATTCCGATGTCATTCATTTATTTCAACTTTTTTGCAATGGAAATGCTCTGCACCGCAAAGGATTAAAATAGATGACCTAAAATAATAAAGAGCTAAAGAATTTTATAGCTTCCAATAATTTCATAGTAAACTAATTTATTAACCAATTTGCTAAGTTTTTTTTTTTCATGTATCTGAATTTCTTTTGCGAAAGTCTTAGATCGGGATATATTTGCAAGAGTGGATTCACCCTTCCTTTTAGAGGAGTGTCATGGCTTCTTTTTTGAGGGGGGGGGGGGAGGCTCGCGTCTCTTAATAAGCTTTTTTTATATTCAGGTGCCGAAAAATTGAAGATTTTTCGTTTTCATGTAAAATCAAACAGGCATTCAAAAAATTGCATTTTATGCAAATTTTTAGGACTTGACAGTTACAAAAAGCCATTATGAGGAAGAAACTGAGCACTACGGCCTGAAATTCAGTTTAAAATTCTACAGTTTGCGCAGATTTTGCGAAAGATTCTTTGCCTTTATTAGAAAATTGAAAACGTTAATTAATCACATTTGATCTCAATAAATGTACCTTGCATCTAAGATTAAAATATACTTCATGGGTATGTCAGAAATTCAGTACTTTGGGTAAGTACCAGCTTTAAAACAACCAGAAAGATTATGATTGTTAAGCATATTTTTAGAGATATCGTCGAACATATTATGCTAAAATGTCCTTCCCTATCTAATTCCAAATCAACTGAAGCTAAAATTGTGAAAAAAATAGAGCTAGTAGATGTTATTTTAAACCTTATAGGAAAAATTTAGCGGTTACTGTAGTTTGAATAGTTTTTGAGTAAAGCACATTTTTCTGGTACACACAAATTTCGATTTGTGAACATTGAGCAAAAGTGTTGAAGAATGTTGTAGGTACCTATCGTTGCAGAAGTATAAAAGCGTTGTTGATAGTAAATTTTGAAAAAAATCATCGGTAATTAGCCGAGAAATTAACACTTAAGGACATGGATGGTTTGGACATACAGGGGTCGAAGCATAAAGGGAAATTTTATTGTTCTTACCTATATATTTTAACAATAATCTTCATGATATATTCCTTTTGCATGTGTTATAAAAAGATCTTTTGAAGATTTTAATTAAAAAATATTGGTAAAAACAATCAAATTTGTTTTATATGCTCCTGCATACATGACAGGAGCGACATATTCTGCATACCATCGGCTATAAAAGCCTAGATAACGATTTTTAATAGTATATTTGTATAATGCAATATCTAGTAGCAATATAAAAGCAATAAATTTTATGTTGTTGCTTACAGACTAATTTAATTAGAATTAATCACGTAAATAAGATTCATACGCATAAGAAATTTAAAAAAATAGCCATTAGTACCAGGATTTTTTTTAAAAGTATTATTTGCCTTATTTAATGCAAAACATTCTTTATTTCGAATATAGCGGATACTACGTTACGAAAATTTTAATATATGCCTATTTTTTTTAAATTCCTTATGCGTATGAACGCATCCCATGTTTCGCAGAATGCATGTATTAGTGTGCTTCATAAATTCATATCAATTTCATTATATTTTAAACAATCCACCATTGTCGAAATGCACTTGAAAGAAATTATCCCTTTAACCGTAATATAAAAGAATATTTTTGTCGTTCACTGCAGATGAACTGTAAATGCTACAGCCTTCATTTTCAAGAGATCATGCAACAGTAAATCTCAATAACATATTAAAATTTAAAAGTAAACAAAGTATATTTACGAGAGCTGGTGCACGGATGGACAAACGTCTTGAAACGTCTTGATGGACAACGGCCATACAAACTGAAGTCAAACCGAAGCCATAAAAGCACTTTTCATTTATTTTGGAAAGTGTTCAATAAAGTAAAGACATTTGGAATGTTGTTTTATTTAGTTTTCATGCTAGGTGCTGGTGCAGTATATAATAATTTAAGTCCAAAATATTTATAATCATCAATAAGTCGATTGATTTGAGCATGTCAGATTATATAGATTCTGTGTAAAAAAAATGTCCGTAGTTGTTAAATAAACATACAAGAAAATTCATCAAACTTTATTTTATCCCGTTCAAAATAGACCCATTGAGTTTAAGAAAACTCAGCTATCCCAGGATTCAATCCTCCATACTTTTTATATAGGTTGATTTTGATATGAACTTCAGCTCCTTTTTCAAACTTGCTTTTATGGCCTTATTTGATTCAAGACGTTTTTTCCCGAAGTTGTAATTTAAGCTTTATGCACAGGAAAAAGTAACATAAAGCCAAACTTAGGCGAGTACGGCACTTGACCATTAGTTGCGCTTTTAGCCAAAAACTCCTGAAGAATTATGGGAGAAACTCGAGCTCTGTCTAAAACAATTAGTGAATTAGTGTATTTTGTTCCCAAAATGTTAGTCATAACATTATGAACGTACTTAAAATATGCGTGAGGTATCTTGAGCAAACTCTCTAAGTTTTATACGGTGATTTTCAAGCACCAGTTTCTGAATTTTATCAATGTTTGAGTCATTGGTATATGGTGAAGATAGACCAGAATATGGCAAATAAACTACCACTTCTGGAAGCTATTTGCATGTTTTATACTATCCATACATTGCTGGAAAAAATTATAAAGCCAGTAGAAAAATTTTACAAAAGTCATAAAATAATGGAATTGTTGATAACGCAAATTCTATTTCCATTTTTAAGATCATCGCAACAATACGCATAAACTTCGTTTAAAAAAGGGGAAAAGGAAGCATAAATTATGCTAATTTCTTACAACCAATGAAAAACAACTTGAAAGAATTATAAAGTCGATGGTTCTAGCCTCATTTGGTATAATGATTAATCATTTGGTATAATGTAATAAAACGATATTTAAAAAAGGAAAATAATTTGGTAAGTCATCATTCACGTATAAATGTTAGTACAAATAGCACAGGCCTCTAGCGATAAATCTATTTCAAAATCACCTCTATTATCAAATCACCATACCGAAAGATGAAGTTTTCTTAAAAATATTTTTCAAATGTTGGAAAGGTTCCATTATCGTATACATGATTTTTTCTTTTATTTATTCAAAATTTACTTAAGGTAATTGATATTTATGTAATAATTAAAACACTAGTTCCCTGCAACAATTACCGTATTTTCGGGTGTATAGCCCGCACTCCTAAATCGTGCAGTGCAGTAAAAAAAAGTTCATGTATAAGCCGCGGGCATGTGTCGGTGTATAGTCCGCGGGCTATTCACCATTTATGAACGTATATTTCGATCAGGGTTCGAAGTTAGAAGCCATTAAAGTATATACGCGCGTATAAGTCTAGAAATTTTAGACAAAAAAAAGAATTTCAAAGTGGAGGGGGTCGACTTATACGCGAGACCTTAAAAAAAATCTATGAATAAAATACTGGAAAATAATTTGCTAGCGAATCGGTGCTGCAGCACTCCTTTGTGTTTGTAGAGTACAAAATCCAATATCTGGAACCTTTCCTACCTTGACAATTTTGAGTTTAAAACCATTTTAGTTTATTTAAAAATAATTAATCTATCCTGCCCTGTTGCAAAGAACAAAAAAAAGTGTGATTTACGTCATTTCGGAACGATTCCGAGAAATACTTCCTTTTCAGAGTCGTTTCATTATGGAATGAGTCATAGGAATTGCTCCTTTTCGAAAAGAGTCCGAGGAATCGAAACTTTTCGGAGTTGTTTCATTTCGGAACGAGTCCGAGGATTTTGCCCTTTTCGGAGTTTCAGACCAATGACCTAAGATACTTAGACTCCACAATGGCAACCTTTTCGTAGGCCGACATGTCTGCCTTCCGTCACGTGACGGAGGGCAGATTTAGAGCGCCAAACCGGTTTTTGATTTTTTTCACCGCATTCCCGCTTCTATGTTTACATTTATTTTACTGTGAGAATGAAATCTGAAAGTTGCCAATAAAGCGATCACCGCCAAAAAAACAGCATCTTTTCGCCAAAGATGTTGGATTCGAAACCATGCCGAGATAACCATGGGATGTGTCGTCTACGTATATTAGAAAGTCTTTGTTTCAGACCGATTCCGTGATTTCGTCCTTTTCTGAATCGTTCCTTTAGTTCCACTGCCGGAATCGCTCTTTTTGAATCGTTCCTCAACAAACTACACATCTCTACTAAAAAACTGATTACAGGTAACGTTAAAACGACTTATTCAGCAAAATGTAAGTTTAAAATAAGTAACATGTTATGCTATTGTTTTTACTCTAGAGCAAACTCAAGAGCAAATAATCAAGAGCAAGCATTTTAATCAAGAGCAAACTGCGTTCGGGTGTCATTATTTCTCGCTGCCGGTTAGTGCAGTACTTGGCGATAGTTGCGACAGTTCTTCCAAACCCAGAAATTACTGTATTTAAACAATAATAATAATAATAATAAAAAGCTTTTACAAACATGAGAGAACTCTCCATATTTCGCGGCATAGCGAAAAAAATTTACAAATTTCGATCTTTTTAAAAAAATTTTTGAGGTTTAAAAATTGTAGGAAAAATATCACCATTTCCAAGTAAAGAAAACAATCTGTGTATAACCCGCACCGTGTATAAGCCGCAGTGGCTTTTTCGAAAGTTTTTTTATTGTATAAGCCGCGGACTATACACCCGAAAATACGGTAATTAAAAAAAATCTATTGTAATTTAATTGTGATGCGCCTTTGATATTTTACTTTCAATTAAAAGAATAAATAACCCAAAAAACTATTTCAAAATGTAAAAATGCGATTAGTGTTTTATAGTTTTTATTGATCATCTAGCTTCTTACCATCCATGCTAAATTCGTCGAATTTTTTATTTTAATGTTGGTGGCAAATAAAGCAGCCTCTAATTAGTCGAGTGAAACTTTTGGTAAAATTTTTCAGGATTCATCTTGGTTTAAAAAAATATCTGTGCATTTCCATTTTAGCGTGATAATTAAAGTGAGACTGCAACTGTTGTTAAGGTTTGAGATTAATGGTTTTTTAAGGAAAGGGATACGGTATTATGTTTTACATGCATTGGGATTTCTCTGGTGTTTAAATAATTCTTTTATGTCTGCTTGTTCTGAAATCAATAATCGGCTAATGCTATTTAATAAAAGTTTCTTTATCTCTTTTTTTTTCTTTCTTATTTATTTATTTACTTATAGCGGAAGGAAAATAGATGTGGCTGTTTATTTTCTAGAACAAAACTCTGCATTTCGAGTAAATAATATTTGTGTTAAAAATTATTTTAGTTCGAATTAAAATATACGCATTTTTTAGTTTAGATATAAGTAACTTTAAAAAAAAACCCGCGTTTTTATTAATATTTATTGAGAAAATATCGTTTTGACTCGATTTTCCACAATGTTGCAAATCCGGGATATCTATCCCAAGCTAAGTCGTTTTATTAACCAATTGAACGAAATATGTATCTAGTATACAGCTCATATTCAAAATATTAGAATAATTGAGAAAAAGTAATAAGAAAAAATTATTTGTCATTTATTTATTTTTGATACAAAGTAAATGCAATTAAATTTCTTATAAATTAAATCTGGAATGTTTAGATAAGATTTTAACATTTATAAAATATAAAATACAGCACAATAAATTAGGTATACAGCTTCCTTAAACACACCAGAATATTAGAATAAAATTTAGATTGGTTCAAAATATTAGAATATTTTATTTTACGCAACAATATTACCTTATGAATATGAAGTAAATGGTAGTTAATATTTTGTAGCATCCCCTTTAGCTTTCATAACAGCGTACAATCGATCTTGCATACTATATACAAGGTGTTTACAAACATTTCTATCAATATTAGCCCAAATAGACTTTATACGTGCCACTAACTCAGTTTTACTTGAAGGAGGATTTTCTTGAAGTTTTTTCTTCATTATACACCATAAGTTTTCGATGGGATTAAGATCTGGTGAATTTGGTGGCCAAGGAAGTACCTTAATGTTGCGTTGGCGGAACCAATTCTTAGTTGACACCGAGGTATGCGGGGACGCTAAATCTTGTTGAAAGATGAATTTATCTTCAAATAAATCTTCTGATGATGGAATCATGTAATATTCTAAAATTTCTTGATATATCAGAGAGTTAACCTTTTCGTGGACGATGCATAACTTTCCAGGTCCTTCTGCACTCATACAACCCCAAACCATGACACTAGCAGCAAATTTTACGGAACGTTTAAGGCATTCTTTATCAAATGCTTCTTGCTTCATTCTCCAAATTCGAATACCTTGATTACCATATGAAACACAAAACATACTTTCATCACTAAAAAATATATATTTCCAATCTTCATTGCTCCATAAACGTCTTGATTTACACCAATTCAATCTTATACGCTTTTGTCTTGCAGTCATGAGAGGTTTTGTTTTCGGTACGCGAGATTCAAATTTAAATTTATGGAGACGTTCTTAATGTTGTCGATGTAGAAATTTCAATTCCTTCTTCTTTCCATTTTCGGTGCAAGAATCGCACACTTTTAAAACGGTTCTTCTTAACTATACGCTTCAGTTTCCTGTCATCTCTAGCAGATGTTTTTGGTTTTCGGCCACCATTTCGGCGATTATTTTGAAATTTTCCAATTTTTGAATATTGTGTTAGTATTTTACTAACGCTCGATTTCGAACAATGTAAATAATTCGCTATAAAACATTGATTTTTACCGTGACGATACAAATCAACCATACGAAGTTTAGTAGATTCAGGAATATCACTCACACGGCCCATTTTAAGACGAAAAAGAAACCAACTGCAAAAAAGAATACTGATTTTAAATAAAATAGTCTGAATTTAATCAATGATGCCACCAGTTAAGAATTGGTAATAATTATAGGAGAATTAATGTGAAATATTCTAATATTTTGAACCACTTGAATAAATATTCTAATATTTTGACTTTTCAAAATAATTTTTTTTGCAATTAATCTTTTCAAAAATGATATTAAATTTAAGATAACAAGTAAGTTTAATCAACAATAAGTTCTTAATAAAAATATCGTTTGCATATTTTCATTAAAAGACATTAAATTACCAAACGATATTTTCAATTTCTAAAAAAAAGGTAATTATTCTAATATTTTGAATATGAGCTGTATTACAACGCAAAAACTTATCTGTAAGTAACACCGACATCATTATCAGCGGTGGCGGCAATCTTAGCAACCAATTTACTTTTTTTCACAAATCTAATAATTTCTAAATTTCGCATTAAAATAAAAACTAATAAAGTACAATCAAAATTAGTGAGATATGTGATTAATAAAAGCAGTTTTGCTAATATATGCATGTAAATTATGATCAAAGGTTTTAAATTGTAAAACCAATTATATTATAACAATTTGCTGTCCAAAAAGTATAGACACCAGTGATTTTTGCTTTTACTTTTATAAATTAACTAAAAACTTACATTTAGTACTTAATTGTATTATCACGGCACTTTATTGCATCAAATACAAGTTGTACCATAGAATTAACTAAGCATTGCATTACAGAAGGAGATATTTCATACCACGCTTTTTCAATTGTAGCTTTTAAGTCATTTGCACATGTATATTGCTTTCCATTTTCATATATTTTATGAGATAAGAACCACCATATGTTCTCTATGGGATTCATATCTGGACCAAGGGCTGGCAAGTCTAACAGTGTGATATTATTTTCTCTAAACCATGTTTTCGTTGATGTGAAGGTATGGATGGATGCCTTATCTTATTTGAAAACACAGTCCTGATCTGCTAGCAAATTCATAATTGGCACTAAATTGATTCATACGTAAAATACTCTGATAATCCTCCGATTTCATTTTTATATCCATAAATCCTAGAAATGTTTAGCCATTCAAACAAAATCCTCCCCAGGTCATTACGGATCCTTCGCTTTGTTGCCTGCTGAAACAGTTCTTGGGTTCTTTTCTGACAGAAAACCATTTGTTACCGTATGACATATGCTTTTTTAGTCCCCTTCAGACGTGCATTTTTATGCCCCTGCTTTAAGCAAAGATTTGCTTTCATTCTCCTGTAAACAATATTTGTTGAAACTTTAATTCTTCTGTAAAGTATTTTTTGTAATTCTGGAAATGAATGAAATTTCCCACACAAGTAAAATTATCAACTGAAACCATTTTTAATAACATTCTATCATTACAAACCTTTTTTAAGGTCTTCCGACTCGCATTCTAGTATTCCATGTTCGACTTGATCTCAAAACTCTATAAATACTGCTCAAGAATCTCTTTTTTTCTTCTCAATATTCGTACAGGATTTTGTTCATGTGCTTTAAAATGTAAAATCATTATAATTTCATCTTTAGAAATTTCTTTAGAATGTGGCATATTGTTAAGAATACCCAGGAACTGTCTTTTCCGAATCGCAAACAAAACAATACATGGAACTCGTTTGATTCCTCAAAATTTCAATAAATTATTATTCTAAAAATAAAGCCCACGATATTTCAACCAAAGGGAAAACTTATGCTGTATTTACAAAAACAGACGAAAATAAAAATACTTTGGGAACAAAAATGTAAAAGAAATATGTGATGTAATGCTTTATTGTGTCTATACTTTTGGGACATCACACTGTCATATAGTTTAATGTACGTATATTTTATAATTTCAAGACTTTGACCATAATTTATATATGTATATCAGCAAAACTGTTTTTATCTCATGAATTTTAATTGTACCTTATTACTATGTATGTTAATGTAAATTTGATTGATTATCTAAACTTTTGGGATAGGGTGTAAATCATTATTTTAATACGGTAATTAGTTCTTAAGATAGAACTCCCATAAAGGTTTTTTCGCATGCAGATAGACTCATAGATAGACATTTTCTAATAAGATTAGGATCGTGATCAGGACTTTCTTTAACGCGTAAATCCGTCGAAAACCGTAAATCGAAATTTTTCACGAATCCAATATGCATTTTTGTAAAGATAGAAGAAAGTAAAAATTAAATCAAATGCAACTATGTGGTAGTCTCTTGATTTTAATTTAATTTCATTTATTATACTTCATTATATCAATTTATTATTTTTTATTACTATTCAAGTGTATAAATGTACAGTTTGTGATATGAGAATTGATTGAAAGATTGTTACCATTGCCATAATGTGAAATTCTGTTGTAGAATAATGTATCATTTTACTATTGTATATCCTTGTTTTTCATTACGTAAATAATATGTAAGCTCTAAAAAATATTTTACTTTATTTTTAATTCTGAAATTTTTCTCTTTCTAGGTAGGTGCATTAATACTATCTGAAACTTTACGGAGAACTATTTAGCATGGTAAGTTCATGTTACTGTAATTTAAAAATCCTGTTCATTTGAAAGGGGTTGTCCATAAATGATGTCACACCTTTTTCCCAACATTTTGACTCCCTTCTCCCCTTTGTCACAAAGTGTTACACTATTTCAAATTTTATATTTAAACTTTTACTGAGTGTTTTAATGACTTTTGTGAGAATAACAATAAAAATTATTTGTGTGCTTATTTTGTATGAATATTAAGATTCAAGTTTACAACAAAAATTGTAATTCATATACAATAATAATACAATATTAATAGGAAAAAACAATTGAGAACAATAGTATTTTGAAATTTGAAGTGGAATTTAATAGTATATTTGACTTTAAATTTTATCTTTACTTTATGAACGCAAAATACTTTAATTTCAAAATAACCTCAAAATTTAATCTTCTGATTTTTGATGTTTTTATTTTAACTAAAATGTGTGATGACAATTTCTTCTTATCCCCTTCCTACCCCCTTATCACAATTCCCCCCCCCCTCTCCAAGCGTGACATCATTTATGGACGACCCTGAATGTATAACTACCGTCAAATTTTATGCATACATTGTATACATTCTTTTTGGAAATAAAATCCCTGTCTGCTTTTAGAATCTTTTGATTATAAGAAAATAACATAAAACATATCAAAAATTTAAAGAAAAATCCAATAATAATAATAATAAATTGTACTCAGACTTTCACTCATGTGAAAAGCATTTACAGATAGATGAATTTGACGATTACAGTACAATTGCAGATAAGAGACGTATCGAATAAAAAATACATTTAAGTAGTTATTAAGTACAGTTATGCTATAATGCGAACAGTTAAGTATTAACTGAAGATTAAGATCAGCATTTATAATAAATGAGAAATTTGGTTCTATTTTAGAAAATATTGTCATCAGTTTCGTATTCATTTAGTATAAAATAAGTTAGTAAATTTACTGTAATTGCATATAATTGCTCTGATATTAATGATAAACTACATCAAAATTGCAGTGCGTACTATAATTCTAGTGCAACATGTATTATTTGTTTTCGGGATTATTTAATTTTGACTTAAAATTTATCAGAAATTTGCTGATCATCCTTTACAGGAAAACAGTATCTACCCTTTTCTAAAATGATTCAACAGCAAATTTAGTCGTGTCGTCCTGTGGTTTGACACTGCATTGTTTGACTTAACTAATAATTAAAATACACGCCTATCTATATTTTTGTTAACATAAACAGTATCTTAAAAGTTAACTAACTTTATACAAGTCTTTTAAAGTTTGGAACTCATTATGTTAAAATCACTTTTTATTGTCGCAAAAGAATTTGAAAAACAAGTAGTTTTCTAAGCAATTGATGGAATAAACTCAGTTGAATTAATGTTTTTCACAATTCATTTCCAAATATACATAGTGTCGCGGTAAATTTTGTTAAAATTCGAATTGTAATTTTTCATTGACTTTTGTTAAGTAAATTTGTGGGCCTCAATTAATATATAGATTTTTTTCTTCTGAAAGAATATTTATAGTTGAATAAGCATACATGAATAATGAATCAAATAAGCATTATATCAGTTGTATCTTATGAATTTAACAGAAATAGATTTCAAATATGCAAATCTAGTCCATCCTGCAAAATAATTTTTGAATTATAAAATGCTGTAGTTTTTTTACTACCACATTTCAGTCTGTTCCGCAACAATTAAAAAAATGTAACTTAATAAACTACAACGACCATTTGGAAAAGGATATTTTCAAATAGTAAAATTTTAAATTTAAGTAAATTTTATAGTTAAAATAATAAAATTTTTATGATGTAAAAAACGTGACCTATATAGCAGAATCGTATATAACGTGTGCCATTAAACATTAATATTCCTGGTCCAATCATAAACAAATTTTAAATGAAATTTCAGCGTTAAAATTTTCGGTACTGCAAATTTTTAAACTTGTAAACATCGCGCATTTTTCATTTTTACACTGTCCTTTACGGAAAAAAGCACTTTTAAATGCAATTTGTTTGAAAGCAGTATCTTAATTTGTTTTTTAGCTAATAATTGTCTTGTAGTTTTATAATTTTTTTATTTGGTCTTCGCGGCAACAGAAGTATTCCATTTCAATTGAAAGTAAGGAGAAAATATTAGATTACTGTATCTTTTTTGTTGATTAAAAAAGAAAAGTTGTTTATGTAATTAGAGTCATTGATTACGCACGCCATGGATTAAACATAGACCAATCGGAAAACGAATAAAATTCGGACATCTCAGGGTATCTCTTGACCGAAAGCAACAACCATTTTTCAAATGGTTAACAAGTTGAAAATTGTTCGTTAGACATGGGAAATGAAGTACATTCGTACTATAAACAATTTTATAAATATTTTTTATCTTAGTGCAGTAGCTGTTGCATTCTTATGCAAAAGTACATGAAATCAAAATTTATTGCCATTATATATAGATTAAATTCAGTTATTACGGAATTAATCACTTCATCTTAAATAAGAACGTTATCACCATGGCAATCTAAAATCATTTCCTACCATGGGATACCATTAAATAGAAAACGTATGTAACAAGCTACCAGAAATGTGTTTAGACTTGCATACGATTTTTTTTTTTTTTTTTTTTTTTTTTTTTTTTTTTTCAAAATTGTAGGAGGTTGACTTATACACGAGTACATACGGTATATAATTACAAACGCACTCCTTAAAAAAAAATAGCATTTATACTTTTATCACCAATAACGTTTCTACAATGATTCAGAACAAAGTTAGGAGATACCCCCCCCCCCTTCCACACACACACAGGCACACACACTTTTTTATTTAATTCGGATTCATTTTTCTCCAGTGTTGAAATATTGAAATGATACCAATAATATTATGTTTCCAAAACAATTAAACCTTTAATTATTAACATAATATCCGTTTTTACATTTTAATTAATAAAATTTTATCATTAGTTAGGAATTGCAGAAATGATAAAAATTGCAACTTAGTAGTTTCATTAGTTGGTTGAATACAATAAAGTTATACATATTAATATTATGTAATAATTATGTAAGACTATATAAATTACTAGTGATACTTACATTTATTAAAATGATGAGTAGTTCCATTTAATATTAAATAGATAACACTACTTAAAATTTAGAATTATTAAACAAATAATCTGTAATTAGATATATAATAATATAGTATTACATTTTTATGCTTTAATTACTAAAGTGATAATTTAATATATAGCATTTTTTTCGAGAGGAAAAATATGCTGGCTTCAAAAAAGGGCACCATTTCATAAGAAAATGTATTAGTAATGTGTTCAGTAACAATAAGGGGTGAAAAAAAAATTGTTTTATTATAATAAATAAAAAATCATTAATTTTTAAAATTTTTAAAAATTGCAAATTGAAAAATAATGTTAAATAACATGGTTTAGTATTTTTTTTTCCCTAAAAATAAAGTTCTATCCTTTTTGTAATGTCTTGGACGCTTTGTATTAAAAAAAAAAAAAAACTGTGGTATGGAGAAGTCTCACTATTTTTTTTAAATAGGCAAGATTCATTTTGTCAATTTTAAAAGTACTTAAAAAATGCCCCTTCCCCCCCCCCTTCACACACACACACACACACACAAAAAAAATAATAATAATAATAATAATAATAATAATAATAAAATTGCATGTAAGCAATTTTATCTTTTATTACCACGCATATCAAAACTAACAAATATTATTGATAGCTCGTTTTGCATTTGTACTTTAAGAAAAATTAATCACCTAATTCTTTACTTACAAGAATGTATGTATATGCTAAGCAAGATCTTTCTGTGCTTAACATTTTTATACCATATAATTTATACCAATTAGTACTCTTACACATTCTTTTACAATAGCTGTTCTACTTTTCTTTAGCTCCAATTTTTGGTACAAATTTATTATCGTAAAAGTAGAATGATAAAATAAGATTCTCGTTATTTGCTCTCTTACTTTGCAGAAATTTATTATATTTGCCTTGCTTATTTTGTATAAAATATTGAAATTATTTGATTACTTACAGGGAATTGTATTAAATTAAAATATGATGTTTAAATGAAATGCTTTTTATATCATTAGAAACTTACTGTACTTAAAATTTTCTTGTCCAAATTACCGTAAATTCCTCAAAAAATGTAGGATTGCATCCTTGCACAAGTTTATGTACAAGTTGTACACCTAGTACAAGTTTCAAAAATACACTTAAAGCTGATGTACGAAAGGTACTGAGTTCGAACCCAATCGCGGCTGTCGACCTAATCGTTTGGAATGCTCCATGAGGACTTTTTTCGGACGCAAACATGGATTATGATATTTTAGAAAGACCTCCACGAAATCATCCCCTCTCGGACCTATATCCCTTGTGTACATAATTTGCCGCCAACACCAACACCTTGTTCATTGTTTTTTCATACATTTAAAATAATAATGTATGAAAAAAGATTAAATGAATTAAATGGCCAAAACATTTCCTCATATACTAAAACCTATAAAAACATGTATGATTTGATAAACATGCATGTTTTGCTAAAAATCATTGACAAATTCACTGCATGTAGTAGTTTAAAAAAAAAAAATCTTAGAATATCCAAACAAGAGTCGTAGGAGCTTAAATACTAAGATGTAACCAGAAAAATACAGGGTGACAAGAAATAACTTGGACACACATAATACATTATAACTTAAATGCTAATGAAAATATTACGACCAAACTTCAAAATAAATATGAATACATTATTTCGTCTAATATATTTACAAATTTTCAAAGTGGCTACCTTTTGGCCTTAATACAGAGCTTTAAACGTATCACAGAATTTTCGGCTATGGGCCGCAACTCACTTTCTGATATTTTATCCCATTCCTTGCATAAGGATTTCTTCAGGGATGCCAAAGTTTTATGAGGTTTAGCACACACCCTTGTCTCCAAGATGGACCAAACAGAATAATCCATTGGGTTCAAATCTGGGGAATACGGTGGCCATTCTTGAGCTCCAATGAAGTCAGGAAAATGTGTCTTGCACCAATCTTGAGTGCCTTTAGCTCTGT
The DNA here is from genome assembly GCA_964019185.1 of Maratus speculifer. Classification (NCBI taxonomy): domain Eukaryota; kingdom Metazoa; phylum Arthropoda; class Arachnida; order Araneae; family Salticidae; genus Maratus; species Maratus speculifer. The sequence goes on from OZ025290.1 coordinate 90,745,408, forward strand.
GTGCAGGTGCGGAATCCTGTTGGAAGGTCCATCTTTTGTTTCCAAAGAACTTTTGTGACCAAGGTAAGACAACATCTTCCAAAATGTGTTTGCGATATGTTTGTTGATTAATCTTTATCCCTTGATCAACAAAAACAAGTGGTGTTTTCCCACTAGCACATATCCCACCCCAAACCATTACAGATTTGGGTCGTTGACGCCGTTCAACAATGCAAGAAGGTCCAGGTGCTTCTGCTGACCAAACTCTATCATTATGGCTATTGTGTGCTTGTTCAATCGAAAACAGTTTCTCATCTGTGAAGACAAATGTTTGCCATCGATCACCTGCGGCCCGCTTTAACAGTTCTTTACACCTTTGAAGTTTTATGCGTTTGTTCTCTGCTGTTAGCTTTTGAGCCTCTTTCATTTTGTAAGGGTGAAGACCAAGCTCTACTCTTGCCATCAAACGTGCGGTTTCTCTGTTGATCTTCATCTCTCTAGCAACCTTTCTCATTGAAATCCTAGGATTTCGGTGAACTCGCTTTTTGATAACTGCATGGTTTCTTGATGTGTTAACTGTGCGCTTTCTTCCTCTTCCTGGCCTGTCACCATCATGTCCGAGTTCTTTAAACCTTTTGATTGTGTATGAAACCGTCTGCTTAGGCACTTTCAATCGTTGAACAATTTCACATTGTTTCATCCCTTGCTTATGTAATTCAAGTATGGCAGATCGTTTGTTAACCATAATGGTTATCACAACTAATTTCCTTACACCTGTTTATTAGCTTTCTAAAATCAATTCCCTATGACAATAACTTTATAATTTTAGTGGTAGTTACAGATTTTTGGTTTCAAACTTCGTCCAAGTTATTTCTTGTCACCCTGTAATGAACTGATCTACCATCTAGTAACTGATAAGACTTCATAATAGGGAGGAAAAATTAGAATTATTCATAAAGTGGAAAAAAAAACTTGCTGTTTAAATAATAAATATATGTATCATTGAATCAACATAATACGCGTTGTCCATGTTTGTGCGAATATTCAAAAGATATACAAATGTAACTGCCATTTTATATATCTTTTAAATCATATTTAGAAAGTTAAAATCGTGGTTATCCTTCCTCTCTTTCCCTTATTAATAAAAAGCACATTTTGTCGAAGAGACGGATAAAACTTTAACACAGCTTCAAATAAAATTCTAGTGGAATGAAAATCCATAAATCAATGCATTTTTATGGAGCATCATATTTTATAGTTCGGAAAAGCAAAACTTTTTTAGCTAAATGTTCAGTTCGTTGGAATATATATATGCTCAGAAGTTGAAAATACCAATTCTCTTGGAATGTAGCCAACACTGCATCTGCCGACCATCCTCCCCCCCCCCCCCCCTTGTAGTTTAGTTTCACTTTTGCTGATATTATTTTGAGTGCAGAAAAAACACAATGAACCAAAAAAACTAGTTTTGTGATTTTTAATATTATAGGCTTTTTTTCCGTGATATTTCCGAAATTTGAATAAATAGGATTTGTAGATTTTTGCCTGACAGGGGGAAAAAAGGCGGCCGTTTTTAACCACATAAAAAAAGATTGGTTTATATTTTTGAAATGCGGCTTTTATTGGAAAATGGGAGGTTTACATCCAGTAACACATTAAATTCACATTATTTTATTTTTGACGCACTCATAAACATTTTTATTTAAAAAATTATAAACGCCCATTAAATTCTACTAAGTAACTTAAGTCTTTTATGGCTATTAAGGAAACGAGGTGGAACCCGTCGAAATTCGACGAAAGAAAATGTTTAAGAAGGAATTGTTTCATTGATTTATAATAAATCTACAAAATTAGTTACAGTAAAAAAGCACCTTATATTGGTCAGTCTAACTCTCAAATATTACTTTAAGCTTAAATTAACAAAATACTATTTCTATAAACCCCAGTTGCCCAAATTATTAACATTGAACTTTAATCTCCATATGTAATCAGTAAAATCAGGGTTTGAAAAAACCCGGGTTTTTTTTAAAAAGCCCAACCCACTGGGCCCAGTAGTCTAAAACCCGGGTTTTTTCGGGCTTTTTTGAAAAAACCCGGGTTTTTTCGGGTTTTATTGAAAATTTTTAGAGAACTCTCCAAATTTCTAATTTTCATGTGCATAGTACCTAAGTTTTTCATTTATCAGTGAAACAAAGGTATAATTTTGCATTAAGTATAGATTAACAATAAAAAAAAACACATAAAAAGAAAAAATATATATAGATGTAAAAAGATTATTTTGTATCTCATGGAACTAGATTACTGGAAGAATAATATATTAAACCAAGTGCAACTGAATTTCTTTATATAAATCTTAAGTTAAACAGACTAATTTATGCAATTCCTTTCATTTACATCAATAGAAATCAATTTAAAGCAGCAACATTTATGTAAATATTTTTATTTTTGTGAAGAAAAAAATAGAATATATATATATATATATATATATATATATTAATTATCTAAAAGTCAATGTCAGTCATATTTATAAAGTTAGATCGTAAATGGCAATACAGTTTTACTAGTTTAGTTTTGTATGCCATCTGTAAGCAGTCATTTAAAGTATCTGGATACATTTTAGATTATATTTTATCAGGGTTTTTTGGATATTATCAGGGTTATTTAAGTTAATATGGTTCCGAATGTTTGAAAACAAGGTACTTACTACTAAATACAATTTAAAATAACTAATTGATTACAAAAAATTTATAAATCAATGACAATAATAAACATTATAATTTTCTTTTTACAAAAATTAATTATTAGTAATAATTTTAACAATGAAATTATTATTAAAGTACTATACCAAAATTTTTTCGCTCTTTTTTTTCGTTATAATCTGTCACCATTTTTGTGTTGAAAATTACTGTATAAACTTTCATTGAACATTGAAGCAGGATAATATATGTTGCAATTAATCTTAAAAGCTATAACAATATAAGCAATCATGATGGGGATCACATTTCAAGCATCATCTTTAGGTATACATTAAGATTAAAAGCACTTGGAAGCATTTTAAAATATATAGGCATGAAAATCTTTATTTACAAACTAATTTATTTTATGATCATTTTATCAATAGTACTTAGAAATTCTTTTAAATATGGATGGTTTGAAATATATTTGAATTGGCATTTATCTTTCCATTCTCATATCTTAGATCAAATAATGAAACAGTTGTGAAACACGAGAAAATTTGAAAAAACCCACAAATGGGTTTTTTGGTGGGTTTTTTCAAGTGGGCCCGCCCGAAAAAACCCGCGCGGGTTTTTTTGGGCTGGGCCCACTTTGGCGAACCCTGAGTAAAATATAATAAAGATGAGTTATTATGATGCAGTTATTAATTGAGGCTGTTATGTTTGGTATATAAATGCGAATGAAAATAAAACAAAAATTATTCCAGATTGACACGATCATAGAATTTCACGCGAAATCTAAACCTGTGATCATTTTCATCTTCTCAAAATTTACCTACATACTTCTCATATCCGTATTCACCATGTTTAAAGAATGGTATTTTAATTTGATCATTGATGAATAAAAACGAAATAAAACCGAAATTCATCGGATTTTATAACAAGATATATTTGACATACGGATTTTAATTTCTTTACAATTTTAAGAGAAAATGGAGCTACAATTACAAAATTGGTACTAAAAACTAATAAAAAAAAATTAATGTATCAAAATAAATTGAGATACAGTTTTCAAACAAATTGCATTTAATAGTATATTTTTTTTCTTTATAGAACGGTATACAACAAATTAAAAATATGCGAAGTTAAGAAGTATAAAATTTGTAATAGCGAAAATCGCAAAACCGAAATTACATGGAAAAGTGTTGTTATTCGCAAAATGACGTATGCGTTACGCACAGATACGTTTGGCCTTAATAATATATATAGATATTATAAAGCAATACTCGTCCGACATTTCCTTATTCGACATTCCGTCTCATCCGTCCCATTTTTTTTTTTTTTTTTTTTTTTTTTAACTAAAAACTTTTGCAGGAAGTTACTATAGACAGTAGATGATATTGGAAAACGGCAAAACATTATTAAAAAAATGTAAACCCATCAATTTTAATATGTTGCTTATTTGGTTGCCAGACCCTGGGGGTGACTTAAGAGCTACAACAATTGCCAATCATGGAAGAAGCTGTTACTCAGTTAAAGAAATTATATAAATAGAAAGCACATATGAAACCAAAAACAGCATTCTCCCCTTATCAGGGCCTAATTACCGCGGCGGCCAACTGCCAATAGTAATTTTAATAGAAATTTTCTCTTTTTTTTTTAATTAGTACTTTCCAACAAAGTTGAAAAGTGCTTATGCATTCGGTTTGTCTGGCCGTCTGGCCGCGCTCTAACTCACGTAAATATACTCGGATTGTCATGAAATTTTAGGACGTTATTGACGTTTACCCTAGCACGAACCCTATTGAAAATGAAGTTTCTACCATGACGAGTTTATCTACAGGGAGAATCAAAAGCTTCCAATTACATTACGGCCTACGGGGAAAAACGTTTGAAAGGAATTTTTAAAATGTTACACCCTGTCAAACATATTAAAATTTATATGCTTTTGCGAGGTGCATTAAAATATGCATTCTTTAAAATATAAGGTGCAAATGTAGCTATTATTCATTTACAGGGCCACACAAAAGAATTCCATTAGATAATGGTAAAAGGGGGAATTGTGTGTGACATATTTTAAATATATTAAACTGTTTCATGTATAATAAAATTGATATATGTCAATGAGGCTTAGTATAAATTATACGATACTGCCTTCCCTGGTATAAAGTACATAGTATTTACAGGGACACACAAAAGATTTCAAATAGTACATTCTTTCAAAGTACGGTATATGTATCCGATTATAGCTGATGGATGGATGGATGAAATGCATTTTAATTATGATATGCGCGTATAAGTTTCACTAAAATTATGCATATTATATGGTGTGTATAAATGCTATAGTTAATATACAAGGCTACCCAAAAGAGCTCGCCAACGTAACTGAATATGAGCATAAAGTACTAAAATGTGATTCTTAAATAATGTATGCATTTTTACGCTGAACTGCATTAAATTTACTAAGAAATGTTTGCAGAATATAGATAAAAAGATATACAAGGCCACGCAAAGAATTGGGTACATGGAGCCAATGAATGATAATTTATGAGAAAGTGATTTCAGTTGTTTAGAGAGTGTTTTAGTTTAAAATAAATTTTATCTTAACACTGATGTGTAATAAAGATACCAGGGAAACTACTACTATTAACTAGGGAAGTGCACGAAGTGTGAGTCACCGATTTTGACAAAAGTGGTATCGTTGGAAAGATCTCATCGAGAGCAGCAAAAAACTCAATGGAACTACCCGTCGCAAATGAGTCGTTATCGAGATATCCGACAATATATGTGACGCAACTAGCGCGTACTTAATGGGGCACCGTAAAAAATTTTAGTCTTGATTTTAACTAAAGTGGTATCGTTGAAAAGATATCATCGTGAGGATTAAAAAACTCAATGGAATCACCCGTCGAAAATGAATTGTTTTCGAGATATCCGAGAATTTGTGTCAAATTTTTAATACACACTTCTAGGAAACTGCATTAAGTGACAGAAATTGTCGGATATCACGAAAATCGCTCATTTCAGATGGTTTGTTCCTTTGAGTTTTTTACTTCTCACAATGATATCTTTGCAAAGACACCATTTTCATTATAATCGAGAAAACATTTTTTTGCGGTCCCCCATTAAGTGTACACTAGTTAAGTGACATAAATTGACAGATATCTCGATAACGGCTTATTTGCGACGTGTAGTTCCATTGAGTTTTTCACTGCTCTCGATGAGATCTTTCCAACGATATTACTTTTGTCAAAATTGGTGACTTATACTTTTTGCTCTTCCCTAGTTAATGCAGTTTTCTAGAAGTGTGTATTAAAAATGTGACACATATTGTCGGATATCTCGAAAACAATTCATTTTCGACGGGTGATTCCATTGAGTTTTTTAATACTCACGATGATATCTTTTCAACGATACCACTTTAGTTAAAATCGAGACTAAAATTTTTTACGGTGCCCCATTAAGTATGCGCTAGTTGCGTCACATATATTGTCGGATATCTCGATAACGACTCATTTGCGGCGGGTAGTTCCATTGAGTTTTTTGCTGCTCTCGATGAGATCTTTCCAACGATACCACTTTTATCAAAATCGGTGACTCACACTTCGTGCACTTCCCTAGTAAGTTACTAGGCATTTTTTGCTAAACTAAATTTTCCCATTATATAGTATGTATATTAGCTGGCAGATCAAATACAGGGCTGTTCAATAGTATACTGGAATACATATTTGGCTTTATATATTTATTTATCTAAATAACCAAGTTTTGTTAAAGATTTCATGAAGCGTTGGAAAGTGCTTCATAATCTATGCTTAACGCAAGATTTTTCTTACTTGTTACAATATTTTTTTTTTCCCCTTGTGAATAAGGTCAAAATTTCTGACTAGTGGACATTTGCGTCGTCAGTAATCAGTTCCTTAGTCCAACGTATCTGTGACTATCAGGATGTTTTTTCTAAGAAGTTTAATTTTGACAGAAAGATAGCTATCAGTATGAAATAACTGGTGAAATTGTCGCTCTTGTCAATAATATTGTCAATAAAACTGGTGATAAAACATCCGCTGTTGAGCTTCTTTGAATCTCTCATAACGATTGAATTAAATTTCTTTAAACCTACCTGAAATACGATGAACAAGAAGAATCTACGTGAATCGAGATACGATTAGACTTTCCGTTATAAAGAGTACTTTCTTTAAAATCATTACTAATTGCATCGGAGATCAAAGCCTGTGAATTTCTTGTTTTGTAGTTATTTTTTATAAAGGGTGATTATGATAATTAAATTTGGTAAGGAATAGAAATAGTCTTTTTGGTACTTAAAAAGTAGAAGAAAAATAAATGTTTCACCTTGAAATTTAAGCTTTTTTATTTTTGATGTTGCCACTCTAGTCCGTTTGCTTTATACAGCGGATAAAAAAAGCTTAATTTTTCCTTCTTTTTAAAAAAATTTTGGCTTTTTTCAAATTGATCAGAAAAATTTAACAAAATAATTTTGAATTATTTCCAGCTATGAAAACACTTTCGGGCTATCTCTGTGGAATCAGCCGCATGGTTTGGTCACTATTATGCTTTTCTTTGTTTTGTATTTTTTATGAAAATAATTCACGCTTTCAAAATATGTCAATGTATTTTTATATCCTTAAAGAAACCTAGTAAAATCTGTGATTTCCATGTTCATATTTATTTTTTTTTATTATTTTTCTTGTGATAGGCGTGATTGACGTTTCCAGCACTTTACCATATAAACATTTTTAAGATAGACCTTTCACAGAAAAGTGCATAATTTGAAATTTAAGAGGGTCCGAGACACAATCTTCAAATTTTCTAAAATATATATGGCTAATTCCATGGGTTCTGTAGTGTAAGTCACATAACTTATTAATTGCTATGCTTGTTAGCCACCGTTATTTTCGAAAAGTCTGCTTGGCCTTATTCAATTAATGAGAATGTGCCAATAAAATTAATCACATTTTTTTGTTCTATAATACTGGTTGCCAAAATCGTAGCCTGTGACTTACACTACAAGTACTCATGGAAATAGCCATATATATTGCATTTAAAATTTGTTTTTTAAATCTTAATTAGAAGAAGAAATATTAATTTTTTCGTTTTGATTTGTTTTCAAAATCTAGCTTTCAGTCAATGACTATAATGAAATGACTTTTTGTATAAATGCATTTTTCTTCTTAATGGGTTTTTTTTTCACTAATTCTGTGATTTATAAAATAGAATTCGAGAACCGTTTAAGTCAGAGGTGCACAACCTTTGTGCCGCGGGCCACAATAATACCACAATTCTTATGCAGAATAATTTTGCTTATGGTAATGACAGAAACTTTGCTATTAAAGAAAAGAAACAACACTTTTCAAATATTCCGGTGACAAACGATTTTCTGGTAAAAAGGTTGTGCATCACTGGTTTAAGTTAAAGGCTTCAAACTTGTTTAATAAATACGGAATTAAAATTTAGATATTTTTGTGTATTTAATATAAAAATAATTGAAATTCTACAAATAATATTTTGAGTTATAATTTTTAATTAGCACACTTAAAAAAAAAATTATTTAAGTTTTGTCATGGGATTTTGTTTACAAATAATATGGTTAACCATCACAAAAAATTTCAAAATTTTAATTTAATAAATAAAAACTATTTTAAAATATGTCTCTGGCCCCCTTAATGCATATAACTTCAGAATCGTAGTGGCTTTTTTGCCTAATGCTGTGAGATTAATTTTCATTATTTTAAGATGTGTTTTTGTATACTAATTCTGCACGATAATATTGCCGCATGCATTCAAAAATGTGAGTAATGGTGCCCTTCATTGGGTGCCAAGAGTTGTGGTGCGCCCCAGCTTACCGAAAGGTTTGACAGGCCTGCTCTAGATTTAAAGGAAATTAGGATACAGATTGCTTATTTCAAAAAAATACGTACTTTAAAAAAAATCAGTTTCTTTATATGAATACATGATTTATATCTTTAACATAAAAATACTTTTAGGCGTAAATGACAGGTTATCTCAATAAATTATTTAAAAAAAAAAAAAAAAAAAAAAAAAAAAAAAAAAAAATCTTGTAAAATTTTTAATTACTATGTTTTCTAATCCTTGTATAGTCCGTGTTGAATCTCTTAGTATAAGTGTATATTTAAAAAAATAAATAAATAAAAATGCTTTACATTTAAACTATTACAAAAAATTCAAATTGACTGGCATTCTTTTTAAATATGAATTTGTTTAGTCGGCAATCAGACTAATTGATTCCCAGATTTTTAATTCGGAGTAGGCTTTGAATTCATCCATTCAATATACAGTGAAAGATATGTCTCAATTCTTGTTTCGAAACAACACACATTTATCAGTTTTCAATGCGAGTCTATTTGAACATAATTGACTAAAAACAAACTTAATTCCACCAGAATAAAATTTAGAATGCGAAATTAATATTGAATTTGAAGTGAGCTTTATGCATGTTGCTGGTAATTTAGAAAATATAACAATACAATTGTATTTGCTTGCATAGCTCTTGTTAATTATTGTAGACACAGTTTAGACTTCAGGATTTGTAAATTTATTATACACGTTAACTTTTTTTGTACTGCTGTTTTGAACAATTAAGATATCATTTAGTATGTATTCGAGATCACAGAGACATGTTCACAACCTTTTAAATGTAATTCTCCTCTACTTTATGAATTATTAATTTTGGCATTTCTGGCTTTTGAGCGGAATTTGTATTTATGATTTATTATGTCTAGTTTTCAATAACTTTTGTGAAACTATCTTTTCGTGATCTGTTAAATTTCATGATAGATTTATTTATGTGCTGTAATTTAAAGCTTGCATAATAAACATTTAAAATGTACTGTAAAATAATAATTAATATATGTTTCGTTTTTTACTATTCATTATCATAGAATTATAAAGTTCTAACTGACGTTTTTTTTAAGTTTTTTTTCCCCATAGATAGATTCTGTTTATCTATGAAAGCATTTATGCATTAATGTCTTTATATGTAATTTACTCCCGCTTTTAATAGAAAATATAATTCTATCAGAAATTGTCGAAAGCAATTAGAATAACACAGTTATAATGTACAAAGCAATCGCAGACAACATATCATATACATATACACTGGTGAGCAAAATTTAAGGACGAGCCCAAAATGGCAATTTTCAACGGATTTTCAAGTGATAATTTTCACGCGAATATTCAAAATGAAGTAATATAATTCGAATATTTACTATCCCTGCATAACAGCTAATTCATATAACATCTCATTCAGGTCACACATGGTCTCAAGAGTCACGGTCACCACGGCGAAACAAAAAATAGGAAATTCCATACGTCTCTTTTATTATCCTCAAATGACTACTATATGCGACTCCACTGACAGGTCACTGTGACTGCTGCTTTATGGCGAGTCACCAGGTGACTTTACAATGTCGTTTCATTGAGACTCTCGTGTGACCTCTCATCTGGAGAATCAATTTCAAAGTGATTGTGAACGTTGCATTATGATAAATTAAGAAATAATGTCACATTAAAGTCACAAGACTTTGTCAAATGGTGACAGAGACCCTACTGAGTCATTCCATGTCAATTCAACCAGACCTTGTAACCCGACCCACAGGGATTTTGATGAAACTTTTTGTACAAACTAATTCCATCATGAAATGATTCCATCAGAAAATTTTCCTTCCTAAACCTCATACTTTGTGAGATATGGGGGGTCCAATTCTTGAGGGTTTCTCAAATCGCACATTTCTGAGTCTGTATTTTGAGATTGCAGTTCCACCTTCAAAAATTTTTTTCTCTGGATCTAAAACGTGAATCATCTTAAAAATATCACTGTAAGAATATAAAAAGGTGCAGATTTTAATAAAAAATATTAAAAAAAATTACTTGTAATATTTAGGATAAAAAAAATTAGCCAAAGTTGAGAGTTATGGTTTTTTTTCCAAATTTTTGTGACTTCACCAAAAAGGCTGTACACAAAAAGGCAAATTAAATTTCCAATTTCTTTTTGTTTTAAATAAAAGTTTATACTTTGGGCTTTCTATCTATGAAATAAAAATGATGTATTTCGCATGGCTTATGCAAAAATTTTGGGTACTTTCCACTTAGCCCGATGCATGTTTTATTTTTACATATTACATATGCACACAAAAAGGCAAATGAAATTTCCAATTTCTTTTTGTTTTAAATAAGAGTTTACACTTTGGGCTTTCTATCTGTGAAATAAAATGTCTTTCGCATGGCTTATGCAAAAATTTTGGGTACTTTCCAATTAGCCGGATGCGTGTTTTATTTTTATATATGTACATATGTATAGATCTATATAAATGCAGATGTATTCTCATGTACATATGTATGTATATATACAGTATATTGATATATATATATATATATATATATATATATATATATATATATACATATATATATTTATATATATATATATATATATATATATATATATATATATAACACTGGTGCCCATCTAACCGAAAAGTACCAAATTTTGCCTTGTTTTGAGAATCTGCACCAATTAAGAGGAAAAAAAAATCTGACTAAGTTTAACTGTGGTACTTAAATAATTACTGGAATTTCTATGAGTTATTGAATTTAATGTTATTTGATGCATGTTTTTTTAATTTACAAAGTAAAATTTAAGGTTTGTTTTTTCTGATTAGAAAAAAAAATCTGACTGTAATATGTTTCCCCATTAAATTTAGTGAATAGTCCATATATTTCACTTACTTATTTAATAATGGGCATTTTTTGCTAATCTAAAGAATCTCTTACTCTTATTTTCAATAATTAAACTCAAAACAGATTTTTTTTTTTTTTTTTTTTTTTTTTTTTTTTGTACAGTATAAAATAGATAATTTTTTCTCCTCACATTTCCATTCTTTCTTTCGAATGCTTATATATTAATTATTTGTGTTTAAAAAATGTTCAAAACCTTGTATTTCCTGTCCTTGGTTAATTTTAATCAGATTAAATATTTATATTGGCAAGTTTACACAAATGTTTAAGAAAACTTAAATTTGTTTCTATAGTCTGAAAGATTTAATTGCACCTGCCTTGTATAAACACCTTCTGATAAAGGCAGGGTAATGTTCGTTAGTATGAAAGCAGATGTTTTGAAATCAATTTAATAAAATTATTGTCATTCTGTTGTTTCTTATCATAGAAGAATGATCTAACTTTTACTGTGCTACTAAAAATATAATCTGATTGTTACATTACTTTATGGTTTATGATATGTATAAATATTTTTTTGCTGTATTGTTCTAATATGGAGCCTGATATTAAACCTTTTACTAGTCTTCAGGCTTGCAGTATTGTAATATTAACTGGTTTAGAATGTCACAAAACTAGCTATAGAAATAACAGAAAAATAGACTACATTGATAATCTCTGTGATTCAGAAAAAGAACTTTTATTAGTTAGGAATATTGCATTTATAAAACAAAAATTAAGTGAAAACCGTTTGATTAATGTATGTGAGCATCACAGAATTTCGCACTTAATGAAATATGAATTATATAAATGTGGAGATCCATTTAAGCGGCATAAAAAGCAAGTGAAAAAAGCAATTAGGGCAGTTAATAGAGATTTATATACGGCCGAAAAAGTAAACCAAAGTTGAAAGTTATGATTATTTTTCCGAAATATTGTGACTTTATGAAAAAGTCTCTACAAAAAAAGGCAAATGAAATTTCCAATTTGTTTTTGTATCAAATAACATTAAATTCAGTAACTCATAGAAACTCCAGTAATTATTTAAGTACCACAACTAAACTTAGATTTTTTCCCCTTAATTAGTGCAGATTTTCAAAACAAGGTAAAATTTGGTACTTTTCGGTTAGACGGGCACCAGTGTTACACATATATATATCAATATACTGTATATATACATACATATGTACATGTATAATACATCTGTATTTATATAGATCTATACATATGTACATATGTAAAAATAAAACACGCATCCGGCTAATTGGAAAGTACCCAAAATTTTTGTATAAGCCATGTGAAATACATCATTTTTATTTCACAGATAGAAAGCCCAAAGTGTAAACTTTTATTTAAAACAAAAAGAAATTGGAAATTTCATTTGCTTTTTTGTGTGCATATGTAATATATAAAAATAAAGCATTTATCAGGCTAATTGGAAAGTATCCAAAATTTTTGCATAAGCCATGCGAAACACATCATTTTTATTTCATAGATAGAAAGACCAAAGTGTAAAATTTTATTTAAAACAAAAAGAAATTGGAAATTTAATTTGCCTTTTTATGTACAGCCTTTTTCGTGAAGTCACAAAAATTTGGAAAAATAACCATCTCTCAACTTTGGCTGACTTTTTTTTATCCTAAATATTACAAGTAAATTTTTTAAATATTTTTTATTAAAATTTGCATCTTTTTATCTTCTTACAGTGATATTTTTAGGATGATTCATGTTTTAGATCCAGAGAAACAATTTTTTGAAGATGTAACTGCAATCTCAGAATACAGACTAAGAAATGTGATATTTGAGAAACCCCCAAGAATTGGACTCCCCATATCTCACAAACTATGAGGTCTAGGAAGGAAAAATTTCTGATGGAATCATTTCATTATAGAATTAGTGTGTACACAAAGTTTTATCCAAATCCCTGTCGGTCGGGTTACAAATGGGGGAAAATTGGTTGAACTGGCATGGAATGACCCTACTGTGAAGTAACCACAGTGAAAAGTAAGGAAAAGTCACCATGTGACTTTAGAGGGACATTATTTGGTAATTTATCATAGTGCAACATTCACAATGACTTTGAAATTGAGTCTCCAGATAAGAGGTCACACGAGAGTCTCAATGAAACGACATTGTAAAGTCACCTGGTGACTCGCCACAAAGCAGCAGTCACAATGACCTGTCAGTGGAGTCACATATAGTAGTTATTTGAGACTCATAAAAGAGACGTGTGGAATTTCCTATTTTTTGTTTCGCCGTAGTGACTGTAACTCTTGTGACCATGTGTGTCCTGAATGAGATGTTGTATGGATTAGCTGTTATGCAGGGATAGTAATTATTCGAATTACGTTACTTACTTTTGAATATTCGCGGGAAAATTAACGCTTGAAAATCCTTTGAAAATTGGCATTTTGGGATTCGTCCTTAAATTTTGCACACCAGTGTATATTTCAATACGTTATGAAAACCAGCAATATTTTATTCTTTAGTAGAAAGAATAAATTATTTTGGTAAAACAAAATTCTCTTCTGGTAAAATATAAAGAAAATTTTTATCAGTAAAAATCCTTTTAAAATATTTTTTTAGTATTTTAATAAGCAAATCAATTGTTTTTAACTTTATTTAATTAATGGACATGAGTCAGGCACGAAGGAAGGACCAATCAAAATGGATTTAACCCTTTCAGTGACAAGGAGTGCCGTCGTGCCTTATCTGAAAATTCACCTGTGTCCGACATTTTGAAATCAAAATTAGAAGTATTAAAAAATAATAATCACGATGTTTATATAAAAAATATGCGATCGAAGATAGTTAGAATGCAATATAACTAATAAAAATACGAACACGGTAAATTAAATAAATTTAAATAGCAGTTTATCAAACACTGCGAGCGCCTAAAGTGAACTGTCAAAAGGAGCGCTATCACGGCGTAGTGATATTTCACAACTAGCGAGAACAGCGCGTCGGCACTCCTTGGCATAGAAAGGGTTAAATTTTCAAAATCCTGTAGGGAAAGTGGATGACAATTTAGATGAAGTAATTACTTTAGATTTTCTTGATACTGAAGTAATTCAACCAGGATCGACTCAAGAAATTCTTGCAAATGACATTGACTGGAAAGCCTATGAGTTTTGCGTAAGTTAGGTGTCCTTATGTAGTTTTTACTCCTCTTGGCAATACCTCATCTCGAGCTATGGACAAAATCCTTTGCATCCGCACATTGCCGATTTATCACAATCATTTCTTTTTAGTCACTTCACATTTACACAGTTTTCGTATATGGCTGAATTTGAAAAGTTTTTCTTCTGATATTGTTATTTCGGGCATCTTGCTTTATTCAAATTTTTCGGCAACAGTGTAGTCTTCAGACTACAGGGTGACACATAAATACTGTGGCGCAAATAAAAGACCATAACTTTCAGTGGACGAACCAAACAACTCGTTTTATTCGATATAAGAAAGAAAAGAAAATCCTGTATAAGAAAAAATCAAAATCATTCGAAATGACTTCCTCCAGCGGCTATGCAGGTTTCTAGGCGCTTCCGAAAATTCTTCAGAATGGCCGCGTCTATTTTTGGCGTGATTTCGGCCCAGGCTTTTTTCGGAGAGCGTTTCAGGGAATCCAACGACTTGTGCTCAATTTCATAGGCATTTCACTCCAGGATAACCTAAACAGCGAATTCCATTGGGTTCAAGTCAGGGGAGTTAAAGGACCAAACGTCCTTTGATCAAAATCCAGGGAGATTGGCCACGCACCACTCCAGCGTCTTCTTAGCTTCGTAAGCAGGTACCCAGTCCTGGTGAAACCATCAGTCGATATTTCCCGCTATCTTTTCAGCCTTAGGGATAACGGCGCTTTCTAAAATTAGCTCCTGATAAGTCTTTTCGTTTATCTTGATGCCTTTTGGGACGAAGACGAGTTTTATCTTTCCCAGTCCGGAAATCCCGGCGCACACTATTGCAGACTTTGATTTAAGAACTTTTCCACTTTCGCGATGCGCGTAAATCCTCTGAGTAGCAACTCGCGTTCGTTCTGCGAAATGTCGGTGAAGAGAATCCGGTTAACAGCCCACAATAGTCACAGAAAAAGTACACAAAAAGACCCGGATGACCATGTAAAGTCTATGGGAACGTTCTTTTCGAATATCTCGCTCCAATTTTAATATTTTTGCATGATTTTTTTGCACAAGATAGCTGAGGGCAATCCACAACCGGGCTAGTTTTTACTTTTTCAATTTTTGTTTCAGATTTTCTTTAAAAAATTACTTTAACTTTCGAAACCGGTTTAAACCGGTTCTGAAACTGAAACTATCGTAATATTAAAAATATATAATCAAAATCGAAAAAGTAAAAACTAGCCCGTTTGTGGATTGCCCTCAGTTATCTTGTGCAAAAAAATCATGCAAAAATATTAAAATTTGAGCGAGATATTAGAAAAGAACGCTCCCATAGACTTTACATGGTCATCCGGGTCTTTTTGAGTAATTTTTCTGTGACTATTGTGGGCTCTTAAGAGCGTCGCCGCGTCACAGGGACTTTATTGTCTTGCACTTTTCGAGGCCTTGACCTCTTCATTTTGTCCGTGAGATGGTGTCCTTTTGCCAGTTTGTACGGGTTGAGCTGCGGATTTTCTTTTACAAATCTGTGCATGGATTCAATACCGACATTGTGTTCTTTGGCCAATTTTAAGGTGCTTCTTTGTCGATGTCGCTGGATCTTCTTCTTAACCATGTTTTGAGCTCTGGAGTCCTTGTTGTTCGCGGTTGTCTACTTCTTGGACGGTCTTCGATGCATCCGGTCTCTTTAAAACACTTAAAGACCTCGATGGACTTGTCCCCGGTGCAATTTGAGAGCAGAGAGCAGGAATTAGCATTCTCCCTCTTTAAGTGGTCGACAATGGATGAATGGTTTGCTTAAATTACTATTTTTTCCCTGCAGAACAGTTAATTAATATTTGGGGATATAGCAATTCTACAACAAAAGAGCATAAAGAACACGAATAAAATAATATTATAGCTCAAAAACGCATAAAACATTAAAATAGACACTTTCATCGCGCCACAGTATTTATCTGTCATCCTGTAGAGGATAAATGAGAGGAAAGAAAATCATCAAAAAGATGAAGAGTACGTTAATGATAAAAGAAAATTTATTGTAATAATAGAAATTTAAACATTTAAAATTTGTTTAATTTCTTGCAAATTTAAATGCATAAAGCGCCTCTTTAAAAAAAATTATAGACAACAAGAATTTAATAAATATTATAAGTTTACAAAAAGTAAGAAAAATTACTTTATTGGAAAAATAACTGAATGTTAGGTACGTTAAAGGGATCAAGCACCAACAGAAATTCCGGTAAACAGCACTTCTCTTGTTAATTTGCTATTTGTTTAGACTTGTTTTTAATTGAAGGAGCCGCTGATTTCAAGAGCCGAAGCTTTTGAACGTGTCCTATTGACCGCTGTGACATTAACCTTCTCGTGATCATGATGAACTTAACATATAAACTCAAAAATCAGTTTTTGCAAAAGCCAGAAAGAGAAAACATTGCTTTAAGTGGTTTTCAACCGTGTCATACAAATATAATTAATTGCAACAATGTTCTTTCCATTCATGCAATCAGAGATTGCGATACAACATCTGTTCTTTTTGGGCTAGGAAAGTCAAAATTTTGTAACTTTTTGAATAAACGATCAGCTTTAGCAAATAACCTGTGCATTAATTAAATCGGAGTCTACTCGTCAAGAATCATCAAGGCTGGGTAAAAATCATTATTGCATTATACAGCAGAAGTATACAGTCACCGCAAAAAAAAAAAAATCTTGACACTTACGATTTTAGACGTTTTGTTAAATATTTAGAAATATACATAAGGAATCATTCTGAAACTCTAGGTGTGTAAACAAAATAGTACACCTCATATATTTTTCGCGAAGCGTTTCCCCCAAAATCCAACAGGGTACCGTCAACAAATTGAAAAAGAAAGTAGATCTTTTGAAATACCCTGTCAAAACTAATGAAGCAAAAGAGTTCAAACTACAGATTCTTATTAAGTGGCTTATTGTAATAAACTGTGTTCATTTTTATGAATATAGCATTTAAACTTGTAGAGAAATTAAGGTTTTTATAAAAACGGTCCCAAATTTTTCCAAGTTTTTTGCTTGTAACTTGCAGAGTTCTTCATAAAACGTAATGTTCTTTTCAGAAAATATGACCATTAACATTGTACATAACATCCTGTAATCAGAATTAAAAAATAATAAAAATTGTATGAAAAATGAGTAGGTTTATTAAATAATGTTTTACTGCGCATGCGTCAACACTTTTAAAATTTCATTTGCATATTATGTTAGTTAAATGTATAGAGCAAGTTTTATGAAAGTCTCAAAAACATAGCTTAAAAATACTGAAAATTATCGTCGATAGAATGATATTAAAATCCGTTGTTCCCTAAATGAAGCAAAAAGTTGAGGGGCTGTATCCATATTCTATTGATTAATGCCTACACAATATTGCACGTACAACTATATTTGGATAAAACCCCTGATTTTTTTGCTTCCTTTTTTGAATAACGGGTTTTGAGTTGATTCTATAGACTATCATTTTCAGAGTTTTCAAGCTATGTTTTTGAAACTTTTACAGAAGTTGCTCTATACATATCGTTGACGCATGCACAATGAAAAAGTATTTACTAAACCTGCTAATTTTTCATGCAATTTTTATTATTTTTGAATTCTGATGACAGGATATTGTGTACAATGTTGTTTGTCATATTTTCAGAAAAGAACATTATTTTATATTAAGAACTCTGCAAATTATTAGCAAAAAAACTTAGAAAAATTTAGGACTGTTTTTATAAAAACCTCAATTTCTCTACGAGTATACATGCTATCCTTATAAAAATAAACACAGTATATTACAATAAGCCACTTAATCATAATGTGCAGTTAGAACGCTTTTACTACATTAGTTTTGACAGGGTGTTCCAAAAGACCTTCGTTTTCTTTTTCAATTTGTTGACGGTCCCCTGTTGAATTTCGAGGAAAACTTTTCGCGAAAATATATGACGCGTACTATTTTGTTTACACACCTGGAGTTTCAGAATAATTCCTTATGTATATTTCTAGATATTTAACAAAACGTCTAAAATCGTAAGTGTCAAGATTTTTTTTTGCGGTGACTGTAGACACCGCATAGACACTTAACACTTTGAGGTTCCAGTTATTTGTTAAATCTGCCACTAAAATGCAAACTTCATCTTGCAAGGCTACCACCACCAACAAGCAAGATGGTGAGCAGCATTATTTCCTCCGATATTATCATCAGATCCAAGCTTGAATAGGAAACAATATCCCCCCCCCCCCCTGAAGGATGAGTTTGAATCTGCAGGTCTGACGGCCTCTTCCAGACAGTTCAAATGTGCCAAAACCCAGCACCTGAGTCCTTGCTGCATGTTGCCTCATGTAGTTGTAATAAAAGGTGTAGCAAGGCATGTTCTTGACAAAAATGAGGACTCAAATGGTAGCGATTTGCAAAAATTTGTAAGGGGTCGTCTGCGAAAGTCTGGACGACATTATTTACTGGGAAGAAGATGATTGTGAAGCTGATGCCTGGGGAAACTATCGACTAAACTAGCAACGACGATGACTTGACGACCAGGTTTATAACGTCGCAACACGTTCTAAAAAAGATGAAAGCTATTGAAGAACAAGCAACCTGCTCATTTGCTCCTTAAGCTGATGTTGACGAACCAAACCCATCAACCTAAGCTCCCCAGACGATACTAAAAAAATCACATCGAAGAAATCCTCTGGCAAAATTTTTTGATCTATTTCTGACAATTTGACTGGACTAAGAGGATCATGATACATTTAAATGTATTGATTTTATAATAATCGTGATATTTCCATAAGAGTATTTTTGTAAATATTCTACAAAAAAAGTTACAACTACCAATTTATTTAATCAGTTTTAATGAAAAAACATATCTCAATTTCACATTATTATTATTATTTAAAAGTTCTAGTATATCGTCTGATATTAAAGGAGCTAATTATTGAATTGAAGCCGTTTCTTGATATTAATTCCGTAAATAAACCGTTAAATCGTTATCTAAAATAATCATAATATTTATTTCGCGATAACGGTTCTAATATTCGTAAATAGTTTGAACAATGAATTATCATTAATCCTCGCTGTTCAATTTATTTGAAAAAGCAATATTTGAATTTTATTGGAAATATTTTGAGTATAGTTAAGCCAGTTCTGACTTCTTGCTAGAGTGACTACTTGAACCCATCTCATATATTTTGAATTGCTACGCTTCTGCCCGCATAGTGTTTTTTTCCATCGTTAGGTATATCTCAAAAATACAATGTAAAAATTACTCAAAAGGCATCATACATCCAATATTTATTCGCTAAAATTCAGAATTTCTTATCACTTCTTAAAAGAGAATCATGAAATTTCAAATATAGGAATGTACTCTCAAAAGGAGAGCGGGCGAAAAAAAAAATAAAGATCTCCATACCGTTGGAGCAACCTCTCTCTCTTGGCCCCTGTCCAACGGTATGCATATTCGTGCCAAAAATCATGTCTGTGCGGAGGAGAGGTTTGGTCACTAGAGCTCGTGTTAATACACTGGCCAGAGACAATCAAAACCTTAATGAGGTTCCGTTTGGCTAACTTTCACTCTGCAATACCTTTAAAAAAATGAGCCGGCAATTTCCTTCGCGTGCACATACAAGCAACATAAAGATAGAATGTAAACTTTGTGAAAGCGAGGCGGTGGTTATTTCTTTTTTAGGCTTCGGCTGTATTGATTAATTGATGGCTTGTGATTGAGAGCAAAATAGGTGTGTTATGTGCAAACTAGATTGCATTGCCTTCTAAATTGCTTGTTCAGATTGGGTGCGCATTACGTGCTAACTATGTAAAGGACTTAAAACATAAAATGCTTTAAAATGATAGTGGATGCTCAAATTAAAACCTTTCTCTTATCATTTAAAAGTCCTACATGAGACAAATATTTCTTATGCGCATGTAACATGTTTTGAAATAACTATATTCTGCGCAGAATATATTCATAATTTATCTTAAAATCGTGCAGAAGAATTTCATATATAAAATTTTTGCATGCTATTTCTATATGATCCAAAACTAATACAGTAAAACCCCGATAATTCGGATTAATTGGGACCAGATCCAATCCTGATTACCAAAAATCCGGATTATCCGGAGAATGAGAAAAAAAATAAATAAAGCATACTTATAGTAAATCACCTTTATATTAAACTTACTGAATATTTACAGACAGTAAAAATGTTTATTTTGTAATAATAAAATCTTTTTGTTTTGTATAACTTTTGCGGACCGCACGGTATCCGCTTGAGCATAGCTAGTTTGTTGGGTATAGTCTCCACCTGATATTCAAAATAAACCATTAATTGTTGTAAATGATTTGTTGCTTCATTATAGCTAATAACTTATGGTTGATCATTTTTTATAATAGTGTTTTCGTCTGAATCATCTTCATTTTCAATTGTTTCAGTTGTACATAAAGTGTTTATTTCATCATCTGTAAGTGAGACGTAAATTTATTTTTGCATATTTCAATGGCTAATGTCGGTGATATCAACATCTCAATAACCGTCAGTTTTTACATTCTTTCAAAATCTAATCTTCTGGTATAATTTCCCTTTCATTCTCGCCTATCTTCCTTTCTGTTTCAAGCTTGCATTTTATTCAAATATTCACAATTTGTAGAGCATAAATTCTTCCACGACTTTCGAAGAGTACTCTCCGTAACCTACCGTAGACTTTAAGTGATGCATTATTTTTCTTTGAAAGGTAACATCAAAGAGTTTAACTGAAAAAGATTAAAGTATTCTTCCGAAAATATTTCAGAAAATACTTTTTTATTCAGAATACAAAAATTAAAAGAATTAATGTTATCAAAATTTTGCGATTGCTTCTCATACTTTGAAAAAAAAAAACTGATCAGACTGTTCCGGATTATGCGGAGATCCGGATTAACGGGGCCCTAATTTTCGGGGGTTCTACTGTAATTACTTTTAGATAAGCTCATGTCATAAAAATATACATTTATTCATCCGTTTTATATACACATAAATTATTATTAAAATTACGAAACTATTTTTCACAAATCGTGAAAACTTAATCGATATTTTGCTTGGTATTTGTATGTTTGACAGTTGTTTTGCATATGGACAAACATTTATTTCAAAAAAATAGAACCATTAACGCATTTCAGAAGTTAAAAGGGGATTTGAGAAAAAAATAATTAGCACGTGATAAGTGCAATATGTTTTAGTTTTTAATTTATATTAAGGGTGTTCTTAAATGAAAAAGGGCAACTTTGTTACGCATGCTTTTATTTTTGTTCGGAAATGCATGAAATTAGCAGGGGTTGTTACTCAGAAACTGTCTAATTGCACTCAATCTTCTGTTTTTTAAAAAGCACAATAGATTTTCCATAACGAGCCTTCAAAGTTGACACTTTTCAGCACATTTCCCGACGAAAGCAGAAAAACCGGTCGAAAAGCATGAGAAAAAGGGGTGATCGCGTCATCGAAAAAGCTTATAACTCGATAGGTAGTTCAATTATCAAATATAATAAAATGGAAAAATAGGTTCAACTCGAAATCGCTTCCATAGTCAGGCATTTCAATTTTATATATTTCCGTTAAAAAATGAGTTTGTTAATGTGTCAAAATGTTTTGCGCTTGTTGAGCGTAGCATTTGAGAACACCCTTAAACCTCAAAATATTTATAATCATCAATGAATTGATTATTTTAAAAATATCAGATATATATATCACATTATCGGATAGTTTTGTTATTTTCAAAATTATCGTGATATTTATAAATTCTGCTACAGTATTCTTGAAAAATACTTTTGCAACAGCTGGCAAAAATTCATTTCTTTAGTTGTTCATCGAGTTGTTTCTTGTACCAGTGCCGTGCGAAAAGAGGGTGGTCGCCCCGGTCGCGGGAATTTTGAGGGCGCCAAATTTATCTATCAACGTCATTTGTGGTCTGTTACAAAAAAAAAAAAAAAAAATGTAATGCGCCCCTCTCCCCCCCTACTTTGGGGGGGGGGAGGAGAGCGCCAACTTGAAACTTTGCCCCGGTCGTAGTTTTCTCTTAACACGTCCCAGCTTGTACTTGATGATAAGTTATAGCGAATTTCTATGATATTTATTTGGGAATAGCTAATTCAAATTTTCGAATTATTTTTTATTCTCCATTTTCTCTCTTTTTTTATCTTTTAAAAAAAAACCCAAAGTACGCTATTTAGAAAAAAAGGTGAGAGTTTTAAAAAGTTCGAACCTTTTGAATTTTCGCATAATCTTTCAACATTTTTCTTAATCCTTCCAATTAACGAAATAGTTGCTACCAGCTTCGAAAATTAAGTTTTATATGTTTTTAAATGAAATAAAATGGTTCTTCCTTCATATGCTCAAAATAAGCATTTTCCTTAACCTTTATGGATTTGCATATCCCATTAAAGTTAATGCACATCTTAATCACCGTGACAAAAAGTCTTAGGGAACGGGGAGGAAGGAGGTACCTGTTCTCGAAGCTAGTCAGAACAGTTTTCCTTCATTTTAAGGATTAAGAAAATTTGTTCGATCAATTTTAAATGGATTATTGTTTTCTAAAGACCTCTGTATTTGAATAATAAAACGTTTCGTAATTCGGTTTAGAGATTTTACTCACAAAATAAATACAGTAGAACGCCGATTATATGGAACTGTCGGGACCAAGCTAAATTCGGATGATTGGAGAGCTTTAAAAAATGGCTATGAGAATTTTTTTTTAAAGTAACTTCGCATTTTTTCAAGGCTTAGGACAGCTAAATGAGGTATAGCAAACTTTTTAGCATATTACAAATAGCGTCTTTAGAAGTTATTATTTTAACTTTTTTTTTAAATTTTATTTTCTGTACAAAGTTATACAGGCATAGTCCATGTCAATTCAGGCAGCCAAAGAAAAAATCTTACCTTCATAGTCTCAGAAGTTCTTTGATTGAACATATGTTAAAATTCAGGAAAAAATAAAATTCCCGTAATTTTTGGTTTTCCCCAAAAAAATTTCTGGACCGAGATACAGGGTGCCAAAGATGGCATCCCAAGCACCTTTTCCCGTTTGTGATTTTTGAAAAAAAGTTTAAAGTGCTCTATCTCTGAAGCGATGCAAGATATCTCGTTGCAGTTTATTTTATTTTAAAGATAATATTTTTCTGCTTAAAAAGGTATACTCTATTTTGAAATATGTATTTAATTATTTTTATTGCAGCCTTCTAAAAAAATTTTTTTTAATCAAAAATAATTTTTTTCTCAAAAATGCCAATTTCAAAAATTTTGATTTTTTTACTGTTAGTCAATACCATTGAGTACTACCTTCACTGTAAAGGAGAACTTCCACTTTTAAGTTTAACAAGTTTTAGAATCATTTCAAGAATTTAGAGAATTTTACAGGAACTGCCTGTCAAAAGTTCCAATAAAAGTCTCTCAATTTTTGTTTATTTGTATCATATGTAGCCTATTACATATCCTAAACAAGTTAGAAATCACACGTCAAATATGGTAAATGAGGTGCATTCATACTATGACTAGTTTTATAAATATTTAGATCTTGGTGCAATAAGTATAACACTCTTATAAAAACTGGCATGAATACAAAATTTATTATGTTTCTATATATTAAATTCAGTAATATGGAAGTAATATGAATTCATCTTTAAAAGAACGTAATCACCAGGGCAACCTAGAATCATTACCTATCATGGGATATTTAATTATGTACGATAGAATTTAATAGAATGAACAATCATCTATTAATATCATAGTGATGGGTATATTCATCTATTAATATCCTAGTACCTATATTGCACAAACTTTGAACAGCAAGCAAGAAGAAATTTCATTTGTCCAACTAAGATCTCTGAATTGCAAAATATTCAGATTCACGATTTATAAAAATGAATTTTTGTTGCCTGTGTATATTACTGTGAGTGGTGGATTGCAAAGGTAAATGATATTAGTTGTTTATGAAATTGTCGTTAACTTTATGCTCCCACTTGGATCAGCTGTTGGGTATAGATTTCCACCTGCAAGACAGCAACACCACCACCAGTGTTCACTTCCTATTCACAATGTTTTAAGGATTATGGAAGCCCCAGTCCCTATTAGTTAAACAGGAAGGTATCACTAAATATCAAAGGAAGATACAGATACTGTTCAATAAATTATAAAGTCTATGAATTTCTAATTTCAGTTCTAAGCAGAATACACTGGAAGTGATATGTTTTGAAACTTATACATATATTTTGTAAACTTTAGTGTATGTTTTTTTTCTTTTGTAAGCTATTTTTAAAGTTGTCAGTTTCTTATACTTATTAAGAAATAAAATCCTATGTCGAATAAGACTAAGATTTTGATTTCCTGAGACCAGTGTGTGATTGTCATACAGGAACTGGCAAAATATATGGCAAAATTTTACATGTGTTTCGATAACTCGTCAAAATCAAAAGTGGAAGTTTTCCAAAATAAGGAAGGCAGTAAGTAGTCAATGGTATTAATCAACAGCAAAAAAAAAAAAAATAAATAAATAAATTTAGGATTGGCATTTTTGATGTCTTTTAATTAAAAAAATAATCAAAAGGCTGCATCAGAAAATATGAATAATTTTTTTCAAAATTGAATATATCATTTCAAACAGAAAAATGCTACCTTCAGAAAAGAAGACGAAGAAGAAGAAAAAAAAAGGCAACAAATGTTGTGAAAAAGGTTGTCAAATGTTATGAAAGTCAAATTAAAACTTTGAAAAAAAGACACTCATAAATATTTTATTCATCCTGTTAAATCCTATCACGCATAATTAATTCAAACATATCCCATGATAGGTAATGATTCTAGATTGCCCTGGTGATTACATTCTTTTTAAGATGGATTCATATTACTTCCGTATTACTGAATTTAATACATAGAAACATAATAAATTTTGTATTCATGCCTATTTTCACAAGAGTGTAATACTTATTGCACCAAGATCTAAATATTTATAAAAATAGTCATAGTATGAATGCACCTCATTTACCATGTTTGACGTGTGATTTCTAACTTCTTTATGATATGTAATAGGCTACATATGATACAAATAAACAAAAATTGAGAGACTTTTACTAAAACTTTTGACATGAAGATCATGTAAAATTCTCTAAATTCTTGAAATGATTCTAAAACTTGTTAAACTCAAAAGTGGAAGTTCTCCTTTACAGTGAAGGTAGTACTCAATGGTATTGACTAACAGTAAAAAAATCAAAATTTTTGAGATTGGCATTTTTGAGAAAAAAATTATTTTTGATTAAAAAAAATTTTTTTTAGAAGGCTGCTGTAAAAATAATTAAATACATATTTCAAAATGGAATATATCTTTTTAAACAGAACAATATTATCTTTAAAATAAAATAAACTGCAATGAAATATATTGCATAGTTTCAGAGATAGAGCACTTTAAACTTTTTTTCGAAAATCGCAAACGGGAAAAGGTGCTGGGGATGCCATCTTTGGCACCCTGTATCTCAGTCCAGAAATTTTTTTGGAGAAAACCAAAAATTACGGGAATTTTATTTTTTCCTGAATTTTAACATATGTTCAATCAAAGAACTTCTGAGACTATGAAGGTAACCCCCCTGCCTGAATCGACATGGATTCAGCCTACAGTAGTTTTGTACAAAGTTATATATAGAAGTACACTTAGGAATTATTGCATGTATATATGCATATACATTGTACGAGCTGGGAGAGGGCTCCCTTTTTCCGGGACACCATGGGACAAAATAAGCAATTTTCTAATCTCTTTTACGGGATCTGAAGATAAGACATTTTGAGGGGAGGGAATTCTCGCACATTATAAGTGTAACTTCTTGAGCCGATTTCGCGATTACTCTCTTTGCATTTGTTGACAATTTTCTTTTTTTTTTTTTTTTTTTTTTTTTTTTTTTTTTTTTAAATAAATATCGCACATTTTCCATTTTTACTTCGTCATTCAAGGCAAAAATTTAACTTTCATTTCAAATTTCTTTAAAACTTTTAAGGTGGATTTTCCTCAAAATTGATCAAAAACTCGATTTCTCTTTTTAAATATTAAATGAAAGCCTTTTTAATTGTAAATATTTCGACACCTCATTTTTTACCATGTGGCAATTATACCATGAGATATTATACATTTTGTTAATACAGCCAGCGCAATCTCCCCAAACAAATGTAAACTTTAAACGGCTTTTTCTCCATGTTCATTATTTCTTCACTTTCGTGTTTTAAAAATATCAAAACTTTTTTTTTTTCTTGTATTTGAGTTAGAGATTTAAAAAGTTTTACATGTGTTCTTTATTATATATGTGATAAATCTGCGCATGGAAATAGTCTTAGGGTTATTATTTTATTCTTTCTTTTAATTATATGAAGCTGTTTTAGATTTCGCCGCTTTACACTACGTAGTACATCGGTAAAAACATGCGTTAAATGCTACGTTAGATGTACATAAAAATCCATGCACAGTCTCGTGTAACGCACATTTTAAAAAAATCTCAAAAATAATTGTAATTTGGCAAAAGTATTTTTAAAAAAGGTAGTATTGATTTTTAAAAATTTAAAGTTTTCTAAAAGTTTTTTAAACTCTTAATTGAATTTGTAGTTTTTTTTCCTCCAAAATTTACTTTGAGTTGAACATTGATATTCATTAAGTTTACCATTTAAGGGTGTATTCGAAAAAATGCTTTTCCACATTCAACAGCTCAAAATTTTCTGATACAATTTCAGACTCATTTTTAAAAGTAGAAGCATGAAACTTGCTGAGGTGATTTTTGAAGAGTACTGCAGATTTTGAAAAATTTTAATATTTAACAGGTTATAGCTACTAGCAGCAATAATATCTCCGTGTGGTACTATATTATTTAGCTTGCCCTAGTAGTGCACTTTCATATTCTATAAGAAAAACTTTGGGGTATTATAGCTTAAATAAGATATTAAGAGCGGAAAATGGACAAAAACGCCATTTTGACTGTATTTTGTGGCAACATAACAATGTAAAATAATAATGCCCCATGGAAACCAATAAATTTTAATAAGCAGATAGTGTTACACTATAAGTTTATACCAAAAGAATTTTGAGATGTTGTTGCTTGCCAGAGATATGGCATTCCAAAGATATTGGGATTTCATTTTTCAAAAAATGTTTTTCACAAACGTGAACTTTGATATTTACTATAGGGAAGAGAAAAAATTTTCATGGCTTCAAAATTGCAGATTAATTATTAAATATGATTTACTTCAACATAAAAATATATTTAGGCAATTAAAAAATACAACTATCAAAACATCACTTTTTTGTCTGAATTTCAAAATAATAGCTCTTAAAGCACATTTGTTAAAAAGATGATTAGGTAAACTATCTCTTTAATTGACTTAAATTTTATTGCTTTTAAAATAATTTTCAAGCAAGATTTTTTTTTCATTGGGTACAGGCTTCTTTACAAAACAACTCATTTGCACACAAGCAATGTAAAATACACTCATCCAAAATTAAGATGTCAAACATAAAATCTGTAAAAACTGATGAACTAATTACTGTGTTGCTACGAAATTTTACACAGATGTAGATTACCATGGAAGAAAGAATGTATCAAAAGAACAATATTGAAAAGATTTTAATTGTGAGTTACAAAACAGGGTTACCTCAAAAACATGAATCAAAGATAAAGCATTTATCTGATGAAAAATGAAGTGATCTAAAATGAAGTGTGATACCATCGTGTGCTATACAAGCCTCACAACGAGCTCCCATAGTGTTTATGAAGATGTATATAAATATTTGTGGCAACAAAACCCATTCTTCCAAAAACGCGGTTTTTAACTCTTGGTGGGGCCCTATGAGATTGGTTAAACCTTGCAATGGCTCTTCCTAGAGGGTCAATCCATTTCAAGTGATCCAACACTGGTCGCTCGACCATTTTTAAAAAATCGGAAATTTTTTGTACAACAACCCTGACATGACATAAGTTCAAAATGACCGTTATTTTAATTTTACTATTTTTTGTTTGTGCATGGCGGCCATCTTTGTTTCATCGTGTTCAGCCATTTTCTCAGATACTAGGATACACAAAATTGTAAATATCTCATCTTTTATTTTACCAATTGAAATGGGGTTTGCAGCATTTTGTTCAGAATGAAATAGGCTAAATGTACAGTGGTAGAATAATTTTGAAAAATAAATTTTTACAGGTGAAATTTTAGCACAAAATTTAAGATTTTTTCCAAAATCTATCCATTTGCAAGAGGAAATTTTTTATGCAAGAAAAACTGTCAACCTTACACAATTTTTTCTACAAATAGGTCAAACGTGTGTGTACTCATACGCCAAGTCCCAGATCTGGGAGTTAATTTCTCTTTGCGAAAAAAATTCCGAAATTCTTCAAAAATTTCAAAAATCGCACTTTTTAGGCTTTGATATCTCTGATGGGGCACGAGATAAAAATTTGAAATTCTGGCCTTTGATAGTATTGTATAGTAGTGTTATGTACAAAAAATTTCAAGAAGGAGATTTGACTACAAGCTGAGATATGACATGGACAATATGTGAAAAATAATATTGTCAAACTATTGTAACGTACTATGTAATTGTTCCACAAGACTGTCAACCTTACACAATTTTTTCTACAAATAGGTCAAAAGTGCGTGTATTCATACACCAAGTCCCAGATCTGGAAGTTGATTTCTCTTTGCGAAAAAAATTCCGAAATTGGTCAAAAATTTCAAAAATCGCACTTTTTAGGCTTTGATATCTCTGGTGGAGCACGAGATAAAAATCTGAAATTCTGGCCTTTAGTAGTATTGTGTAGTAGTGTTATGTACAAAAAATTTTAAGAAGGAGATTTGACTACAAGCTGAGATATGACATGGACAATATGTGAAAACAATACTGCCAAACTATTGTAATCTTCTATGTAATTATTCATACCTCCAAAATTTTAAATTAATTATTTATGGTACAAAGTTAAATGTTAATTACAAATATCTTCTTCAAATGCGTCTGTGTGATTTAAACAATTCAGAATGTATGCTAAGCCAACACACTATTTGTCCAGAGGAACAAACCTACTACAAATGCTATTACAACAATTTTACTCGGTACACATTTCAGGAAAAGTAAATTTCAGACAATGGGTTGCAACTGATCGAGTTGACATGGTTTCAATTAATAAATCTAGAGAATTTCATTCAAGTTAACAAGGGATGACAAGACTTGGGTGCCTTCAAATAAAATTTTGAGAAAGAACAGTCATATGGACTGACAACAGTAACTGGTCAAACTCATATCATCTCTCGTAAATAGTGTTAAGCTCTTTGTTGAGCATATATAGTATCTTTGTAAATTAAACATTTATTATTAAACTGCTTTCAAAAACGATATTTTCTGTGTAAATGTTGTAATAAATGAGACTAATCTCATTTCTCCTAATGTACTCATAATAGCATTTCTTAACATTTTTTTTAATCACCGTATCTCAGCTTATAGTCAAATCTCCTTCTTGAAAATTTTTGTAGATAACACTACTACACAATACTATCAAAGGTCAGAATTTCAGGTTTTTATCTCGTGCTCCACCAGATATATCAAATCCTAAAAAGTGCGATTTTTGAAATTTTTGACGAATTTCGGAATTTATTTTTTAAAGAAAAATCAACTCCCAGATCTGGGACTTGCTGTATGAGTACACGCACTTTTGACCTATTTGTAGAAAAAAATTGTGTAAGGTTGACAGTCTTGTTGAACAATTACATAGTAGGTTAGAATAGTTTGGCAGTATTGTTTTCACATATTCTCCATGTCATATATCCGCTTGTAGTCAAATCTCCTTCTTGAAATTTTTTGTAGATAACACTACTACACAATACTATCAAAGGTCAGAATTTCAGGTTTTTATCTCGTGCTCCACCAGATATATCAAATCCTAAAAAGTGCGATTTTTGAAATTTTCGAAGAATTTCGGAATTTTTTTCGCAAAGAGAAATTAACTCCCAGATCTGGGACTTGGTGTATGAGTACACACACTTTTGACCTATTTGTAGAAAAAATTGTGTAAGGTTGACAATTTTCCTTGCATAAAAAATTTCCTCTTGCAAATGGATAGATTTTGGAAAAAATCTTAAATTTTGTGCTAAAATTTCACCTGTAAAAATTTATTTTTCAAAATTATTCTACCAATGTACATTTAGCCTATTTCATTCTGAACAAAATGCTGCAAACCCCATTTCAATTGGTAAAATAAAAGACGAGATATTTACAATTTTGTGTATCCTAGTATCTGAGAAAATGGCTGAACACGATGAAACAAAGATGGCCGCCATGCACAAACAAAATAGTAAAATTAAAATAACGGTCATTTTAAACTTACGTTATATTAGGGTTGTTGTACAAAAAATTTAAGATTTTTTAAAAATGGTCGAGCGACCAAAATAATATTTTCTGGACCACTTGAAATGGATTGACCCTAGACGATTATAAACATGTCCAAACGGTTGAGGGCCAATTCATACAGCACATACTCTCTTCTTGAAGAAAATTATCAACAATTTGAGTTCTGAGATTTGCTTCGCATTATTTTATCGATTATAAACATGAAATCGGGACTTTCAGCATCCCGAACAACCTCACAAAGGCTTCAAAAACTTCATGCCTAACGCAAGGCGTCCAGTCCTGTGTGTCCATTTCACTTCATCCAACTGACGAGCCCTGTTGTTGTGGAACCGAAGACACCAGCGCATGAACGAGGGCATATACTTTTAGGTTGTGAATCTATTCAACACGTAGAGTGGAGCTCGCTATTATCCCTACTACTTAAAAGAAATCAACAGATTTGGAGTAAATGAATCTTTGTCTGGGGCGGCATAATTCTGGACAGTTGTACCTCACTGTATACGTCTTCGATACGAGTACTGTAAATGCACATAGCTATAGGGGTGATGCCCTTGAAGCCTATGTGAGGTTGTACGGGGATGCTCAGTACCGGCTTCATTTTTATGGACGATAATGCGATGACATACACAGTTCGCATTGTTGATGTTTTTCGGAAAGAAAAGAATATTCGTCATACTAATTGGTCTTCAAGGTCACTGGATTTCAATGTAATTGTATGTTTAAGGATGGTCTAGAAAAAAACATTGCACAGCGTAAACTACCTCCCATGACCAGTCAAAAGCTGAAAGCCGCGCTTTCGGAAAAATGGGCTCTATTGCCACAGACATTTATTCACACCCTTATAAACAGTATGACGACTCGTTTTGTGAGGCTTCTTTTAGCAGTGCACGATGGTCACATTCTATGTTAGGCAGATTATTCGCGAAATAAATGTTTTACTTTTCATTTCTGATTTAACGCTTTTTGATATACCCTGTTTTATAATTCACAATTAAAATCTTTTCAATATTGCTATGTTGTTACATTCTTATTTCTATTGTAATCTACCTCTGTATCAAAATTCGTAACAACACTAGTGTGTAACTTATCTGTTACACACTTTAAATTCGTTACCTTAATTTTGGACCTGAGTATAGTTCAGCATTTCTCTCTGGCTAATTTTATATAACGAA
The DNA here is from genome assembly GCA_964019185.1 of Maratus speculifer. Lineage (NCBI taxonomy): Eukaryota > Metazoa > Arthropoda > Arachnida > Araneae > Salticidae > Maratus > Maratus speculifer. The sequence continues at coordinate 90,777,482 of OZ025290.1, forward strand.
ATTAAAACCGGATACCTATTATATTCAAAAGATCAAAAGTGACAGTCCATTCCTAGAGTATGGAATGCTGGTCGATCAAATTAACGTTAATTGATCCGAGAGTATCAAAAGTGGTCTTAGAAATTCAAAATTTGAGTTAATTTTCGGTGATATTAATGTTATTCTAATTTATAATGATATTTCTGTTATGATGGCAATTAAATTGCTGTATTTTTTTTTAGTAAAAGAGAGATAGACCAAAACAATAAAAATTTTCAGATTTTTTTGTTTAGCATTATTTTTAAATTAAAATTAACTTTTGTTTCTAGTGTAAATAACAATGCGATTAAATTGTATTTTTCAATAAATATAAACTTATTTTCAGTTTATTTAATCAGTTTATTTTCAAAGGAAAAAAAAAAAAAGTGTCGACTGGAATATGTAGATAAATTCCATTGACGTTAAAAAAAATCAATCGTAGCCTTTTTTTTCCTTACTTTTATTTTAAAGTATAAAAACAGATTTTCAACTATTTCCTTGAGTAAAACAAAACGTTTTAGCGAGGCAAATGTTATTTCTCTAAGCATGTATTTTTGATTTATAAATATAAAATGCTACATACGTAAATTCGTGAAAAGAAGATAAGTTCATCCAAATAATGTCATTTCTACCAGCTTCAGAATTAGCCTTTTCTTGGAAGTATAAAAAGCTTTTGACGTTTTTGAAGTAAAGTTATAAATACGCACGTTTTTATTGGGAAAGCTTTTGATTTGAATTGTATAAATATAATTCAAAACATTGTATTTAATAAAATTTTCATTCTAAATTTATGATAAATTTAGATTTAATTTCCCACCAAAAAATCAAATGACCCATATAATTCAAAAGCAACACATCGAATTGCTACACAACTTATATCTTTAAAAAGTATAGTGACCAGAATTTTTATTTTCTTAAGAGAAAACTTGGGATTTAGTTATTTAGAATTGTTAAATAAAAGGTTTCAACTAAAGTTTTATCCTGTACTTTGAGCATTTGACTATTTTGCTGTACTCATCATTTAGTTTTAAAATGGTACTTCCATTACGTAATTAAATATAGAGTAAAAATGAAGATAATTTTTAAATTTATAAGGACTACTTAGATTTAAGTTTTAAATTAATGTCGAAAGATTTTCATATTTCGAAATATTCAATTTTAAACTTATTTAAGGGGTTGCGCAAATATAACGTGATCAATTTTTTCACAATTTTGGACCCCCTCCCTTCCCTTTCGATATCATACGTTATCATCCCTTTAATCCCCGTCCCCTATTCCCGGTAATGATATCGTTATCTAAGAGTGTTTTTTTTTTTTTTTTCCTTTTTAGAATTTTCATTTGGAGCAATATACAAAACTGGTTACATTTATTTTTCACATGCTTTGACTCAAATGAAGAAAAGTAAAAAAAAACATATATTTCACTTTATTCCAAATAACATTTAAAAGAAATAGTTATCATTAAATAATTACCAATACTAAAAAATATTATACAATAATTTTTGTTATATGATTCATTCAACAGTAATAAAATCTTGTTGCACTTACCCCGATCGAAAGAGGTATTGGGGCGCAGAGAGAAATTCTTTTTTAATCCCTTAACTGGTTAATTCTTTTTCCGTTCAATAAATTGAAAATAGCTGATTCACACACTATTATTTAAATAAAATATTCGTAAATTTTAGTCTAAACATTTTCGCCTTTCAATAGTATGAAAATTTTCTTAAAAATAATAGTGGTGTCAAAAAGCTTTAAATGGTGCAATTAGCAAATTCGTCTTACCCGAACGCCGTTCGGGCAAACCAGTTAAGGGGTTAATAAAACAAGTAGGCAACATTCTTTCTCTTTCTGTTTTGTTTATTTATTAATAAACACAAGCTTCATTTCAGATATATTTCACGTATGGTTTCTCGTACCGTGATTATACATGAAGAAACACACGAAGAAGAATATGAATGATAAACATTAGGAAACTTATTCTATACTTTAGAATGGATTGATTTTATAATAATTTTGTAATTTTAATAACTTTATATTTTCATAATATATGTATAAACAGACAGAAAAAATGTAACATGCTATTTTGAACTAAAGACCATGTTACAAAGAAAAAGGGAACTTTGATTGGATCAAAAATAATATAGATAACAGATGTCAACCCCCCCCCCTCTTTCCCCTGAAATATCTTACGATATGATGTGTCAGATTCACCCCCCCTCTCCCCCAAAATAATAATGTTATATATGCTTAGCCGCTAAATAGTAGAAGAATGGCAAAAACAATTTAAATTTCGAATTACTAGTTTCAGGTAAAGTTTCAGCTTGTTGTTGAAAATATTTTTCTACATTTCGAATTATGGAATTTTTAATGTACCTTTTTTAATTCATGATTTCAGTGCGTGCATCTACTATTTTTCTGTGATTTTGATTTATGTTGTAAAAGCAAAATGCTTGTCCTTGAATATTTCTGGCTTAAAAGAAAATTTCCTTTCATATTTCATAAGAAATGGGCTTCGAGAAATTTGCACATTTCCAAATCTTTTTCATGCAACTCAATCAGACTCAAATAAAGTGGCGAGAGAATTGTGGTAATATTTCAAAGGCTTGCTTTGCTTTCCCCCATTCCCCTTGAGTAATTTTTTTAAACTTTTTATGTTTTTTTTTTTCTTTTAAAAATGGAGTTTATGAATCTTTTCTCCACATTACGTGTGTTGTACTGACGCTATTAAATTTTAAAAGTGAAAATGCTGACAAATTCTTTGCGTAGAGAAAGATACATATAAATTAGTGTTCTCCTGACTGATGATTAAACAAACAATCATGTATTACTTTGGTTGCTTAAATTTATATTGTTATGTAAATAACTTTTCCATTTGTTGTTTCAGTTTATACTTAAATTATGTATTTGAATTTTATCCGGTTTCATATGTTTTTGTTGCCTATTACATTAGAATTTTATATCGGGTTTTATTTAGTATGGACGTTTTATAATTTTTTTTGCATGTAAATATGTGGAATATTACTTGATGCCATCGCTAAATTTGAAATTGCCATTTAATTGTTCGAATTTGTCAGCTTTTTTTGAATTTAAGTTTAGATATTCTATTTGTATAAATTAAATACAGTGAAGTCTTAAAATTAAAGATTTTGTTAAAGGACATTGTTCTTTGCATTTTGATTTTCATTTTTTTTTTCAATATTTATTTATATATAATACTACCTCTGACAATAAAATTCGGTGAATGAATTCAGAACGACCGATCTGGCAACACTGGGAAAACAAAAAGCTGCACCTGCATAGAGGCAAGTGTAGACTATCTTCCCCCACCACTGCTCATTTGAGTGTCGTTTATGTTCTGTGCAAGACGTGCTTTACTAAGTGCTTATTCAGTGTGTTGGTTCTTAACTGAGAACAGGAAATGAACGAACAAAAGATGAGTTTAAAGTTTGATTTTAAGCTTTGCAAGACACCGAAAGAAATTAACGAGGAATGGTGCAAATTGGACACGTACCATACTCGCCAGATCTCAATCTTCCAGACTTATTCCTATTTTCACGACCCAAACTCTTTGAAAGAGATTTGACCATATTGTTGACATCCAACGAAACGTGACGAAGCTTTTGAACTTCATCCCGAAAGAAGACCTCTTGCGAATTTTCCAGGACATGTATAGCAGATCCCAGCGGTGCATAGTTATAGGAGATGACTATTTTGAAGGATGATATGGTAACTTTTGTTAATATTTCATCTACATTAATGCTACAGGACTATTTACCGAACTTTATTGTCAGAGGTAATATTAACACAGCTTAATAAATTAAGAGAACGTTACCCCTTTATCTACCGACGATATTTATAAGTACCATAAAAAATACTTATTATAAAATTCTTTTAATACATCAATTAACTGTAATACATTTTAGTATGAGTTGCGGATACATTACTTCATTTTGTTCCAAAAGCATTATTCGTTTCACAAAACAAAAGTATTTTTAAAATGATGATTTCTTTTAGCTTTGTATCTTTCAGCTTTCTTGGCGCTGAAGAAAAAGAGTGGGGAAGAACATCATATTTGTACATTTTATAATTCTATAAAATATTAAGAAAATTATTTAACATAAAATATTTGAATGGGGTTATAAATATTGCACAAAATCCCTGTAAATTCAAATTTAATTAATCCTTTAAATCTTTTAAAATCCTTCAAAAATTTATTAAATGATTATGTAAATCTTTTCATTTAGTTTAAACAATTTATGCAAAATGCTTTGGAATGCAAAATTTTCATGAATTCATAGTGCGGTAGATAAAGGGTTAAATAGCGTCAGATGTTCTGAACCCCGGGAGTGCGTTTGGTGTAGTGTGATCGCTGAAAGTAATAAAGAAGAGCCACCACCAATGAAACAAGTTCAGATTCCTTTTTCAGAGTCCAAAGAGTTTAAATTTTTGCCTGCCCGAGTTCCAAAAGATATATCAGAATTCCAGTCCGCCTGAAATTGGACACCGAAAATATTCAATAGAGAAAAAAAAAAAAAAAAAAAAAAAAAACATAAAAAAAGCTTCAAATATATCTCATTTTAAATTAACTTCTTAACGAAATTTTAAATCCAATGTTATCAAAAATTAAGGTCGGTATCAAATATAAATATATTGCGTTCCTAAAAGTAATCTCAATTTTTTCCCTTAAGTAAATATAATCGACACGTTTACAAAGTGCGTTTAACGAATAAATGAGTGAAATTTTCAAAAATTACTATTTATGTCTGAAAATTGAAAAAAGTTTATCAACTTTCTATGAAATATATGTGTACCTCTTTGATTCTAATAGATTCTTACCTCATAACAGTATTTAGTGGTTGCCATGACTCCGACAGTGAGTTTTAATTAAAAATTTGATATAATTATCTAAAAGATTCAATACGAAATAGGAGAAGAGGGAAAGGGAAATTAATAAACCTAAAAAAAAAGATAAAATAATATTATGAAATGATAAATAATGAAAATATTTAATAAATATCCTGAGTACAGTCTCACCATGAACAGAGTTCATTATGTAAAATAGGTATAAGAATCTTTGAAGTTATTTTCGTATGAATAACGATAATGACTCGTACGCAATAGAAGATTGTAAAAAAATCGCAAAAACTCAAGCTAATTCCGGTTAGCTAGAAAACAAATATATATATTCTCCTCTTTGCTTTTCTAAAAAAAACTAGTTAATTAAAAAAGATTTTCTGTCACAAACAAAAATCGAAATAACAAATTCATTGTTTGCGCGTCTTTCGTCGGCGGCATATCAACAGATCACCGTTGTTAACGCCAGGCATAAATTTGCAAATGTCACACATTTTCTTTTAAAATAGTATCCTAAAACCAGAAAAGAAAATATATTAGTAATTTTTAATGCAATAATTTTGTAAAATTCCTGCCAAATATCGTGAGATTTTAAAAAGAGAGGGGCTATGTAGTAACCTAGTAATTACCTTTCCAAAAGTAGCTTTATGCTAAGGAATTTTCCACATTTTTTCTTCAGCTCACTTTATCTTTCTGGGTTTTTACAATATTTGATTGGACTTTTTATATAGATTGCCCTAAATAGCTGACTACAAAATTATCAAATAAAAGTTTTAGAATCTTCCACGTACGCCAGTTAATTATTTTATGCATTTGTCCATAGTTCATCAAATATTTAATGTATTCATGTTTTAAATACATTCATGATCATGGAGTTAACTTCATTGTTATACTGTCACGTTATACTGTTTCTACTATTATTTCTCAGTTTTTTAAAGAGAAATAATGCGGAATTTGATATTTACCAAAAATGCACTACCGACAGAAATAATATATTTATTGTTTTCTTATACAACAGAGACAATTAAAGTTACTATTAAAATATAAATCTAAACTTAAACCCAGAAGTAACCCATTTAAATTCAGAGCTGCAAAAAAACTGGCCTTTTCTTTAAAAAAAAGGGGGGGGGGCAAACCCATTGTCTTTTATTGGAAAAAAAATTGCTTTAAAAAAAAAAAAAAAAAAAGGGCTTTTATTGGCTTTTTTTTTTTTTTTTGTGCATATCTTAAGATTTATTTTTAAAATTATTTTTTGTTAATTTACTTTACTAATGGCCGTTTCATATTAACGGGAACTAAAATCCTATAAAATTTATTTAATCTTGTTTCAGATGTCCATTTTTGAAACCACTTAAAAATTAATATATCAGAAAAGATCTCCAAACAGCCAATATGATTTAAAGAAATCTATACTATAGATCCAGTAGCACTTCTTATGCTTAGTAAGAGTTTTTTTTCATGTTGTTATGGGTAAGAATCGTATTCAGATAAATAATATACAAAATGATACTGCCTATTAAGTATTTCACTTGGACAATGGCTCCTAGCACATATAAACGTGCTAGTACTGTGGATAAAAATATGTCACTTGTTTATTTTATTTTATTTTATTTTATTTTATTTTTTTTTTTTACACGAGGCAGCATTTCACTTTGAAGATAAGAAAATATAAATTAAAAATTAATTTTGTCATAGCCTTTGTATATTCATTTATATTTCTAAACATAATAAGTAAACTCTCTACGGTGAATTCTGTTAATGAGGTAAATCTGTTTACCTCAAAAAAGATTTTCATGTCCTTGTAAATCCATTGATATTGAGTAAAATTTCCTCGGTCACAATCGATTCCCCGTTACACAGAATTTACTGTACATAATTTTTCCTTCATTTCTTTTTTCTAATAAGTAAAGACCAGCTGACATCATTGTGGGTTAAATTATTGTGGAGGAGAATTGATTTGGGTCAGTTAGCACACTTTTCCATTCCCAAATTCTTCATAACAGGAGGGGTTTAGTCGAATAGATTACTGCATTGCCAAGATTCAAAGAACTAATATATTTATTCTTAAAGGTATGTGCATATGGAAGGGGGACTTGAGAATTTTTTTTTCAACGAGTGGTTTTGTTTGGAGCAAAATCGGAAACAGCTTTAGGTGCTAAAAAATCAGTTAAAGTGTACTCATATTTAAAAATTGAACCAAATGATTGGTATATTCCATAGATCAGTAGTAGCATATTACTACTTTTCAAATCTGCTATTTGGTAAAAATCATTTGAACTAATTTAAAAAGTTTTTATTGCACAAATTTTCTAATAAACATTCTTACTATCTTGATCACAAGAACATTTATACAATTAATTCACATATTTTAAATGACAATTTATTTATTAGACAGTTCTTGATGTGTATTTTTATGGCAACAATAATTAAAAAATCACTAATTAATAATATATTTCGTTTTTAAACAGTTTCTGTTAAAAAAAAGTTTTAGTAAAAACCGGCTTTTTCTAATAACAAGTAAGAAAAATCATGCGTTAAGCATAGATTATGAAGCACTTTCCAACACTTAATGAAATCTTTAACAAAACTTTGTAATTTAGGGAAATAATAGTGTATAGCCAAATATACCCAAATATGTATTCCAGTACATTAGAACAGCCCTGTATTTCATATGTCACTTCATATAATGGGAAAATTTAGCTTAGCAAGAAAATACCCAGTAGCTTGTAATTTCTTTTTCAGCAATTCATACTATTAGATGGAAACATACTTGAGTACTTTTGTTCAGCTCTGTAGTTTACATTGTACCTTTATTACACGTCAGCATTAGGCTAAAATTTATTGTAAACTAAACCACTTTTAAAACAACTGAAATCACATTGTCATAAATCATCATTCATAGGCGTCCCTGTACCGAATTCTTTGCGTGGCTCTGTATATCCCTTTATCTATATTCTGCAGACATTTCTCAGTAAATTGAATGCATCTCAGCGTAAAAATACATAGCTTATTTAAGAACCACGTTTAAATAATTTACGCTCATATTCAGTAACGTTGGTGAGCTCTTTTGGGTAGCCCTGTATATCAACTATAACATTTATACACACCATATAATGTGCATATATTTAGCGAAATATAAAAGCGAATATCATAATTAAAATGCATTTCATCATCGGATACATATACGCTACTTCGGAAAGAATATACTCTTTGAAATCTTTTGTATGGCCCTGTAAATGCTATGTACTTCATATTATGCAAAACAGTAGCGTATAATTTAAATTAAGCTTCAGTGACATATATCAATTTTATTATACACGAAAAAGCTTAATATATTTAAAATATGTCACACACAATTCCCCGTTTTACCATTATCTAATGAAATTCTTTTGTGTGGCCCTGTAAATGAATAATAGCTACATTTTCACCTTATATTTTATAGAATGCATATTTCAATATGTTTGACAGAGTATAATATCTTTAAAATTCCTTTGAAACGATTTTCCCCATAGGCCGTAATGTAATAGCAAACTTTTGATTCGCCCTGTAGATAAACTAATCATGGTAGAAACTTCATTTTCGATAGGACTTGTGCTAGGGTAAACGTCATTAACGTCTTAAAATTTCATGGCAATTCGAGTATATTAACGATTTTTTCCCATGGGCCGTAATGTAATGGAAAAGTTTTGATTCGCCCTGTAGATAAACTAATCATGGTAGAAACTTCATTTTCAATAGGACTTGTGCTAGGGTAAACGTCAATAACGTCCTAAAATTTCATGGCTATCCGAGTATATTAACGATTTTTCCCCATAGGCCGTAATGTAATGGGAAACTTTTGATTCTCTCTGTAGATAAACTAATCATGGTAGATACTTCATTTTCAATAGGGTTCGTGCTAGGGTAAACCTCAATAATGTATAAAAATTTCATAGCAATCCGAGTATATTTACGGGAGTTAGAGCGCGGACAGACGGCCATCCGGACAGACGGACAGACGGACAGACAAACCGAATGCATAAGCACTTTTCAACTTTGTTGGAAAGTGCTAAAAACCAGTCGGTATGAACCGGCCTGGCTAAAATCCAGCAGTCCTGCTTAAATTATCGCTTTCGTTATGTTTCCTATTCCTTTTTTTTTTTTTTTTTAATAAAATGATTTTTTCTAATTTCATGAATTTCTCAGATATTTAATTCTCTACTTCGTTATGTTTGTAACATCTAATTACTAATAAATGATCAGTCATATAAATGTAACTATAATTTTTGATGATAATGTGTTTTTCAGAACTAGTTAATCATTAAAATGTTTTCCAGAAAACGTACGTAAAGTTTGTATGGGTAAAACTATGTTAAAAATATTGTGTATTTTTTAAAAATTCCAATTTATATGGGTGATTCTCAAAATAGGGCACAATTTATGTCTTTCGGCATACAAAAACAATTGAGAGGTTTTCTGTCATGTTTTTATATTTAGGTATGTTTGTCTTAATATTATTCATTATTTGCACTCAAGAATTAATCATTTTTTAGTTAAAAACACATTAAAATAACAGAATAAATGTTCAAAATGTCATTAGCATGGATGTCCACAGCAGCTGTGCCTTGTGTATACTAGCATTTTTCAAGAGTTAATATCATGTTTATAAAATAAAACAAATGTTATTCTTTCTTTAAATTAATCAAGGAGAAGATTTATCCAATAAATTTCTTTTAAAAAATAAAATTATAGTATATAAAAAAAGAATTAAAGTTTGTCCTCCATATTCTATTTTCGAAACAAGGTCATACTATAACAGCTGGTTATTAATCAAAATTTCATTTTCACATATGACAGTAGTTTGAAAATATAAAGTTTCTCCATGGCAACAAGTAGCCATTTTATCCTATCCTGAAAATAGAAGTATGTATTGTATTTTAAGAATAGAAGTTGAATATTAGGGGCGTACATCAATTGTATCTCATTAGAATGGATAATAATTTTCATGTTTATTTTATAATTAAAATTTTTATTTTACTTATTTGCATAGAACTTTTGTGTTTTAAAAAGCCCCAGAAAGGACTATTGCATTGTGATTATATTATTGCTCATAATCTTATTTAAATTAAAATTTGTCATTAGCATGGACAAATATCAGTGTCATTAGCATGTTTTTTCTGTCCATGCTAAAGACTCCTATGTGTATAAATGTAACCAGTGCTTATATTGAATCCTTTATAAAGTTCAGTTTTATATATAAATTTAGGTATTACATTTATTATCCCTAAAATATGCATTAAATCTGTCAGAAAATCACTAAGACAGCTTCTTACATTGTTAGTGTCAGAATGTTGCTCATGTAAACAAAGTTTGCTTTTTGGTAATGTTTTTATTCTCCTTATATGTATATATGTAAAAATGGAAACCATTTGCTGAAAAGGAAGGCTAATATATAGAAAAAAATATTTAAACAGGAAGAAAATAAAAATTTCTTAATATATTTATTCTATGCAATTTGTTTTGTCATTAGCATGACTCAAAAATACCAATTATTTTTTAAAGTTAATTTTTAAATATTTAGCTCTGCTGACTACAAATAAAGTATACCTAATATTATATTAACAACACCTATTTTTTTCAGAAATTTTGCTAACAGTATTTTTTTTTTTAAGATTTCACTTTTGAAAAAGTCTCCTATTTTGAGAATCACCCATATGTTGTATTTTTTGTGATTGAATTATAATTAGACATTAACTTCTTTAATTAGATTATTTAAATACATATTTCCTGTTGCATAAATAAGCTTGTCCGGTTTTGATAGCTGAAACAAAATCTACAATTCCAATGATCGCATAACGAAAATAGAAAGTGTTTTGGGTAACTATTTATTTATAAAGTATTTGAAAATTTGTAAACTGTAATATGCCAACAACTGGTTTTATAGACGTAGTAGGGTACGTTAAAAGCTATGATTTTCAAGTTTTGTGTAGCACTTTATTTGTGTAGTATTTTTAAATAGTGAATAAGAATAGAATCATAATAGAAACATAATAATAGAAGCATGATTGTTTACGTCTTAACACGGTCGCTGCCGCTTACATGAAGATATGATGATAGTTAATGCCGCACTGTAGAAGTGGGGTTTTCCCAGAAGCCGATTTACTTTTTATGACAAAGAATCAGTGAAAGATTTTCACTGATCGTCCACGCGACAGCGCGTGACTGGCTATTGGACATCACCCCACATCACGCGCTGGCGTGTGAGTGGCCCCTTAACGTTGGCACCAGATCACGCGCTTTCGCGTGAGCGGCAGCGAACGTGTTAACTACCATGTTGATGTGATAAACCCCTTACTGAGATTCGCAAGAAGCGCGAACATCTGAATTGTATTTGTCATGCCATAATGTATTGATAATTATTTTAAAGTTTGTAATTGTACAATTTGTTTGTTTAAATTTTACCTGGCATAAAATAATTCCTATTATGTTAAATTTACGCAGAATAAAGTGATGCCAGAAATATATATATATATATATATATATATATATATATATACACTCACTTCCAAAAGTTAAGCACGAAGATGTAAAATGCAAAATAATCAACAAATACTGCTTTGATTGACACAAACTTCGGCAGGAAAGTAGCATACATATTTATGCATAAAATGAAATCAATAATTATATACAGAAATGAAAACAACATTAAATTTCTATAAGTTATCAGATAATGACATATTGGAGACTTAAACAGAATTATGTATAAAGTGAAAATAAACAGCATAAAATGAAAAAAAAAAGACATTAATAGGGTTTGTTATCCCCCCCCCTCATCTGTATATAAAGTTTACATCTTGTGACTATGCTTTCAATTAGGTGATCAACCGCCGCAGAATTAAGCAATTGGGTCATTCCATTTCAAGTGAACCAAAGCAAATTACCTCACCATTTTCTATGTGTTTAATATTTCTCCCAGTAATTATAGTATATGAAAGAAACTTAAATTTGATAATTAAAATTTTTTAATTTTATTCATTATTTTTTTATTAATTTTTAAAGTTCAGATAAAACACAGTTTTTCATCTTATTGACATTCACAAAAATGCTCATAACTCAGGATAGAAATGAGTTACAAGAATGGGACAGCTATTATTTTATTCAGAATTATATGGGCTTTAATTTAATATCTCACAAGAATAGGTTTTAAAATTTTTTAATTTTTAAATTTAAAATTTAAATTTTAATTTTAAAAAATTTGTTTTAAAAATTTTAAAAAATTCTCATATGTTCTTTAAGTTATCCTTTATATATAAACTAAAAATTGGCTTGGGATCTCAATGGGATCATATCGTTTTTAGATTTTACTTTAGAGATTCTTTTAGAACATTGTACTTAAGATAAAAATCAAATATTTTTATTAACTTATTATTGTACATATATATTGTTACATAGTAAATTTTCTTAAATTTAAAATGATTTATTTAATAAGCTTTGTAAAAAAAAAAAAAAAAAAAAAAAAAAAAAAAAAGTAATAAATAATTTTAAAAATAGTATATAATAAAATATACTTTTTTATAAATGAGTAATAAGAACAGTACCTATTGCACAGGGTTTAATCTTGTACATAAACATTTTGATGCTTGAGTCATTTCCTTTTGATTTAAAGTATATGTGCGGCCTGTTACAGTGTTTGGAATCACTTTTGTTAAAATTTGATCTTTGTGTACTTTTAAAATGTCTGGATTTCTGGGAAAAACAAAAGAAGGTGCTGGCCCAGAAGGATGCAAAAAAGTGACCTCAACTTCTTCATTTTGATAATCTTTTGAAATAACATTTGCTAACCACCAACGTCGATCATATTCACAAGTTACATATCCAAATATGCCATTCATAGGTAACGTTAGTCCTCCTTCAGTTACTTCCTGAATGTCATAAATATCACTGAAAGAATAAATTTTAGTCTTTATTTCAGTTTCGCTGTGTGGAATAAATGTATGATATTTTTGAGTACCTTTAACAGCTTCTGCTTCTTGAAACCGACTTCTTAAGAAATCATTTTCCTGTTCATGGTCCTTGTTTGTGAAATAAAAAAACTGTATGTTTGGAATGTTTTGTTCACTCCAATTAAATAACTGAATTGGTGTCATTATTTGGTCTGAGTATGGCCTGTGAAGACTAGCCCGGGCTGCAAGCCGCTTCACAGTACCCCCTAAACCATCGCATGCACTCTTGCCATGAGCTGTGGCAAAAAAGTGCCACTCAGCATTTATTCCAAAATCATTTTTGTGATGACATAGATTAACAAAATTCTTCTTATTTTTATATTGTGCAGACGATCCATCAGAGAAATAATAAATTTTTTGTATACTGGGCAAAATATGAGTTTTTAAGAATGTAATTACTCTTTTTTGAAATAAGTGTACTGCTACAGTATTGTGGTTTAAGCATTCAGAAATCAAAACAAAACTTTTATATTTTATTTCACCATGTGCATTGTAATAGACAGCGACAGGATGGACAGTTGCCTGATCATTATTCCAGTGAAAAGATTGAACTTCGTCCTGTACCACAAATGAGTAATTTTCAGAAAAATCCAAATTTATAACAGCTTCATTTTCTTTAACATTTTCTTTCATATAAGTGTAATACTTTGACTGTTGCTGAGCAATAAATGCATGCCTCTTAAGTATAATTAACTGTTCACAAAATCTTTCCACAAATTCATCTACTGTTTTTGTTACAGTTTCGAAGCTGCATCTATCAACAGAAATCCATTGTTTGTATGTGATATTCTCTATCATATCTTCTTCAAAATGATTTATGAGTTTTTGCTTAATATTCTCTATACCAGGACAATTTTCACATACATTTAGCTGACACTTTGAAGTTGCTTCTGAGCACATTATTAGCGATAGACATATTTTGTAATCGCCAAGATTTGTCTCACCATCGATTGGAATATCTTTAAGTTTACCTCCAACTATCATTAATTTTGTGTTCTGGTGTGTAGTACACACACAAACTGAGTGAGTACCACTACCACCTGCCAATACACAATTCTTCGGTCTAAGTTCTGCAAATTTAGAAAATCCAATCTTGTCTATTGGATGCTTCTCTTTGAACCTTTCATATGCTTCCTTCAAATTACAAAGAACCAATCTCTTCTGAACATGTGTACTACTTTTTACATCAATTTTTACAGATACAAAATCTTTTTTACCAGGCATTATACGACTTATTTCATCACTATTATAGAAATTTATTACCTTATCTACTACTGGTTGCTCCAACATTTTCCCTACTTTTGGTTCAGGACAAGACATGATGCCTTTTTCTTTCACTAGGACTTTAGTTTTTCTGGCCATTCTATTACTTACATTAAATTCATCTTGTATTCTTTGGCATGTCCAACTCTTTGGCAATGTGGTTAAAATTAAAAATTGCTCATTTCTGCTTTGTGCACTTTTAAATTTTTCTTTAAGCTGCAATAGAATTTCTGTGTCTGGATCATCTTTAGCTGGATCTTCAATTGCTGTTTTACCTACTAATTCATGTGTCAGTTTTTTCATTGCTTTTCCCAATTTAACTTTACAGTAGCTTGGAGAGAGCATTCTCTTTTTTTTAATAGGTGATTCTTCAATATTAGACAATGATTTATTTAAATAATGTAAGGATTCTTCAGGATTTGTAAAGTCTTCATCAATAGTTGAGGTTCCAGGAACATCTAAGTCTTCTGCTTCCAACATTTTTTTCTCTTTTGATAATTGCTTTCTACAAAACTGTCACAAATTTTCATTTCTGGAGTAATACTTGGTTTTATGTGAAGCATCCAATCTTGAACTGGTCTAAGATTTTTTATAGTATTATGGCCCTTTTTTTCAAAAGGATTACAACAGTATATATTGAAATTCATATTTTTTTTAGTTTTCTCAGCCATAACACTTGATGCATTAAAATATATGTATATATTATCTCAAAACAGAATGAAGGTGTTAAAATATATATTAAACATTACTGTACATTCATAGTTATTTAATTAAGAAAAAATAATTAGCCAATATATTATAGAAATTTCCACATCAATTAAAATACTTATCTGCAACTATATTTCAATGAGAGATTGTGATATACTGACTAAGCTATCAATTCAGTTAGCAAGAGTTTACAAGATTCACATCAGAATATGAAAATTAGTATTCTCATTGGTTTCTCTCATAGAGAGCCATGAATCTATTTCAATTTCAAGATTTAAACTACACAATGTACACAAGATATACAATATATCTGCTTGGTTGCAGCTTCAAGTAATACATCTTTTCTGTCTGGTGACAGAGCCAAGACTGGTTGCTTTTAGCAAAATATAAGAAGAAACTCATAGAAATCACATGATCACATAAATCTAAAAATTTATCATTAACTTGACAGAAAATAATTAAAAATCTAATAAATCTCAAATAATGATTTAAAAAGCACTCAAGCTGACAGCTTATCAATAAATAAAATGTTAATTTTGACAGGAAATAATTATAAGAGTAATAAATATCTTTAAACTACTTTAAATTC
Organism: Maratus speculifer; assembly: GCA_964019185.1. Classification (NCBI taxonomy): domain Eukaryota; kingdom Metazoa; phylum Arthropoda; class Arachnida; order Araneae; family Salticidae; genus Maratus; species Maratus speculifer. The sequence continues at coordinate 90,792,896 of OZ025290.1, forward strand.
AATCAAGCTGCCAACTTGTCAAGAAATAAACATTAATTTAATAATAAATCAATATTAAATAGTTCTAAATTATTATTTTGCTCATAAATATCAATCAAGAGATCTCTTTTGACAGTAATTAACCTTGTCAAGGTCAAATCCATTACTGTCAATAAATTTAATTTCTTTATTTAAGGCTAATGCCTAAACATAGATCTTGTCAAAACATGAAAGCAACCTCAGTCTACATATCAAATCCTGTCATGACATGAAAGCTACCATCCTTTCATTCACTACACAGATAATGTGTAGACAGTCTTACTGTTTTGTATTTTTGTTTGTGTAGGTATAAAGAGAAATTCATACTAGGGGTTGGACAGATGAGATTTTTTTTTCCCCTTTCTGCTAAATCACAGTTTAAAATGACATAATTTTTTTAATAATATATATATTAAACAATTTACTAAATTATATATATATAAAATTATTTACTAATAAAGATAAAAAAAAAATAGTAATTTTTAATATTGCACATATATTCTTCAACACTTATATTACTCTAGAAAGTAGAAAATTTATGTAGCATGGATCAGCAAAATATTTATAATAATATGATCCCACTGAGATCCCAAGCCAATTTTTTGCTATTATATAAGTGATAAATTAAGGATCATATGGGAATTTTTTGAGAATTTTAAATCATATGGATTTTTAGAAATTTAAATTTTAAATTTAAATTTTAAAATTTTTTAAAAGTTATCTTGTGATATATCAAATTGAAGCATATAGAATTATCAATAAAACGGTACTTCCCTTATCTCCATATCACAATTTTAATCCGAGATATGAGTATTTTTGTAAAAGTCAAAAGGCCAAAAAACTGTATTTTTTCTAAACTTTAAAAATCAATAAAAAAATAACTAATCAAGATAAAAATAAATAACAGATCATTTTTTAATGTTCTGAAGTAGAAATTTAAGGCTACCAAATTTTATAAAAATCTAAAGCCATGAGGGAAAAAATTAATTAAATTTCGGATCACTTGAAATGGAATGACTCAATTGCCATTCTTCTTGTAGAGTAGTTTCCATCTCAATAAGAGTGGCTGGAGGTGGGAAACGTAAACATACAGCACGGTCTAGAGATCTTAAATATTTTCAATGGGAATAAGGTCGGACGAATATGCTGGCCACGCCATTCGCACAATCCCTTCACTCTCCAGATAGTCATCGACGAGGCCAGCTCTATGGGGACGTGCATTATTGTCCATTAAAACAAAAGTAGGGCAACTGCTGCAGCGTACAATCTCACAATGGGTTCTAGGACTTCATCTCGATACCGGACAGCCGATACAGAACCCAGTTTAAAGATGTGCAGGTCGGTGCGGTATCCTAATGAAATCCCTGCCCACATCATAATGCTTCCGCCTTGGAATGCGTGATGTTCGGTGATGTTTTGGGGCTGATTGCGTGTTCCTTGTTCACGCTATATCCTTATACGCTTGTCATCTGGCTGCAGAGCAAATCTTGACTCATCAGTAAACATGACATTGCCCCAGTCAGAGACAATCCAATTGAATTGTTTCCAGCACCACGTTAATTATGCTCCTTTTGATTGGACGGATAGAGGAACACAAGCTCGAGGTACCGGGGCGTACAGCCCACTCATATGTAATCTTCGGCGTACAGTAGATGCAGATATTTCCTTACGAAGGGGTGCTGTAATCATAGATGTCATACGTGTGGAGATCGCTCTGAGATTCCGCTTGACAATAGCAATGTATCGATCGTCCGCGGGGTTGTAGCCCTTGGGCGATCGACTACGGACCTTCGGACAACTGTCTGTGTGGTTTGGAAATGTTTCCATAAACGTGAAATTACAGAATGATGAACGCCGAAGTAAATAGCAACATCTGTGATCTACTGTCCTGCTTCAATGCTGAGCACGCCAGTGCTCAGAATCTTCCATTTGTCTTCTTGAAGTCATAGAAACACGTATGTCTTCAAAACAAATTGTACGAAAGTTTTAAACACCTTCTATCAGCACTTACAATCAACTTCTGAAACCCTTCATAAAGCTCACTTCTTATAAGACTGCCCTTTTGCATATTTCTTGACATGAAAGCGCGATTGGCTGTTACCTAACATATTTGCATACTTCCATCTGCCTTTGTAGCGATTTGCATCCTCTTCAATTCTGATTCACTTCAGGAAATTAGCATTTTCTTCTCTGTGCTTAACTTTTGGAAGTGAGTGTATATATACACACACAGAGAAAATATTTCTCTGTATTTTAAACTATTTCATTTTTGTATTGCCTCTTTATATCCTAAAAGATTTTACAAGGTCAAGCACATCGTGGAAATTTTGTCTTTCCCGTTCTTACTTAGGAAAATTTCTATATTAAACAGGTCATGTGTTCGATATTGGCACAGTTTTCAAATTCATAAGATATCGATTTTACCATCAGCATAAATATAATAACAGGCGTTTATAATATTTTATACGATAATTAGGTGGACATTTTGATCCATTGATTTTCGTCTAAACAGTAAGCTGTGCTTATTCATTTTTCATTAATAATTTATTTTAGATTTAGAATCACTAAAATAGATATTTACCATTTCTTGTTTTGGAAAATTGAACTTATGAATACGTGCTTCTTTGCAATTATTGCAGCGTTTGAAATTATCCAAACCAGATTACACTGCTATCGAGGAAAAAACTTTTTATTTCTACTTACAATAAAATAAGTCTAATAATCTAGTAATAATAAATAAATAAATCTTATAATGGATCTAAAATGCTTTAAACTTTCATATTTATGAATTGTTTTTTTAAATAATTTTTGCCTCATTTCTAAAGAAATGGTTTTTAATAGGCGTGTTAAATTTTGAAAAATAAATTTAATACATCTGTAATTTTCCCATGACATTTAAACTGTTTATAGTCAGACCTCACTATCCCGACACCCGGATTTCACGTCACTCCGTTTCACGCTTATCACGTCAGATTTTCAAAGTCCCGAGTTACCGTACACAATTTTAATGCAAATAATTTACGGATTTTACGTCGTTGAATAATTTTCCAATCTGGATATCCCGAGGGTTTGGGAAAGTCGTCCATTTTTCATAATCCATCTTACAAATACGAAAATTAAGCGGTAAGAAGTATCTTAACTAAATTTTTTACAGAAGTGTCTAAAATACTTATTTGCATAAAGGAGAAATTTTATTTCAATTGTTTATCTGGATTCAAAAATTTTATACCATATGAATGACAGAATCAGTGAAGGAGAGATTTTTTCCTGTGCGTTCTCTGTCGTTCAATCCACGATTATTCGCCCTGTGTGTTTTACCTGAGAGTGCAATACGAATTCACTTAGTGAATATTAAACATTTCATCTCCATACTTTACTCGTAGTGTTTTAAACTGTTTACAGCAAAGTGGCAATAAAGTCTAAGACAACTCATAAGTGTTTCAAATGTGCTAGTTTCATCCCAATTCACCCAATCACGAGTGTATAGAAGGTAATGAAGAAGATATCCCTCTTCCAATATTGTTTAAAGAGTTGTTAGATCGTGAAATACATGTAACAGAGGATGTCCAGGTGTACATTGATTTTGATAAGGATGTCACCATTTCGCCAGATGCAATGATTTCTGGAATTGTAAAAGAGAAAAATACACATTTTTTTCAGACTCGGGGATCGAAAATGATACGGATCTAGAACAAAAGTCTCCAACTGCAATTGAAGCATTGCACTGCATTGAAATGATCAGAAATTATCTAACATTCATTTTTGAAAAAACGAATATTGTTCAAAAATCTTTGTATAATATATAAAATAAATTATAGGAAGCACATCTAGGGATACGCAAACCTTAATTCATCAATATTTCATGTAACAATAAAAAAGAAAGATATCAGAAATTTGATTTTGGTTGTTTTCAATTTCGTTTTTGTGTTTATTTTGTTTAATAAGTATGTTTTATTGCTTAAAAATGCAAGAACAGTTGTGAATTTAAAATGGTCTTAAATTAATTAAAAATACAACTTTTTGAAGACGTGTTTTTCTTCAATTCTTCTTACTACGACACTCCGCTTATGACGACCCTTTTTTTTTTTTTTTTGGTCCTGAGACTGTTGGAATAGCGAGGCTCGATTGTGTGTGTGTATATATATATATATATTTATGTATATAATATTTATTTATTTATTTATACTTATTAATGATTGATTATACATAAAAATAGAAACCATGCGTGAATTTTGTACCTTCTAGAAGATGTAGCTCAATAAACCAATTTTGAAGTTTTTATTATAAAATTAAAAAATTAATTTGCATTAAAAAAAGTTCTTGAATATGCCTTGATTACTTTTTTTTCATTTATTAATTTTTTGAAAGTATAAATCTAAAGAAAAACGCTTTTAAAATTTAAACTTCGTTTTCTAAACACTGCAGAATTAACCCCTCCCCCCTTCCAGAACATTTAAATACTGATAAGATGTACATGTTACCGTTAAAGCATTTAATTCAGATATTTCGTAAAATGTCTAGTTATTTCATGAAATAACTAACAAAGTTCATTAAAGTGTGTAAAATTAGTCGGTGCTACTAATTATTTAGAATAACGATTACCTAACTGCTAAAGTTAAAAAGAAACAATTTGACATTAAAACAAATCATTTTATGAATTGACTGGTGATAAATAGTTAGTCATTCAAAAATACATTTCTCAATTATTAATAGATGATTTGATTAATAATATATAAAAACAGAATATATAATATTACTATTTTTATACTAGTTAAACAGTAAGTAAAAATAACAAAATGTAGTATGGCACTATTTATATTTAAATTTTTATAACTTATAATTACATAATTATTATTAGAACAGAGATTCCAAGCGCTATTGCATTAATTTTTTTTATTTACTAATTGATCTCTTATTCCCGTAAAGCTTTTTTAAGATTGCAAAAATATTTTGAATAAACCCAAATGAAAAACTAACATGAATACGCCACTTGCAAATTATTGCAAGTTCAGACTAGTCAGATGTAGCAATCACAAAATTTTCTACTATCTACGTGTCAATACTTCCTGAAAAATACAGCATAATAGCGCTACTTATTAAGTGATTAGCACCAAAATCTAGTCAGCAAACAACTTACGTCAACGTCTAACTGAATCTGAAATTTGGTGAAAACCCGTGCATTAGTTTTTGAGATAAAGCAACTGTGAAAATTTTCAAAAATTTTGCATAATAGCGTCACCTGTTGGGTACCATACAACAAAAACTCAGATATATACAGTAAAACCTCCATAACGGACACTCCCGAATAGCGGACACCTCTATTTAACGGACAGTTTTCCAATCCCCACTCCCAAAACCAACATTTTTGTATGTTTAACCTCCGAATAACGGACATTCCGAATAGCGGACACTATTTTTGACGATAAAGGATGAAAAGGAATTTTTTATCCCCCCCCCCCAAAAAAAGAGAGTAAAAAGGATGTTTCTAAATTTATCAATGTGCCACCAATTTTGTGATCACAGATAAATGTAGAGGATGAGCTAGGGAAAATCTCCCCCCCCCCCTCTACATTTAGTGTGAAAAGGTTGCCCGGAAGGGACATCTTCTTCAACATTGCAATGTCCCCCAGGAAGTTTTTAAGATTTTATGCTTTTAATAGACAAAAAGTGCAATTTCTCCTCGCCGCCCGAAATTCTATAGAGTCCAATAACGTCACATTTAAAAAACAAATTATATATAATTGCAAGCAAAAGTAAACTTTTGTAGCTGATTTTTTCTTAAGAATGTAATAAACAGTAGATAAAGGTGTGCACAATTTTATTTCAGTTTTATTGCTTAAAAAATAATTTTAATTTCTGATTAATCATACAATGTAGGTTTAAGGAATATAAAAGTCAATTAATGAATTTTAAGCATTTCTTAGTGATTTTTGAATTTCTGAGGTTTTCCCAATAGCGGACACCTCCGAATAGCGGACAATTTCGGCGTTCCCGAGGTGTCCGTTATTTAGAGGTTTTACTGTATATATTTATTATTATAATAATATTATATATATATATATATATATATATATATCTCATCATCATCATCATCATCATCATCATCATCATCATCAACCGTTTTCGATCCACTGCTGGATGTAGGTCTCCCCCAGATTTTTCCAATGTTTTCTGTCTAATGCTTTCGTCATCCAATTTACACCAGCCACTTTTCTAATTTCGTCACTCCATCTTACTTGTGGTCGTCTTCTTGGTCGTTTTACATCTCTAGGATACCACTGTAGTATATTTGTGCTCCATCTATTGTCTTGTCTTCTTGCAATGTGTCCAGCCCATTTCCATTTTAGCTGCTTGATTCTTTCAAGGATGTCAAAAACTTTTGTTTGATTTCTTATCCAGGTTATCCTCTTTCTGTCTCTTCTAGTTATGCCTAGCATACATCTTTCCATGCTTCTCTGTGCTGTTTGTAATCTTTGTATCATCCGTTTTGTTAGTGTCCATGTTTCTGCTCCGTAGGTTAATGCAGGTAAAATACATTGATTAAAAACTTTTCTTTTCAAACAAAGAGGCATATTACTCTTCAGAATAATACTGTTCTTCCCGAAAGCACTCCACCCATTTCTTATTCTTCTATTGATTTCATTCATGATACTATTATCTGATGATATTTCCTGTCCTAGGTACACATAACTTTGCACTTCTTTAATCTCAGTGTTCTTGTAGACAATTTTCTTTTTTGATGTAAATGAATTAAACATCACCTTAGTCTTTTCTAAATTTATTTTTAATCCCACATTGATGCTAGCTTCTGCAAGATCTTTTAGCATAATTTCCAATTCTTCAGGACTGTTACTGAAAATTACAATGTCGTCAGCGAAGCGGAGATGACTTAAAAATTCTCCATTTATTCTAATCCCTTTGTTTTCCCAATCCAGCTTCTTGAAGATATTTTCTAAGACAGCATTAAAAAGCTTGGGTGAAATGGTGTCTCCTTGTCTTACTCCTCTTTCGAGCTTGATCTTCGCTTTTCCTTTATCTAAACGGATGGTTGCTGTTGCTTTCTTGTAAATCTTCTTTATGATATTGATGTAAGGTTTGTCTATACCAATGTCCTCCAGAGAATCTACTACTGCTGATGTGTAGACGGAATCAAAAGCTTTTTCGTAATCAATAAAGGCAAGGCAGAGAGGTAAATTATATTCTTTATGCTTTTCTATGAGTTCCCTTACTGTTTGGATATGATCCATTGTGCTGAATCCACTTCGGAATCCTGCTTGTTCTCTAGGTTGAGCCGAGTCCAGAGCTGATTCAAGTCTTGTCGTTAAAACTTTGGTGAAAATTTTATAAATCACGGACAATAAGCTGATCGGACGGTAATTTTTAATGTTTTCCTTCTCTCCTTTCTTGTAAAGTAGTATCATCACAGCATTATTCCAATCTTCTGGTACATCTGAGTTTTTGAGACATTTGGAAAATAGTAAAGATAGCCTTTTTGCAAATTCTTCTCCTGCTTCTTTGATAAGGTCAATTGTAATTCCATCTTCTCCAGGGCATTTACCTTTTTTCATAAATCTAATAGCTTGTAAAACTTCATCTGTCATCACTGGGATTATCTCTTCAGTTTCTGTTAAGATTTCTCGTTGATCGTGTACGTTGATATCCCTCTGATCTTCACATTTATATAGATCATTATAGAATTTCTCAACAATGTGTACTATTTCGTTGCTGATTTTGGTGATTGTTCCATCTGCTCTCTTCAGTGCAAAAATGCCTTTTCTTCCAACACATAACTTGCGCTTAGCTGACTTTAAACTTTTGTTATCTTCCAGAACTTTTTTAACAAGGTCACAGTTAAATTTTCTGATATCTTCTGTAACGCATTTTCTTACTGTTTTACATAATTCAGCATATTCAACTCTTGATTTAGGATCATTTTTCTTCATTTTAAATTCTCTGCGTTTTTTCATTAATCTTCTTGTTTCTTCTGTTATTTTCTTTGTTTGTTTTACTTGTTCATCACCGGCTATCTTCTTAGCAATTTCTTGTAGAGTATTGGTTAGCTTCTTGTTCACTATTGTAACATCTTGCTCTTCTTCTAAAGTTGATTGAAGTACTTGGAAACGGTTTTGAAGTTCCAAATGAAATTCTTCTTTATGTTTCTGGAGGTTTATAATATCGATTGATTTCTTTGAGTGTAGCAAAAGCTTCATTCTTTCCACTTTAGTATTTAACAGCAGTTTGCATCTAACCAATCTGTGATCGCTTCCTGTATTGAAGTTATTGAGAACGCTGCAGTCCTGAATAAGATACTTTTTATTGGTCAAGATGTAGTCGATTTCACTTGTTGAGCCATTTGCACAACGCCATGTCCATTTTCTTTGTGGCTTTTTCTTGAAAAATGAATTCATGATATACATCTGTTCACATTCTGCAAACTCAATCAATCTGTTTCCTCTTTCATCTCGCATACCATATCCATGATTTCCTACAGATAATTCACCTTTCTTCTTCTCTCCAATTCTAGCATTCCAATCTCCCATTATTAATTTTATGTAGCAATTTCCCTTTTGATGCATTGAAGCTACTTCTTCATAAAAATCTTCAATTTCTTCATCAGAATAACTTATTGTTGGTGCATAAACTTGGGTAATTTGCAGCTTGTATCTTTTGGACACTTGTATTACTAATCTTGCAACTCTATCTGATGCACTATCATATTCTACAATGTGATTCTTCCACCTTTTATGAATCAGAAATCCTACACCACTTGTTCTTCCATCTTCTGTACCTCTGTAGTATAAAACATGTCCGCTGGAAAGATCAATCTTTTCTTCGCCTTTTCTTCTTACTTCACATAATCCTAAAATGTCCCAGTTGATCTTATCTAACTCTTCTTCAAGTTCCTGTAAACGGTTTTCAGAAGATAGGGATCGTCCATTGTACGTAGCCAAGGTCATCAACTTATGGCAGCCAAGCCGAGCCCGGTGATTCTTAGCACCCTCTGTCTTCATGTCTGTCTGATCGCTGCCGTAACCAGGAACATGCAGACTACCGGGAACTGAGGGCCGTGATTTGTTTTGTGAATTCATGGTAAAATAAGGGGGGGTTGTGGCCAAATCCCTCCACGCTGGCCAAGCGGGTTGGAGGAAGCCCATCCGCGTTCGTTCCCCTTGCACTAGACAAGAGTACTAACAGGCTGTACCGATGGAAGGTGCGGATTGGACATTAAGTCTCTGCTCCCAGTCGATTCCTTTAAGTCCTCCTAGAAGGCAATTAAAGGGTCTTCTCCTGGTTGATAAGCAGAGGCTATTAAACAGCCATATATATATATATATATATATATATATATATATATATATATATATATATATATATATATATATATATATATTTTAAAGATGTTAACTGAATCTGAACTTTTATGAAAATCCATGGATTAGTTCTTACAGCTATAGCTATTGCGAAATCGTGTAAAAATGAAGCATGGCAGCAATTTACACCAAAAACTTAGATACTTATCTATAACAGGAACTAACTGAATTTGAAGTTTTATAAAAATCTGTTCATTAGTTCTTGAGATAGAGATATCGTGGAAATTGTGAATAATGCAGCATAGTAGCACCACCCGTTAAGCAATATACATCAAAAACTAATGAACTTCCATTTATATGATTGTCTAATGAATCTTGAGTTTTATGAAATTTCGTGCAATAGTTCTTGAGATAGGGCGCTCACAAATTTATACAGATTCACAAAGAGATACATTTTCTAAAAGCTCTCAAATCGTATTCATCCGATTATATATATGATAACCGGATATCGATAACCGGAAATCTTTTTTTTTTTTTTTTTTTTTTTTTTTTTTTTACAAATCCAATACTTCTTGTAAAGGTAGAAGAAGAAAAAAAACATGGACAAAGCATACACTCCCAATGACGATGCAGCATACACACTGATTGCAAAACAGACATAAACGATTAAAAACTGACTAAAACCAGCTATAATTGATTCAAATGAGTTCTGTAACCTCTTCAGTCCCTGAGTACCCAAATGGGTACATCAGTTTTGTCCCATTTTATTAATGATACTCAAATATAAATGAAATTTTGATGTAAGAATATTATGTTTTGAATTCTAAGATTCGAGCTAATGAAAATAAAACAAAAATCTAGTTCTGAAGTCAAACGAGAGAAGAAATAATTCAGTAATAATTAAAAATACTGTAATAATCGCCAGTAGCGAAGAGGTTAATACTTTAATGGTTAGACGATCGTTATTCTATAAAATAACTAGTTAAATTGTAAAATCTAAAATTTTTACACATTCTAACGGACTTTGTTTTCATTTCATTAAATAACTAGGTATTTTATGAAATAGATTATACGCTTTAACGGTAACAAATACAGAATCCGCTGTTTTCAGATAAAAGTATTATCTGTAATATAAATTAAAGAAAGTAATTAACAGCAAATTTTTTTTTAGTTTAAACTGTTTAAAAGCGTTTTAACAGGAGCCCCTATTTCATCGCTAAGTTAATTTAAAAAAAAAAAGTCAGGATTTTTGGAGTAATAGCAAAATTATATGTTGCTGCTACTGTTCTTTCTCCCCGTTTTAGGTAGATTTCGTAAGAAATACTACCTATTGCAATCGCACCAGTTTATATATCTATCTATCTATCAATCTATCTATCTATCTATATATATATATATATATATATATATATATCTCACTTTTTTATGGACACGATAACTTCTATAATTCTTCACCAATCTCCACCAAACTGGTACATAAAATTAAATGGGGATAAAATCTTGGCTGAGTTCGTTAATGGGCAAAATTGGACCAAGGGGGGCGGAATAGGGGGCGTTTTTGTGAAAACCGAAAAAACGCCATAACTTCTTAATTAAAGTAGATATCGAATCGGTTTAAAGTTTATATTACTTCTTAAAAATGGGCCAAAAGTATATACATGACAGATTTTTGATAAATTTAGAAGTGGGCTCAAGGGGCGAAAAAAACAGGGATTTTGAGAGAAAAAAATTCATAACTTCGTCAATTTTCAAGATATCAAGTCCAACTAAATTTTTTATAAATGTTCTTAAAATTATCTAAAACTTTTGTATTTACAAGTTTTTGATAGGACCAACTTTTACTCATGAAAAAAATTAAAAACGAAAAGAAAAAGGGCGCTGAAAAAAGAGAAAAATCCATAACTCCGTCAATTTTTAAGATATCAAATCTGATTAAATTTATTTTACATCTTCTCAAAAATATCTACAACTTTTATATTGACAAGTTTTTCATAGGACCAATTCGTATAGCAAAAAGAAATTAAACAAAAATAGGAGTTGGAGAAAAAAACCTCAAATCCAAACGGCTTATATTCTGACTCATTTTTAAATTCATTTTTGATTTTAAACGCATCCAAATGGTAGATCCTCTTATTTAGAAACTGTATAAAGTGACGCATTGGTCAATTTTCTGATAAAGACAGAATATATTTCACAAAAGGCTACCAAAAAGGGTATTTTGAACAGAATTTCCGAAAGTCATCGGGACTGAAAATTGAAGGAAATATTCAAATAAGAAATTGCGTTTTTTTCTGACTCGTTTTTAAATCCATTTTTGATCTCAAACGCATCCAATTTACAGATCCTCTTATTTAGGAACTATATAATGTGATGCACTGGTCAATTTTTTGATAAAGACGGAATATATTTCAAAAAAGGCTACCAAAAAGGGTATTTTGAACAGAATTTTCAGAAATCATCGTGACTGAAAATTTAAGGAAGTGTTCAAATAAAAAATTGCGTTTTTTTCTGACTCGTTTTTAAATCCATTTTTGCTCTCAAATGCATCCAATTTACAGATCCTCTTATTTTAGGAACTATATAATGTGATGCATTGATCGGTTTTTTGATAAAGACAGAATATATTTTGAAAAAGGCTACCAAAAAGGGTATTTTTAACAGAATTTCCCGAAGTCTTCGAGATTTGAAAATTTTAGGAAGTTTTCACATAGCAAATTGCGTTTTTTATGACTCGTTTTAAAATCCATTTTCGCTCTCAAATGCATCCAATTTACAGATCCTCTTATTTAGGAACTATATACTGTGACGCATTGGCCAGTTTTTTGATAAAGATAGAATGTATTTTTTAAAATGCTGTCAAAGTGAGTATTTTGCACAAAATTTTCCGAAGCAATCATGATTAAAGTATTAAGGATGTATTCAAACAACAAATCGGTCATTTTATGACTCATTTTTAAATTCAATTTTTTTTTTCAAATGCTTTCAACCGACAGTTTTTTGTTATTTAGGAACTGTATAATGTACTGTTTTGGTCGATTTTTTAATAAATTTAGAATCTATTTCAAAATATGTTGTCATAATGGGCATTTGAGCTGAATTTTTCTTAAGATGATTCTGATAAAACCAGTTTTTGCAGAAAAATGAAATTAAAAATTTTTCATAAACGGCCAAATGAAGTTATTAAACTGGGTTTATCTCTAATCATATATATATTGTTGAAATGAGCACTCTTCGAAATCTACCTCCGCCTATAGGCCCAGCCGACAGGGATTTTTAGATCCCAATATACTATTTTTTCAGGCATAATTAAAGTGTCGTCGCTAAAACAATAACGTTACATAATCCAGCCGTAAAATTAAGCAGTTCAATAATTGCATGATTCAATACCGACCTTTTGCATTTTATTTTAAGCTTCTAAGCATCACACATATTTATATTAATCTTTTTCCCTCGCTTCCAATTTTCAAGAAATATGCAGCGATTTGATATAATTATGCTTTTGTTGAATTACGAGTCCTCTTCCATTCTTCTAATTTAGGAATTTTATAATTTCTCGACTAATTATTAAAATTTTAAAATTCTGAGGCTCAGGTACGTTAGGAGAGGCCTTTAGATTATCTTCACAAAAAATATGAACCACGTACGGGCCGTAGTTTTCGCTAGCTATCGCGTGCTCATGCACACATACACACACACGCACACATATACACGCGCATACATAGAGCGATTTGTTCTTTTATTAGTATAGATACAGTGCCGCACAAAGTGTGCAACAAGATCAGTTTATTCGCGAAAATTCCTAAATGGAAATTTTCAACTGTACTATGCGTTTAATTAAACTAACTTATTGCATGATATGTATTATGGATATATATCGATAGATCATATACACGGCTCAATAAAAAAGCATTTATTTTGTGGACTATTCTTAACTTTTGGTTTTCAAATACTTTAAGTTCGTAAAGTAAACGTTTTCTAAATTGTTCATTAAGACGTCTTTCGCATTAGTAAACTGTGAAGTTTTGTTATTGTACTGCGAATTTGTTGGTAATTGTTTCATAATCTATGCTGCATTCATGATTATTCGTTACTGTCTATTTAATGTAAATATTGTGTAATATCTGAAACAGAAATGATTATGCTTCCGTTTTTTAACTGATTTTCTTCTCTTCCTAGGTAAGTGCACCAACTTTCTCCTGTAATTTTAGCAAGAGTTATTTTACTTGGTGAGTTTCTTTCTATATTTTATTATTCACTGTTTATTTGTCACGCTAGCTGACCTACTCGGCATTGCTTGGGCCCCTGATGAATAACTCTTAAATTAACCTCAAATTTGTACCATTTTATATCATAAAGACTCGATTTTATCGTAATTTATATTTTTAAATGAAAAAAAATGAAAATATTTGGTGTTTTATTTTCTGCGTAATCTAATTTTTGAAGCCTGTGCGCACCGAAAGAGAGTAAAACCGCGATAAAACACTGATTTTTGACTGATTTCGCCGAACTGTCACACATTTTATTTTGTGAAAAAAAAAAAAAAAAAAAAAAAAAAAATCCTTTTTGAAAGTTTTAAAATTTGTGTAGGTCATACCTTGAACCAATATTTGGAGCTCCTGTTGAAACATAGTTCAGATAGTTGGAACGAGTTTGAAATTGGAAGCTCCAAATGCTGGTACGAGATTTCATCCTCTTATGGTGGCAGCTATTAAACACCAAAATTTGTTCGAACTTGAGCAAAATTTTTAACAGTGTTGTGAGCTTGCCCCAATTCCTCATTTTAATGACGTATGCTTGAATATTTATTTTATTATGAATTAATACATCGTTATAATTAATATAAAACTTAAGTTAAGAGCGTTACTGAACTAACTTTTTTGACAAAATATTTCAGTAATTATTAAACGTTAACAAATTATACTAGTTTACATTTCTCGTGACCTCTAAATTGAATGTCATCTCTCTTGGTATGAAATTCGTTAGAAGTAGATTCTTAAAATTCAGTTTCCAATTAAATGTTGAAAATTGTAATATCAGAAAATGAACTTAACAGCATGTTACAAAAGGTTAATCATTTTGTACGCAAGGCAGATCTGTTGCCCTTAACGAAGTGTGGTAGTGGTGTTTTGTAGCATTAACTAGTAATGAAAGCCATTCCTTTTTTAAGAATTTCATAGAACATATAATATTGTTTCCTCGAACGAGTCTTTCAATTTCGAATCTCGATAAACTCCGATGAACAAAGCGGTACATCAGAACAACAGACTGTTCGCCCATACTGCGTTATGAGCACGACATCTGCACAAAAGCGTAAATATCACGCAAGTTTCGATGTCGGCGCGATATTTGCAAAAGTAACCAACTGATATTCAGTAAATTCGAAATTCCACAATTTTTGAAACTCCGGAAGCAATATGAAATACAGTTTAAAACGATATATCGGAAGAATTGAAATCTTAATATCGTTACCGCGATTATTTTTTCAGATTTTTCTATTAGTAGATTAGAAACTCGAGACATTTTTTAATATTTATTGATTTAAAATTATTTTTGCTTCCTTTTTAACTTTTTATTTTGTCAATGGCCATTCTGCCTTTATCTTATTTCCTATATTCTTTTTGCAAATTTTTGCTCTTGTATACTGTGGTTAAATAATTATCAGTGGTATATTGAAGTTTGTGGATTTGATTGTAACAATTAAGATAAAAGAAAAAAATTATGGCTGCAATGATATAATCATTTAAACCTGTTATATGCTTGTAAATTTTCGATTTAGAATTTTTTAAACTGGCTCGGCATGGATTTTCATGATTAAACTTTTGATTTCTAAAAGATACTGCGTAACTAATATATTATGCTATTTTAGGAAATGGTTCTTGATCTTGTAGTTTCAAATGAACTTAGCCTTACAATCCCTGTTTATATGAAACTATCATTTCGAAATTACCATTTACCAGACCTTAGGCATTATTTTGCACATTATTCACAGATACTTACTTTTCTATATTCGCACCAATTGTTTTTCATTTTTTTTTTTTTTTTTTTTTTTTTTTTAATAATGTACTTATGTCAACTATTTTTTCCGAATATGGTCTCTGCATGAAAAGGGAAAAATTATGCGGAATTTTTGTCTTTTCTCCCTTGTGACATATACTGGTGGTAACACAATTCCAAAGTTTTAAAATTCTTATTTTTGAAAATTTCTCTTTCGAAAGGGGTATGAAAGTTTTTGACTGTAATTCTTAAAATATATTTTTTGAGAAATGGCAAGATCTCAATATTTTCAACCAGAAAAAGTTTTGACGACTCCACTGTGGCGTGTATGCAGAACATTGCTTTTTTCTTAGATTTTGTATTTCTTTCTTGGATATTATTGTGTGTGTTTTATTTTAGAATATTTTATTCTGAATTTTAAAATATGTCCGCATTAATGTTATTTGCAATGATAAATAATTTCAGCAACAGTTTATTAATTTAGTTTAATCGTTTAGTCACAAATTAGTCGTTTGTTTTATGAATGTATGTTATGGGTTTTTTCGTTAGTTAAACATATTCATTGTATTAAATCTAGTTGTGTAGCAAGTTTTCTTTGATTTTGTGTGTGTTTATTATAGCGTGAATGTAAAATATAGGTCCGTATATCTGTAATGATATAGTTTTAACAACATTTTGTTAAGACTATTTTTTATGAAAGTTTTGTTTGTTGTGTATTTTTTCATTAGTTAAACATATTAACCGCGTCAAATAAAGTTTTGTAACTTCTCTTTATTTTGAGAAAATCTTATGAAAACTCATTAAAAAGTACTTTTTTAGATTTTCAATGAGTAATTATTAATTATTCAAATTCAATTAAAGCAAGGTCTTCACTGGTTTTGACTAAACTTAGCAATATAGCCAATCACTAAATGCTACTTTATTGCTAAATTACTATAGCCAAATTCAAATAATGTTAGTGATAGATTTGCCGTGAAGCACTGATTTTAAAATCGTTCTTTAAACTAAACAAAGCACCTTCTTTTTCCTTTATAATATGTGTTCCATTTTTTCTGATTATTTTTATTAGTAGGGTAACATCCCCAGTAATTGGCACATTAAGAATTTGTCGTTAAACTTACTTAAATTTTCATTACAAAGAAATAAGCTATTTATTTGGAAATATTTTTAAATCAAAGAATGCATATCTGTGCATCTATTTTGCCCACTAAAAGCAAAAAAAAATGAAAAAGTATTTTTATAAAAATATATTTATAAAAAGTTGCTGAAATCACCAGTAATTGGCACCTAGAGCACCAATGTATGACACCTTGTGATCCAGTAATTGGCATATGTTTATACAGTAGCCCCTCGTTATATCGCGCTTTTCGGGAGACAAGAAAAATGCGCGATATATCCGAATGCGCGATATATCCGGGGGAGCGGTTATTTAGAACAAATTTTACATCTTTTATGAGCATAAGTCTTAAAAATAAAATTAATAATTTATGTACAGTAATAAAAATAGTAAGTAGAATTATAGTAAGTAAAATAATAGCAAGTAAAAAATATCTTATAATGAAGACAGAGAAATTCCATTTACCATTTAAAAATAAGAAATTACATTATGGTCCAGCCAATGGGATGCGATTTATCCATCTGCTTTCTTTTCACCCTCTACCTCTCCCCCCCCCCTCCCTCCCCTGTCTCTTATTATTTCATTTCAGGCTTTTTTCCACTTTGCATGATTTATTATTTAGCACGTTAAATTATTTTTCGTAGCAGAATTTTCGAAGCAAACAAAGAAAAAAAAAGTTGGGTGATGTAGAACATGCGCGATATATCCGAATGCGCGAGATATCGAGGCGCGATATAACGAGGGGGTACTGTAATAAAAAAAAATTACATTTTGCATTGGGTTTAAACGCTTTAAATTAATTTACTGTAGATGAAGATGCCATATTTCAGGTTTTTGAGAGTAAGAAATCAGCATATTAATCTGAAATGTGAACACTTTAAAACAATACAACATACTTACATTAATACCCAGTAATTGTCATGCTGTCCCCAGTAATTGTCATATGAAGCTTTAATGGATTCCAATTACTGATAAAATTTATATTTTCAAATAAAAACAAATGATAAACAAAATTAGTCTATAATTTTAAAAGTACTTCCAAAATAAATGGTTTAATCTTAAATTCCTTGCAAATTCCTTGTAATTGGAATAGGTGCCAATTACTCGGAACTAGAAAAATTGAAGCACCATTAATTGGCAACTACCATTAATTCAGAAATCCAAATATTTGTGTCGAAAATACTTTTACACAATTAAAGTAACCCTTTTAACTAAACAAAACTGTTGTCAATTAAAATTTAAAATATATTATAAATCAGATAATAATGAATTGAAAAGCATGCCTTCCTTAAGCCAAAGAACAAGAATTTGCAACAAAATGGCTAATTTGATACAAGCCAGATTTGTTTCTCTTTCCACGGCTCTATTGTAATCTTGTAAAATAAATCAAAGTTATAATCTTTAACGTAAACGAGCATATAACTGGTATATGGTCTTGAATTTTTAAAAGACTGGATATAAATCTTTTTTTAGGACATGTTTGTAAAATGTGCCAATCACTGGTGCATGCCAATTACTGGGGGTGTTACCCTAGTTATTTATATAAATTAAAATATCGGTTGTAGAAACTAATAAAACAAGTGCATAATTGAACTTTGCAAAGTCGGAGAGAAGAACCTATGTAATTTTATGCAAAAAAATCAGTCGACTCTTGATTTGAAATAGCATGTTAGTAGGTTAAGTGAAAACAAATAATTATTTAAATTTGAACTTGTTCCGAAAAATATAAAAAAAATGGTGAAAATTTTTGGTCTTTAAATGGTGAAAATTTTATTAAAATAAGAAATTATTATTTAATATTATGATTTTTTTAAAATTTTATGAAAAACACAATTTAATCTCAATATTGTCTTCAATTTCGATTAAAATATAGTTTAAGTATGGCGACAAAAAGAAAAAAGAAACAGAAATCTAATATTGCCTATATTTTTTCCCCTTATTTTTCTTTTTTCCACAAAATATGGAATCATTTAGTTTCCATCGTTATAGAAATTTCAATTTCAATTGGAAAATGACTAAAAAAAAATCTAATAATCCCTTTATCTTTTCCCTGTTCACCCTTTTTATCCACAAAAATGGAGTAATTTCGTTGTCATCATTATAAAAATGTCATTAAAATTAGAAAAGAGTAATATCTCGAAAAAAAAAAATAAGTCTTATACCGTTTTTAATATAAGTGGATCAATATGGATAATTGCTGTTAATTTCACCGCCAAATTTTCCGTACTTGAGGTATAATAGCAGTGAAACATAATCAGTCGCTTCATAAATTCTTTTTATTAGGGTTTTATCTATATAGGATAGATACTGTGTATATTTATGATGTCTTCAGTGAAAGCCAGTGTAAATTTTTTTAACTGTTAATGATCATGTCGTTCTGTAGAATTTTTTTGCTAATCTAACATTGACTTTTTTCTCTGCCTTCTTCCCCCCACCCCCACTTAAGTTTTACGTTTGAAGCTGAATTTTTTAATTTATGCACAAGATTATTTTAATTAATAATTTTTGTGAGCATATTTACTTAGAACAGATATTGAAAGATAAACTGTCTAATTTAGATAAGTATTTACAGCTTCATTGGGAAAAAAAATCTTTTTTGCTTTCGATTTTGTTCAATTTAAACTGCTCAACTCGTTACGGAATGAAAAAAGTAGACAAGTTTACATTTATAGTCAAATTTTTCAGTAAAAACGAATTATTTTGTTTTTGATATTTTGTTGTATAAAACACAAAATTTTAGAGGAAATACTATAGTTTTTCTTGTGAGCGTAAAACGCGAATTGCACCTGTTTTAAACTAGCTTATCTTAAATTTTGTTACGTAAGTGGAAGGGGGGGGGGGAGGGTAAATGAATTTCGAATTTTGCTTTACTTGGTTTTCATGCTAAGCGTAATATGTATTAGTTGCTGTTTTAAATTGGATCTGAAAATATTTATAATCATCAGTAAATGGCTACTTTGAATGTATTTGATATTCTTCAAAATATTGAATATAATATGAAAATCCCGGATTTTTTTTTTTCCTTGCGTTTTCGAAAAAAATCATGAGTGTCATGAACCCTACAATTTTGTAATTTTAATGTTTCGTTGTCTTGCCTAGTGAAATATTTTATCGTTATTTGGTGCGATAGCGATTGGCAACGAAAACCTTGAACTAAAGTAAAGTTAATTATTCTTCTTTCAAAATATTTTCTTTGGTTTTCTAAAACTTCGATTAGCCATAAACTTCTTAGATAATAGTTCTTGTATTTTTTTTTAATTCTGTAGTAAATTACAGTTAAGAATTAAGTTGAAATGATTTTTTTCAAGTAAAGTAAAGTAAAAATGTAGACTTTATTGATTTTTATTTTTAAAATTTTGACACCTGAAGGAAGAAGAAAGAAAGAAACATAAAAAACCTTGATATCACTTGGTATTTTGCGAAACAGTACAGGTATAGAATATTTCTGCAAGTGTGGTCTCCGCATATAAAGGAAGAATTTCAGACTTTTTTCCTTGCGTTTCTTACCGTGGTAGTAACATAATTTCAAACATTTGTAATTTTTTATTTGAAACCTTCTTTTTTAAAAGCGGAAGCATTTTTTGAATGCATTTTTAAGAATATGCTTTTAGAAATTGAAGAATCTTGATATTTCTCAACCTGAAAAATGTTTTGACGATTTCACTATGACATGTATATATTAATAACATTCTTATTACATTTTTGTACTTTTTTACCCTTTTTTTCTCTTTTATTATTGGAATATATAGCTCCACATCAATATTATTTGCAGTAATGAAAATTATAGCAAAAAAATTGTTAAAATTAAAACAGTATATTTTTATGATGTTTTGTATATAGTCTTTTTCAGTCATTTCTTTATATTTTAGGTAAAATCTTTTAAACAATTCTTAAATTCTTATTCTGACCTAAGATGTTTAATTTTTAAATGTTATTCAA
Organism: Maratus speculifer; assembly: GCA_964019185.1. Lineage (NCBI taxonomy): Eukaryota > Metazoa > Arthropoda > Arachnida > Araneae > Salticidae > Maratus > Maratus speculifer. The sequence continues at coordinate 90,813,275 of OZ025290.1, forward strand.
ACTAAGGATGCACCGAATAATCAATTTGACTGGATACCGAATATTTGGCACACAGCTAAACGGAATACTGAATATCTATAAGCCTATTAGTAACTATTAAGCGGAATGTTCCTATACTGCAGAATTTATAGGTATTAAAAAATTATATTTTAAAAGAAATTTACATAAGAGTCAACACTGACACTTTTAACAACAAGACCTTTTTACAAGTAAATTTCATTCTAAAAAGAAATTAATGCTTTGAGTTATTTATTGTTTAAGAAAAAAAATTCTTAACTTTTTTAATTAATAAACTTTAAATTACATAGTAGCTTCTGTGAATTAAAATAAATGTATAAAATTTTCTTAAACAATTATTTTTAAAACCCAAGAGAAATTTAGAAGGAAAATTTTACATTCATATATTGTTATTTTTGAGGAAGGCATTAGAGGGAAAAGTAAACAATACAATATGTTCAAAAGGTGACAACTTAACAAACATAAATTTCCTACTGTTTTTGATGAAGGGATATTTTAAATGCACCAGAGAACAGTGCCTGCGGAGTGGGTACTGTAAAATTCGACGATTTCAGCGAAAATTTCTTGAATTTTATTTTGTAAAAATAACATTTCTATCCGTCTGAACGTTTAAAAATTTTGCAAATGATGTAAATTTAAGCTATTGGGATGCTTTAAAAAGATTGTATTGAAATAAGGACATTTACTTACTTTTAGCTTATAAAAGATGTAATCTCCGCGAAGTGATCAGAGTTCACCGGTGTATTTGAAAGGGTTAAAATCCATATTTTTAAAAACCGACTACACGATCTATTAGAAGAAGATTTAGGCTTTAAGAACATACAGGTTATTTCAAAATTATATCTCAGAAATGTAAAGGCAGGTAGAAAGAGGGTTTACCTGCATTTAGGTCCCCCCCCCCCCTGTAGACCTAAAGGCAGATTGGGAACTAGCCTCCTCTGCCTTTAGGCCATTCTTGTATAAGTTCTTATACAAGCTCTGCCATTTTTATACAAGTAAGCGGATTTTGTATAAAAATGTGGATGCGGAAATGTAACGTTGAGGCAACAGCGGGCAGTGTTGAGTTCGGTGGATAAAAGAATCGCCATTCTTTGCACGGATTAAGAGCAATATGCATCTTCACACGAATCCAGAACATGCCGACATGTATTTAATGTATGATACTGCCCAAGAAAATGGAAGGGTTCCCGGTTAGGATTGCTAAACATTTGAGCATCTTTATCCAGACTTTTGCGTGAGTGGATCCTTTTATGCTTCGAGACAAATGCAAGCACTGGAATAATCGCAGAATTCATGCAGTGGAAGAAACAGTAGAGGATAGTCCTTCGACAAGCTGGAGAGCTGTTGGATGTGAGCCATTTAATTTCGCAGCCCAAAACATAAAATGCATGTCTCCAAGCTCCGCATTGGTGAAACTATACATGTTGCTCGACATCTGTGCAGGGAAGGAAGTTTCACGTCAGCAAAGCGCTTTTATTCGTCAAACTCAACAGCTCTCTGGGCTGTTTTAATCTTGGATTTCCGCATCCACGTTCCTAGATGAAATCTGTTTTTTTTTTAGGTCATCTCTGCCTCCTTTACCTTTCTGGCATATAAGATTTGAAGTACTCTGTATTTTTGGTTTGTCGGTACCTCTAAAATTGTGATCTGGAGGTGCGTTACCATAAGGGGAAAAGGCTTTTTCTGGAAAACGTTCCTTTTTTAATTGATTTTTGAGACGCAAGAGTACGTTTTTTCAGAATACGTCTTTCGTTTTTAACATTGCTAAGCAGTTTGGATGATATAAGTTAATAAATAATTACTAAATACTCCCGAATTAGTTTTTCCTCGTTCATTTTCAACCGATGCACAGTGTAAGATTTTGCGAATCTAGCAGGTCAAATTTCAATTTATGAAAGTCGCCAATATTAAAGTAATAAAGTTGTTCTTATTAGAGATAAAATGGTTATGTGTTATGAAAAAATATATCTTTACATATTTTACTGTACAATTTACGTCATTAACATTCAATCATCATAGTCATAATAAAAAGATTTCTTGTTATTTTCATTCATTGACATTTACGTCGTGTTAGCATTCAATGCATATTTTTAAAAATATGGTATATACTTATTTTCAACAGTAAGGGTTTTCTTGTATTAAAAATATATAATTATTTACACACTGCTATAGATATTACTGTTATCATAAAGTGAATCACTGTCATATATTGTCGTTTGCTATTCTTTTATTTTTTGTAAGAAGGTATTAATGTTAAAACTTCAGGGTGAATTTCAGCCACTCTATAATTTTAATGAGATTTTAATGTCATGATTTATAAAGCTTAAAGCTAGATACATTTGTTTAAAGTCACATGTAATGCAAAATTACGTAAAATCTGTACCTGAAAAAAAAATTACTTGCATTCAAGAGTTGCAAATAGTTGCAGCTGAAATTGATTTTTTTTTTATATCTATATGAATACACAATTACAAAAAAAAATTATATTGTAATGGACCGGCGTGGACAAAATTTTTTGCAGATTTTTAAAATTTATCATAGGGGAAGTGGGGGCACATTGGGACACTTTTTATAAAATCATATTTTTTTCAAATTTAAAAATGATTTAGTACTTTGATGTTATTTTATCTTATTCCTTATATTATTGGTTATCTTTTAAATACTAAATGAACAGTGTACCATTAATATTTAAGTAGAAATAATTAAAACAAAAATTATGAAAACTTGTCCCAATGTGCCCCGTGCATGGGGCACATTGGGACAGCACTGATTTTAAAATGGGGCACATTGGGACAACCATCTTATTTTTTTTATCTAATGACAATAATACAAAATAATTTCTTAAACTAAATGAAATGCTTACTAAACAGTAAATTAATACAAAGAAATGATAATGAATAATTGATTTAATGGAGAAATGAAGTTGTTACAAAATAATCAATGAATAACACCCACATTTTAACGCACATCATAATCTTGTAAATCTGTGCAAAATTTTAAAGTTGTATAGGATCGTGTTGATGTTCCAGGCAATGATATTGGGGATGGCAGTTTTAGAACTATGTCATTTAAATTAATTGCACTTGCATCTGCAGATTCTGGGAAAATGAAGTTCCATAATTTACCCTTTCTTCTTAGAAAAGACACATTAATTTCTTTCTTTCCTATCCTATCAATTTGACCAATATAATGAATTGTCTTGGATCCTACAAAATTTTTTGCAAGGAATTTCACCAGTACAAAATCATTAACCTGCAATGCATCTGTTGAAGGATCAAATATCTTTAGCTTTTGATACAAGTCAATATCATCGTATGATTCACATTCTGAATTGCTGTCCACATTAAAATCTAAACTTCTTTCAGAGTCACTATCTGAATCAATTTTTATATTATATTTAGCCTTTTTAGCTGCTAAGGCTTCTTTCTTTGGAACTGAATGCTTCTTTTTTGCTTTCTGTTGATTCGCTTTGTCTTGAATGAGATTTTTTTCAGGGGTAGAAGTTAAAATGCGTGTTTTACCACATTTCCTACCTCTTCGTTTTATAGCATATTTTCTATTGTATTTAGGCAATGGTCTGAGAGATTCTGGTGTCGTTAATGAACTTCCATTTGGCAACAAAGTTGTCTGTAGATCACATATCAAAGATTGTTGTTGATTCATACATAATGTACCAGACAGATCTGCTTCATCAGATACCGTAACAGATTTTTGACTATCCAAATCTTTTCTTGAAAGTTCAGCAGGAGGACTTGAATTCACTACATTTGATTCCGTCTTATGTTCCTGAGTCACTTGTGATGGCAAAAAATCATTTTCATCGAAAATGTTGTGATTGATAGGCCATATGCCTGCAGATTTAAATCCACTTAAAATGTTCTTAATTGTAAATGAAGCTTTGTAAGCAAAATTTGATATTTCTGGAATATCATGTATTGTGAGTTTCTTTCCGGCGTTATTCATCATCCAATCATTCATTGCAGATTTTACATTGGCTTTGAAAGCACCAAATACTGCGACATCAAGTGGCTGTAGTCGATGTGATGTGTGAGATGGAAAAGTCAACAATTCAATTCCATTTTCTCTACAATATAAAATAGCTTCTAGTGCTGTATGGCTTTCATGATTATCCAGGATAATTAAAACTGGATGCTCTTTTGAACTTCTGGAGTGCTTCTGAAAGTGTTTTAAAGTTTCAAGAAAAATGTCTCCATTCATCCATCCACTAGGAGTAGCACAACCTTTACTACCGGGAGGAGCACCTTTTAAAAAATAGTCCTTATATTTATGTTTGGGAAATATAAAAACTGGTGGAAGAGAATTTCCAATGGCATTGACAATTGAACACATTGTAACTAATTGCCCTCTTTCAGATGATGCTGCTTGTGCAACTTGCTTTTGTCCACGTTGCGAAATCACTTTAGGTGGATCCATTACAGTAGTAATTCCAGTTTCATTTAAGTTGTATATATTTTCAGGAGTAAAATGGTATTTTGACATGACTGTGCCATAATTATCCATAAAAGCTTTAACTGCAGCAGCAGTAAAAGCTGAAGCTCGCCCTACACTTGTTTTTTCTGGTTTTCGTAGTGAAAGTTCAGTATGACGATGCATAAAGTGTTGTAACCAATCAATACCTGCCATTTTATTTTCTTCCCAACTTTCAGGAATAAAAATTTTCAAATGATTTGCATATTGGTATGCAAAATTTCTGGTATTTGCACAGGTTAAACCATAATTCAATTGAGAACATGAAATCAAATAATTTCGCAACAAGAGTTCTTGTTCAACTGTGAAGATCTGTTGAGATGTATATTTGGACTGGAACCTATAATTTATATTTGTTACACAATCAGTCTTGTTTTTTCTCACCTTTTTCAATCTATTAAATAATGTTGATTTTGATAGATCATATTTTATAGCAGCATCACTCACAGAAACTTTATTTTTCACAATATCATCTATTGCTTTTTTCATATTTTCTTCTGAAATTTTAGTCCTTTCAGTTTTTGGTTTATAATTTCGCACCATTTTCCTGTATTACAAGAATATCTGAAAAAGAAATTGATAAATAATTAACATAACTATAAAAATAAATAACAAATAGAAAAAACATATAAGAAAGCTATTAAAATATGTTACATTGGTATTAGAAAATGAAATTTATAGGCTAGAATATCTATTCAATAATTATTTATAAAATAAATTTATGAACTAGAATATTCCATTAAATTTTCTAATAATTTTTAGATTGACTTAAAAAATATTTAACTGTTGTAACTATTATAGTTGTAACTATTAAACATTGTCTTTTATAGAAAAGGCAAAGTATCTACATTGTTGTAAAGATTCCATGCTATCTTTAAAAAATATTTACAAAATATGTTTTCAGCCAAAAATATTGACGGCAGTTACAACTACATCGATCGCCATTCTAAGAAGGTAAAAAGAAAATTTGATTTTTGAGTCAATTTTCGATAGTGTTTTTGTAGAGTTAGGCTGCTATCACTTTACCCTTTTTTTCCTCGATGTGTTAGATGTCATTTGAAATGTTTAAAAGTTAAATTACTGCAAGTCGATTTTTGGACTTATTTTTCTGCTAGATTTGCAAAGTCGCACACTGTGCGATGTGTAAATAAGGTTTAGGTGCATGCATTAAAGGTTTTTGCTTCTCGCAAGAACTCCGATGACTTTTTAATGAGAATGATTTGCTGTTTTTAATTAATAACTCAACTAATTAGAATTTTATAATTCTGAGTCTCAAATGCATCATGAGACACTTTGGGCTGGATCCATAGGAACCAACTTTGGTCCCAAAGCTGGGTCTACCACCAGGGCAGTTGTTTGAGGGGATGTTGGTGAACAGACGATGTACTGGGCTAGAAAACGAGCTGAATGAACTAGGGGGTCTGGGAATAGTCCCGGAAGCTGATGGAATTTCAGCATTTTAAAAGCAAATTCAGAGCACTTTAGACTTTTTATCACTTTAAGACGAAATTCGAGATTTTCCTTCGCATGATCGACGAAATTCGCAATTTTTCTTCGCATGGGTGACAAAATTCGTGATTTTTCCGCACTTAATCGACGAAATTTGCGATGTTTCTGCGCTTGATTGGCAGAAATAGCGATTTTTTCGCGCTTGATAGACTGAATTCACGATTTTAATGAAGTCGATTGACAAAATTTGCGACTTTTTTCGCGCCTGACCAAAAAAACTGCGATTTTTATTAAGCCGATCGACGAAATTTGTGATTTTTCAGTCCCTTATCCACAAAATTCGCGATTTTTACACAACTTTTTCGCGTCTTTACCGTGATTTTTTTAGACTTTATGCCAAAATTCGCAATTTTCTCGCGATTTTTCGACAGAATGAGTTTTTTCTGCAATTTGAAGGAATCCGCGTTTTCCCGCTATTTGTGAAATTCATATTTTTCTGCGATGTTTTGCGAAACTCCGCATTTATATCTGGATTCTTTGACAGAATTTGCGCTTCCCCCCTCCCCCTCCACTATCTTAGAACGAATTTAGCATTTTTTTCTGTGATTCTTTGACAGAATGTGTATTTTTCACACTACTTTTTCATGAAATTTTCCGCGATCTTTTGACGATTTTTGTGTTTTTTCCACGATCCTTTCACAAAATTGATGTTTTTTTCGCGACCCTTTGACGAAATTGGTGTTTTTCTGCAATCTTTTGACGAAATTGGCAATTTCCCCCCCCCCTTTTTTGGCACTGTTCATCTTTATTACGCGATCTTTTGACAAAATTGAGGTTTTTTTTTCGTGATCTTATCGGAATTTTCGGATTAATGACTTACTTCCTTAAATTTCTGAACAAATCACTACTGCGAAAAACGGCAAAAATAGCGAAAAAAAACCACACAGAAAATCGCGAATTCGCGGAAAAATCTCACACCTGTATTTTTTAGGGTCTGCCAAGACATAGCAAGGTGTGCAGAAATTTTTCAGGTCTGCGCGGCATACCTGCAGACCCACAAATCGGCGCCACTGGCTGGACCTCATAAAAATTTTAATCTTCATGTGTGCCGTAGATTTTAAGAAGCTTTTTAAGAAAATCCAGAAGGTACACGCCGTATACACCTGTTTATCCTCCACTACATCCCTAGTTAAAAGTAGAAGTCATATAAGGTTTTTAAAATATTTTTAAAGTGGTTTATAAGTATTCGGTTTTGCAAATATTTTTATATTCGGTTGACGAAATAATTTATTATTTGGCCTAACCAAATACCGAACAGATACCGAATATCCAATGCATCTGTAAGTTAATGTAAAGTGTGTCGGTTCTTCAGAATCTTTTTAGGTTTTTTTTATACGATTAAGGTTGGTTGTATAGGGTTTAATGGCGCAAAATCCTTTAATACGATTAAGATTCACGTAAGTAATAGTTGAACTATTTTAATTTTTTAATCTTGTATATTATATTTAAGATGCATAATTAGGATGAGCGAAGCGAATCCTCTACTAGGCCACTCAAATTACAATTTGTCGTACACTTTACAAAAAAACTATTCAATATTTTGGCTTCAAATTAAACATAAAAATAAAATATGATCTGTAGATTTGCAGAATATAATTTTTTTACAGTAAAACGTTAAAAAAATATTATTTTAATTAATTTATTTTACATGCATTTCCAATACGGACGCATTTTAGCAAATAAATAAATGAAACGCGTATATTTTCAGAAAAAAAAATTATAAATCATTGAGTAAGTAATTATAGATAGAATCGTGATTAATTTAATAAATGTTTTCATTATTCAGCAAAATCGATTGCACAGATGACACTTAAAATTTTAAAAGTATTGTACTATGGATTTTTTTTTTAAAGTGGCAACAAAAGAATTGTAAACAAATAAAATTAATTGTTAAATTTGTTATATAAATGAAAAATTAAAAGAACTGCGTGAACGTGTTGCCTCGATTCAAGCTCTTTATAAATGTACTAAAGGAAAAGTTGCCCGATTCAGAAATGACAAATGGACTTCAACCATTTCTTACTTTATCATTTGTATCGAAAGTAATGTTACGTTCTTATTTGTGGACCGAGAAGTGTTTAGTGAACGCGACTTTAGACTTTGTTGCACGTATTAAAGAAAATCACAAGCCACCAGACCAGATATCGCGAATAATCATGGATAAATTTGAATACTACAGTAATTTAACTTATAAGAATTGGTGCGTACCAATTCCCCCAATAATTGAATTCTGGAAAAATGGAAGCATAAATTGCTCAAGGAAAGAGTTTCTTCTGCAGTTAGCTTTTGCTGTTACAATTCATAAATCCCAAGGTTTAACATTAGATGAAGCAGTTGTAGATATTGAGGATATACAGGCACCAGTTGGCTTAAAACGTACGTAACGTTGTCAAGAGTGAAAATCCTTCAAAATTAAGCATTCAATAGAAATTTTCCTTACGAAAAATTCTACAATATCAAAAATTCTCATGCACTAACATGTATAAAAACGAAGAAATTAGAATAAAAAGTTTTACAGTTAAAAATTCCTAGTATCGACGAGAGCAGATTTCAAATGTTTTTCCAGAAAATAGGATTTTGAAGAAGTAACTTTCTTAAAGCTCTCTTCAAATATATTATTCTAAAATAGCTATCAAAGATTATTTGATGTTAATTACAAAGATTGGAAACATGCCTATTTCAAACAACTTTAAAAAACACCAGTGGCTACTAGAAATTATAAAAAAATCTTTAAAAGAATTTTTAGTTGAAAATTTAAAAATATTTTGTAAAAGTTTGCTTCGAAAATATTTTTTAATGCCAGTCTTACATCATAAATAAAAAAATTCCTAGGAAATTGATAGTTATTTGGCTGAACTTACATTTGTAGAATTAAAATGCGCCAAAACATAAAATAACGTTTTTGTTTAATAAAGATGCAATAATAATATTAAAATTATTGTTACTTTCAAATATATGCTTTATAAAATAATGCTTCGCGAATCCAAACAAAGCATAGCTTTTGCTAGTTTAGTTTATCAATTGGTTAATGATTTTATACCGACTAGTTAGAATTGTGACATGTGACAAAAGAAAATTCAGAAAGCATAAGGTATTCTTGCTATTTTATGCAAGAGTACTTTTTTCCCCTTTGCTTTAAAAAAAAAAAAAAAAAAAAAAAAAAAAACTTTACAATTTTTTGCGTGTATGAATTTTTTTGTGTTAAAACTGCTTCTTCCCATTTACCAAATGCTACGCACTATTTTATACTTTTTTTTTCACAGACATTTACTTTTTCAAATTCACACCAACTATTACTTTGGAAACTTTTTTCTTTTTTTAATAGCCATACTTACGTCGACTATTTTTGTAAATATAGTCTACGCGTATAAAGGAAAAAGATATATGACTTATTTTTTCTTCTTTTCTCTCTCGTAACATACCTTGTTAGTAACGAAATTTTCAAGGCTTTGAAAGTTCTTATTTTTGAAATTTTCTCTTTCGAAAGCGGTGTGAAAGTTTTGTATCACACTTTTAAAAGTATGCTCTGAAAAATAGCAGAATCTTAATAAATTAAAAATAATAAATCCAATTATTTTCTTTAAAAAGTTTAGAAGACTTCATTGTAACTTCTATACGCATTAGAAGGATTGCGTTTTTATACATTGTGCATTTATTTATTTTTAAATGAGAATTGATATTAAAATTACATATAATGATAAATATAAGGTGTCACATAGGTATGACACATTTCCATGTTAATAATTCATACAATAATGGAGATAGGTTTAATGGTTAGATAGGTTCAAAATGTTGTACGGTTCTTGTAAGTGAATTTTCATATGTGCTAATTTTGTTTCCAACACCGTAAGAGAAAGCGCAGAATTTAAGGGGGTTCATCGAAGCAAAATCAATGACAAAAATACAGAGGAATTACAGAAGAGTATATCAGAAAGATTCTCCATCGGGATACAGTATCTTGCAGTAGGGGAAAGAAGTTTTAGAAAATGGAAGTGTCTTAAACAAAAAGAATCTCGGATGTTCCAGCACAAGTGATTTTGTTGTTGAGCATGTCAGAGATATAATTTTACACATGCTTTCTGTGAAAGAGTTTGTACATGTGAAAATTTGTTGACTTAAAACAAAAATATTTTTTTAAATCTAACCTTTAATGTTATTAATATTAAACCTGTCTTCATTATTTATGAATTATTAAACATCAAACTGAGTTAGACCTTTTATAGATACCCTGTAGGTTGCTACAAATAGTTAAAACTGAAATAATATAATTTTGAATTCTGTCATCTGGTGGATAAATAAATCTTTAACCTTTTCCGGCTCGGATTAAATCTGTTTGAAATAATTGACCGAATTAGAAAATACAAACTTACTTATTTTTCAGATATATTGTAAAAAGAAAATTTTCATTAAATATTCCTGGTGCCAATAAAATTTAAATTAGGTGTCCTTTATTAGGGACACCACACCGAAAAGGGTTAAAGGGTAAACTTCTATTGTGTTAACATCTTTCTGTTTTATTATGGCGGAATCTCACGCTGGTACGAAGTTTAAACTGCAGCATCAGTGGAATTGCTTACTATGCAGTGAAATACAAATAAATGTGTTTAAAAAGTATTTCGTCAATGTCTGATGTAGGAAATTTTCTAAAGAAGTTCCTTTCTGCCTTACCATCGTGTGCCACATTACTATTAATACTACGATGGCGTGTTCCTGTTAAATGGTATGTCAAGTAGTTTAATTTAGAGCAGCATTTTACATATATATACCAGTTATATTTGTATGTTAATTTTTGTGATATTATTTTTGATTAAATTCAGCACATGCTTAAATGTACCAATAAAAGTTAGTGCAGATAAAATTTTCTCCTTGCCACCATTATCCCATTGATTGTAATGCCAGCCCTCCCCCCCCCCCCCCCCCGAAAAATAAGACATTTATATTATCACATAGAATTATATTTAAATGAAAATATAATATCTAAAATATGACAACTAAGTGTTTATAATGAAATATTCACAGCCAGACCTGACAATTGAATACATTTTGACTGCATCTCCGCACTTTTGATATTTTTTTTTTTTACGTTTTGTTCGTAAATGATGCGATATAACCTATACCTTTCTATTCCATCATGTTTTGCGATATTTCCATGATAAAGCCTAATCTGTGATCAAACAACAACGATAGCCATGATCGATAAAATTTTATGGTACACTTATCTTCGCTATTGATATGATTTTGATTAAGGCTTAAATCATCGTAGCAAGCAAGTTTCATTAATCCTTTTACTCAACAGAAAGCGGTTACGTAATGAATGCATTAAAATTAATGATGTCTGTAATGACTGAAGCTTTTGATATATTTTCAGCCTTAAACATGGTTTAGAAATCGGTGCTTTGTCATTCTGCTTTTCAAATATATATACCTGAGCGAATGATCCTTTTGATGAAGTAAATAAACATTTAAGCATAGTTGTGCAACACATCTAATGAAAATACCGGAGAATTTTTAGTTTCTAAACATTATGTTGTCGTATAATATAAGTAAAATAAAAGTAAGATGTATTTTACAATACGGCTTCAGAAAAATTTTCATATGTGTTTTTATGTTGTTTGCTGAAATCTTTTAGTTTGGTGTTTTTGCAATTCATTTAATTGCATTAAAATATGAATGCATCGATCGATGTACTTAATTTTTATAAAGGTTACTAAGAAGGAAGATCTCCATACGGGCATACCCCGAAAAATCTGAAAAAATTACAGAATGTTCTTCTCGTGTGGATATATACGTTTATAAAAAAAATTTCGGCGGAACCTCCATTCAATATCCGTAAAAAAAATAATGAAAATTTCGTTATTTGGCGGTTTATCGCCGGTTGGCGGTGGAATGTAATTTCAAAAAACACTTTATGTCAAATACACTTCAAGAAATCAAGTTTCATGTTGAACTTGTTTAGATAAATTTAATTTAAATAACTTTAGTTTTGTAAGTTTTAATTTGTTTTAAGTATAATTTTGTTATATCGATATTTATATGTATTTATATTCAGATTTAATCATCAAAATTTGAGATTTAAAACAAAATTAACAATTTAAATTAATTAAATTTGTTTAAAGCTCAAAGTCTAATTGAGAATTGTCGATTAGATTTTGTTGCTATGGTAACATCTGACTTTTATTTTTGAATACGCTTAAATGTACGAAGATAATTTTTCTCAATATGATTTTTTAATCTTTTTTTTCCAGTGATTAATTGAATAATTACTTCAACCAGTAATATATATGTGTAATACAATATGTGTATATATGTATATAATATATTAAAGTCTTTCATTGTTTATGTTTAAATTCATTAAATACCATTTACACGCATTCTAACTATCCAACAGTTTTGAGTTGCATTATAATCGTTTGCTTTTGGCGAGGAAAAGAGAGCTCGCCAAATCGAGTCCTTCTTTCGTCTTTTCACGCCAAATATTCGTAAATATGTTATTTTTTGACATAATTTCTTCTGTAATTCCGCCGCTAATTTTGACTGATCCTTTATTACATACATAAGTACTTTAATTAGTATTTTTTTTCATAAAATTCTGAGTATGCTCAGTATGGAGACCTTCCTTGTCAGAAGCCTCAAACTTACACATCAGTATGGATCCAGTATGTAGCTGATGAAACTCCCAAAAAAGTATACTTTAAAACGAAAGAGTGAATTTGGCTTCTCAGGAAAGAGCTGTAATTTATTGGATAGTGTGACTGAATTGTTTTTTAAACGTTTCACTCATCTTGATTTAAATTGCTTAAAAACAACTCGTTCACATGAGTTGTTTCAACTCTTTACGAGAAGCTGACATTCAAATCGTGAGATGAGTGCTCTTTCAACTCGAGTTATTTTGTGGCTGAGGTTTTAAGAGAGTAATTTGCATTTTAATATTGAAAGGTTATTTTACACATTGTTAGCTTGAGACGCATCAGCGGCATCAATCGGTGATATTTTGAACTAAAACTGGGAATCTTAATAAATTTATCTCCTGTTTCAAACATTATTCTTTCACAGATAATTTCAATTGTTGTTGCTATTTACTGCTGTCCGACATCTTTCTCCGTGATGGAATGTTGTAGCTCCGCTGGGAACAATATGGAGTTCCAGAAGGAGAGATTACATATTTTTAAACACTATAAAATACAAAATCACAAGTTTTCCAGGGAAATGTTCACTACTCCAGACCACCTCCTGAATTGATTTTAGTAATACTGATGACCATAAAGTCTTGTTAAATTTTTAAAATATCAATTTATTTGAAGACTACTTGTTCGCATTTAATATATGAATCAACTGGCAATAATTTAAAAGTATGAGATGTCTGAAAAAATTGAAATGGCCTGTTTTTGTTGTTGTTTGTTTTTTCCTAATATATATGTAAGTGTTATTTAAACATCATTTTAAGCAATGTGTGAATTAATTTCAAATGGTATTCTTCAAAGATGCACCGGATTCGGTTTTTTGCAGGATTCCGAATATCCGACATAAAATTTTTGGTATCCGGCCGAATACTTTGTCGTTTTGAATTTTTCCTTAAAGGAGAAAAGCTTTAAATTATTATAATTTTGTGCCATTCAAACATTAATAATAGATTTCATTTCATTTGTTATACCGGGTGAGTCATAAATATCGAAACAATAGGCTATCTCTTTAAATATTGCCCTTAGACCCATACTTTCAATTGCAAAAATTCATTAAAAAGGTGAAATTTTTGATAAGTTGCAACTCCATGGGGGGGGGGTCTATATGAAAAAGTACGAAACTTAACTTTTTATACGGCCCAAGTAGGATAAAAATTCCAATTAGGAAAACTTTCCTTATCCATTTCTGAATAATACACAAAAAGTTGCATCTTGATATCTTCAAAACTCGCAGAGTTATAGCCATTTGAATAATTCATCAGGTTTTAAGAGATTAGACACAAATTGAAATGCACGCAATTTGAAAGACAATATTACTTTAACAGTTCTAGGAAACGTGTAAAAAAATATCTTTTGAGTTAGAATTTTGATTTTTTTTTCTTTTTTGTGATGGTTAGCCATATAATTTGCTAAGAAAATCACATCCTAAAATTCATCATAAAATTTATTTAAAAAATCATATGGTTTAAATGGGTAAATATAATAGCTAAAACCTTGTGTGGAAATTACAATAATTACAAACAACATTTAACACACAATACACAAACAATACACCACATACGTATACGTTTCGCGAGCACCAGGGCTCGCTTCCTCAGTGTATAAAATTTAAAATGTTAAAAACAGAAACCCCCCCCCCCAACTGACAGCAAGTCAGAGACCCAAATGATCGCAAACACAATACCAAAATACCCACAGGCCTCAGCAACCAATAAGATTAAACCGGAAATGAGGTGTCATGACAAAATAAATCTAACCAGAAAGTTGAGATGTACAGTACACTTGAAAGATCATTAACCAAGGAGTTTTTTGCTTTATGTATATGGAGTGCTTCGAAAAAATCTAAGTCTAGCGGAGTAGTGCATTTTTGAATAATAGTAGCAGAGGTAAAGTTAAAATTATGGCCCTCCTCCCAAGAATGAGAAGCAACAGATGAATTTTTTAACTCTTTTCTTTTAACATAACCTATATGTTCAGCGATTCTTTTCCTGAGTTTACGTTTTGTTTGTCCAATATAGGGCAAACCACACTGACATTGTATATTGTAAATATCCCAATGATCTAGAGGAGAAATTTGATCTTTTAATTGAGAAAAGGTTAATTTATTGACTGGTTTAAATACTACTTTCAAATCATAATGTTTCAAAATATTTGCAACTTTAAAGCTGATGCTTTGATGAAACGGTAAAATGACTAAACTAGAATAAGAAACAGGTGTAACAGAAGAATCAGGATCATCGGGATGTTTATTAAAACTATGAGAAATTAATTTATTGATATATGATAAATTGAAGCCACGATCTATAGCAACAGATCTTATGTAGTTTAACTCATCAGTAAGAGAACTGTTATCTGAACAAATTAAATGAGCTCTATTAATTAAATACAGAAAAGCAGAAGCTTTCTGAGAAGGGGGGTGACATGAAGTAAAATGGGGGGGCAGTGTGACAGCAAAGGGTTTACGGTAAACACGGGTGTCAAAAGAGGTTAATTGACGAGTGACTAAAACGTCAAGAAATGGCAATTTGTTATCGTTTTCGACTTCATAAGTGAATTGAATGACTGGATCTATTTGATTTAAAATAGTCAAAATATTATCAACAGGAGAAACAGAGGGGTCTATGAGGGGTAAATATAATCCAAAATAATCCTTTCAATAAAATACAATTCTCAAATCTCAAAGATCCAATAGATGATTTATCACATTGGGGTATTTATAAGATTTCTTGCGAATGCGATAAAATGTACATCTGTCAAACGAAGCGAGCTTTGAAAAAACGTTTGGGGGAACACAGTGCTTACGTTAAAAATTGTGAAATAAAACGATCCTCTATCGTTAACCATTGTTGCTCCAATAGTCACAATTTTAAATTTTCCGAAGCCTCATTAATACAATATTGTTCGTCAATTTATGATTTAGACTTTTGGGAAGCTTTTCATGTATGGAAAAACTCTAATAATTTAGTTAATGACATGTCCAGTACACCCAGATTTTCTGAAGTTAGGCTTCCTTTCCTGTAATTTCACTGCCCCCTCCTTTTCTCCTTTACTTGGACTTTTCCAGTGAGAAGAGACATCTGATTGGTCGGGAATGCTGAAAACTTCCCCCAGTATATCTGCCCCCGTCCGCCATTTTGACCTCTGCATTAGAAGGGGGTAGATATCCAGTGCTGCAGCATTTCACTTTCTATGAGGGCCTGAAATCTGCCCCCAATATATATACCCCCATATCAGAAAGAGGCAGATATCCAATGCAGAACATTTTGTCTTCGGCGAGAGCTGGAAATCTACCCCCAGTATATCTGCCCCCGTCCGCCATTTTGAGCTCAGCATTAGAAGGGGGGTAGATATCCAGTGCTGTAGCATTTCACTTTCTACGAGGGCCTGAAATCTGCCCCCATTATATGTACCCCCATACCAGAAAGGGGCAGAAATCCAATGCAGAGCATTTTGTCTTTGTCGAGAGCTGGATATCTGCCCCCAGTATATCTGCCCCCATACGTCATTTTGACGTCACAGTAGAAGGGGGTAGATATCCAGTACTACAACATTTCACTTTCTACGAGCGCCTGATATCTACCCCCTGTATATCTACCCCCATACTTCATTTTGATATCACAGTAGAGGGGACGTACATACAGTGCTAGAACATTTTTACGTTCGTCGAGAGTTAGAAATTCTGAATATATGTCCCTTTCTTCGTATAGTTTTTATTGTTGTTGTGAATTAATATACGAATTTGAAGAAATATGTAGACTAGACTTAATGCATTATATAAAAAATAGCGCTTGGGTCAATCCATTTCAAGTGGTCCAGAAATTATTTTTTTGGGCGCTCGACCATTTTTTAAAAATCTGAAATTTTTTGTACAACAGCCCTAACATGACGGAAGTTCAAAATGACCGTTCTTTTAATTTTACTATTTTTTGTTTGTGCATGGCGGCCATCTTTGTTTCATCGTGTGCAGCGATTTTCTCAGATACTAGGATACACAAAATTGTAAATATCTCGTCTTCTATTTTCCCAATTGAAATGGGGTTTGCAGCATTTTATTCAGAATAAAATAGGCTAAATATACAGTGATAGAAAAATTTTGAAAAATAAATTTTTACAGGCGAAATTTTAGCACAAAATGTACGATTTTTTCCAAAATCTATCCGTTTGCAAGAGGAAAATTTTCATGCAAGAGCAGCTGTCAACCTTACACAATTTTTTCTACAAATAGGTCAATAGTACGTGTACTCATACACCAAGTCCCAGATCTGGGAGTTAATTTCTCTTTGCGAAAAAAATTCCGAAATTCGTCAAAAATTTCAAAAATCGCACTTTTTAGGCTTTGATATCTCTGGTGGGGCACGAGATAAAAATCTGAAATTTTGGCCTGTGATAGTATTGTGTAGTAGCGTTATGTACAAAAAATTTCAAGAAGGAGATTTGACTACAAGCTGAGATATGACATGGAAAATATGTGAAAACAATACTGTCAAACTATTGTAAACCTACTATGTAATTGTTCAACAAGACTGTCAACCTTTCACAATTTTTTCTACAAATAGGTCAGAAGTGTGTGTACTCATACACAAAGTCCCATATCTGGGAAATGATTTCTCTTTCCGAAAAAAATTCCGAAATTCGTCGAAAATTTCAAAAATCGCACTTTTTAGGCTTTGATATCTCTGGTGGAGCACGAGATAAAAATCTGAAATTCTGGCCTTTGATAGTATTATGTAGTAGTGTTATGTACAAAAAATTTCAAGAAGGAGATTTGACTACAAGCTGAGATACGGTGATTAAAGAAATGTTAAGAAATGCTATTACGAGTACATTAGGAGAAATGAGATTAGTCTCTTTTATTACAATATTTACCCAGAAAATATCGTTTGTTGAAAACAGTTAAATAATAAGCATTTAATTTTCAAAATACTATATATGCTCATCAAAGAGCTTAACAATATTTACGAGAGATGCTTTGAGTTCGACCAGTTACTGTTAGTCCATCAGGCTGTTTTTTCTAAAA
This sequence comes from Maratus speculifer, assembly GCA_964019185.1. Lineage (NCBI taxonomy): Eukaryota > Metazoa > Arthropoda > Arachnida > Araneae > Salticidae > Maratus > Maratus speculifer. Next base: position 90,830,987 of record OZ025290.1, read on the forward strand.
ATTTTATTTGAAGGCACCCAAGTCTTGTCATCCCTTGTTAACTTGAATGAAATTCTCTAGGTTTAATAATTGAAGCGATGTTAACTCGATCAGTTGCAATTCATTGTCTGTAATTTACTTTTCCTGAAATGTGTTCCGAGTAAAATTGTTGCAATAGCATTTCTAGTAGATTTGTTCATCTGGACAAATAGTGTATTGGCTTAGCATACATTCTGAATTGTTTAAATCACACAGAAGCATTTGAAAAATAGATATTTGTAACTAACATTTAACTTTGTACCATAAATAATTAATTTAAAATTTTGGAGATATGAACAATTACATAGTATGTTACAATAGTTTGGCAGTATTGTTTTCACATATTGCCCATGTCATATCTCAGCTTGTAGTCAAATCTCCTTCTTGAAATTTTTTGTACATAACACTACTACACAATACTATCAAAGGCCAGAATTTCAGATTTTTATCTCGTTCTCCACCAGAGATATCAAAGTCTTAAAAGTGCGATTTTTGAAATTTTCGACGAATTTCGGAATTTTTTTTCGCAGAGAAATCATTTCCCAGATCTGGGACTTGGTGTATGAGTACACGCACTTTGGACCTATTTGTAGAAAAGATTGTGCAAGGTTGACAGTCTTGTTGAACAATTACATAGTAGGTTTACAATAGTTTGGTAGTATTGTTTTCACATATTTTCCATGTCATATCTCAGCTTGTAGTCAAATCTCCTTCTTGAAATTTTTTGTACATAACGCTACTACACGATACTATCATAGGCCAAAATTTCAGATTTTTATCTCGTGCCCCACCAGAGATATCAAAGCCTAAAAAGTGCGATTTTTGAAATTTTTGACGAATTCCGGAATTTTTTTCGCAAAGAGAAATTAACTCCCAGATCTAAGACTTGGTGTATGAGTACACGCACTTTTGACTTATTTGTAGAAAAAATTGTGTAAGGTTGACAGTTTCCCTTGCATGAAAATTTTCCTCTTGCAAACGGATAGATTTTGGAAAAAATCGTAAATTTTGTGCTAAAATTTCACCTGTAAAAATTTATTTTTCAAAATTTTTCTTACACTGTATATTTAGCCTATTTTATTCTGAACAAAATGCTGCAAACCCCATTTCAATTGAGAAAATAGAATACGAGATATTTAAAATTTTGTGTATCCTAGTATCTGAGAAAATCGCTGCACAGGATGAAACAAAGATGGCCGCCATGCACAAGCAAAAAATAGTAGAATTAAAATAACGGTCATTTTGAACTTCCATCATGTTAGGGTTGTTGTACAAAAAATTTCAGATTTTTTAAAAATAGTCGAGCGACCAGTGCTGGACCACTTGAAATGGATTGACCCGCTTATTTTGCATATTCAGTTATCAAGTCCATATTATGTCGAAACAGACCGTAGAGCAGGGTCATAACCAGCGAATCATGGCAGGGGTGGACTCCGAAGTGTTTTTGGGGCTAACATCTTTTGGCAATTAATGCAGTATTTAAGCATACTAAATACTTTAAAAACTGGTAAAATGGATCTGTCTATAAAGAAACCCGACTAAAGCGAAATCTTTTTAAAATAGGAATTAAAAAAAATCTTTCCTAAATGGAAAATATTTCGTGATCACCGGAAAATGAATTTTAATTTATTTAATTTAGCAATCTACTCAGAACTATTCCATTTTATTTTGTGGTTTTGTTTGTAGGGCGTTATTACCCACATAGGCGGGTAACATATATTAATCAATACATATAACATAATATGAATATAAATAAATATAAAAAATAAACAATATTAAAGAACTAAATTAAAATTATAAATACTATAAAATTATTTAATAATACAATATTTAGGAATAAAAATAAAATTTTAATATATTATTAATATGTAATTTAATATATATTGCATATTTTAATGTATATTTTAATAATAATATATAATCTTGTTTTTTAAAATGTGTATTTAATGCAAATATTTTTTTTATTTTAAAGTTTCTCGTTTATAAAAATGCGTGCTTATATATATATATATATATATTATTTTAAAAATATACAGTCGACTCTCGTTAATTCGAAATCGGATAATTCGAATCATTCGAATTCTTGTTTATAAAAACGCGTGTTTATATATATATTAAAAATATACAGTCGACTCTCGTTAATACGAAATCGGATAATTCGAATCTTCACTTAATTCGAACTAAACATTAAGTCCCGAAATTTTCAATGGCAGAATAATATTAAAAATTTTCATTAATTCGAACTCATTTTCTCTTGACTTCGTTTAATACGAACTAACGAGAATTCCGATTTTTCACTTTTCTTTTCTTTCTCACGGATTTCAGACCATTTGAATAAATTTTTATCTTTGGTTTTTTTTTTTTTTTAATTGTTCCGAATGAATATACATGTAATACAATTCATTTGATATCCACTTTATTAGAGCCCCATCTGTCTATAAGTGACACTTTAAATTTTTCTTCCATAGTGTTTGTTTCTAATCTTTTTATTTGTTTGTATTTATACATTCTAATTTAATACTAAGTCATATTCTAATTATAACAGACGAAATTAATTTAAAAAACACTATAACATTAATTCCTTTGTAATAGTACCATATTAAGCATGTTTTCCATAATTCGAACTTCGGATAATTCGAACATTTCTTGTGGTCCCGAAGAGTTCGAATTAACGAGAGTCGACTGTAGTTTAAAACAAAGTTTTAGGTATCAACAACTAATTGAAATTTAAAACAAATTGTTATAGTTCAAATATTATTTATAAAGTTTTGATTTTGAATAATGTACATTTTGAAATTCAACACGGGAGTTACATTCACTGCAAACTTATTTTAACTCGTATCTTTCGATATGTGGCTACAAATTTTTCAAGCAATAAAACTGTTAGATAAAAATTAACAGTAAAAAAAAATCCCCATAAAAAATTGAATATGTAAATGCTTTAAATTAATTTTGGTAAAATTCAATACTTCTCTGCACAGTTTCGTTAAACTTGCCCGAATTTAAAATTATATTTAAACCACATTTTTACATTTAAATAAATTGGGTAAAAAAGCGGATACCTTTATTATACTCATTTCGAGTATTTAAAATTTACAAGCAATTATTTTATTTTATTTTATAGACATTAAATACAATTCTGTACTTTGATGAAAGTATTCGCTTTCACTACATTATTGGAGCATTATATTGCAGTTCTTCAAATTAATAATTAATGATACATTCACCATGAGAAAATACAATTTGAAAATCCCTCAAATACTGTTTGGCACTTTGAAAAGGCAGTAATTATTTTAACAACATAAGATTTTTTTCGCATATCATTCGGTGAAAAATCTCTCCAGGAAGGGAAGACAGGTGTGCCACATGGGTGACAGGTGTGATAATGACAAATACCAATAGACCATCCGCATTAATCACCTACGCTGAAAAGGGGTGATCATACCTTTTAAATTTCTAGTAACTAAGCAAGAAATGGGAAAAAACCCATAACCGTAAGGAAAATGTTATAAATGAGCAAGAAATGTCAGGAAAATTAATTTTAACATAAGTCTTAAATTTCTTAAAAGAATTTTAAGAAAATTAGCAACATAGTTCGATTTTATTATTTTTTCCAGAAATAATTACCTTTCGTTAAATACGTGGAGCAACACATGTTCTCGGTTTGGCAGATAAAAAGAACCGATTCGTTATCTCTAAAGTGACATTAGTCTCATTTTCGATTACTTTTTTCAAACAATTAATTCACATAAAGGAATTAAGAGTGATGGGCTGTGGGTTTCGGATTTTTTAAAGTTCTCACCAGTGTTTCTTTTCGATATGGATTTTTTACGCCTTCAACCAATGGGGGACGTGATGCCTCCTAAAATATTTAGTCAGCCAAATGTGGATATCATATTCACGTATTTCTTTTTTAAAAACAGTTGTGTAGAACTTATTTAAACCGTTGAGACTGTTCTAATTTTATACTTACAAAAGCACCTTCTAAGTTTTAAAATGGAGGAAACAGTTATTAAAGTCCTCGGCAAAAATAAAGGAAAGTTATACACGAAAAATGACGGATATTATTATAGAATAAAAGATAAACTCAGTGCCAATAGATGGAAGTTAACTTGCTACGACGTTAAATGTCGGGGAAGCGCTAGTTTAATTAACCCTGAGGGTGATAAAAAAATTGACGAAAAATCGGCACATACACGTGAACCGGACACTGCTTATCAAGAAAAATATAAATTACGTGAGGATATTCTCAAAAGATGTGCCAGAGATGTTACACCGAGCAGCGAAATCTTCCGAGAAGAATGTGCGAAAAGGTAAGTGAGTTAATTTTTACATTTTATAATGAAATTACTATTTATTTAAGCATGTGAAAAAAAAAGTTTTTGATTTAGAACTATATTTTTTTCCGTCGAGACCAGGGCTTTACGAATTTGTACACCACTGATTACTGAAATAATTTTACTGCACTTAAATTTGAATTACTTCATTTAATTTATATCAGTGGCGCAGCCAAAGGATGGTTTTGGGGTTAAAACCCCTCCCAGAGCTAAAAAAGATCGCTATAATTGCCGCTTATATGAATCAAAACCAAACTTAATATTTAAACGTTTTAGTGTACTTCGGAATCTGCCGTTTTGTTGAATGAAATTTCATTTATAAACTGATTCATTTAAACAGCAAATATTCTACTTAAAATTGTGAAAGTGCATATTGTAATATTTTTTTTAGGATTAGTTAGGTAAAAATTGATTATTTGAACTAAATCACTTTTCTGAGACATATTATGCTAAAAGAATGATGATTTCCTGCCATACAGATGCTCTTTGAGTTTAAGTATTATACATTGAATATTCTAATTAGTACTGATTCAATTAACTGGTGATTCAAATAACCAGCAAATACCTTTATCAGAAACTCAACCCCCCCGTCCCCTAGAACTGCATTTTGGCTGCGCCACTGTTTATATATTTAGATATGATAATTATTCTTCTAAAAGAAAACAAAATAATTACTATAAATAGTTATTAATATAATTTAATACGATAATATATATATATATATATATATATATATATATATATATATATATATATATATATATATATATATATATATATTTACTATTACATCTAAAAAGTTTCAGTGGTATATTCCGTGTTTACATGAAGAATTATTGTTCATTGATTGTTCATTGATTCATTCATTTTGAATGAAAATGTTAAACATTTTATGAATACTAGATATTTTACATTTCTTGACAAATAAACTATTTATTCTATATAAATAAATGTTTAACCATAAAATAAGCGACGGGTTTCGAAAGTATAAATCCTTCTTCATTCATGCACAATTACTTCCAAATGTATGAACTTAAGTGGCATTTATTTCGTATTAATTTTGAAGTTTTAAATTTTCTCAAATTACAATTTTTGAAATATTTTTAAGCACGGTTTCATAATGTTAGTTTTTTCTGAAAATCATTTCAAAATGACAAATAACCTTTATATGCCTTTTGAATAGACTAGCTTGATAAAACAGAAGGGAACTATTTTCCATTGAATCTGTATAATAATTGATTATTTAATTGTATTTAAGACTACTTAATTTGTAAGAAAGTTCTTAACTAACACATGATTGATACCATCTTAAGAAAATTTAGTTTTCTTTAAATATATATATAAATTAATAAATAAGTAAATATACAGTTTTTGCTTTCTTATAAAAAAAGAAAGAAGTGAAAAGAAATCGACTAAATTCCTCCCCACACTCTCGTTTCGGAAATTTTGCTTTTCTCCTTTCTTCCTCCCTCTCACGTACTACTCAAAGATTAAAATGCTGAAATCTCTAATTAGGCCAGTCAAATTGTCATAAATAGATGAAAAAATTCTGATAGAAGATTTTATGTTTTTAAACTGTTTATGGGGATGCTAGTAACAAGAATTAATGGTTTTCCAACAAAATATCTCGAGGCTAAATTTTGTGGAGCCAAAAAACCACAAAATTTTCGGACTTTTTTTAGTTTTTTGCCTATAACTCAAAAATTATAAAATTTTTGCGTACCATATTCAATTATAAAAAGAAAGAACAATAAATTCTCTACAAATTTCATATGAAAACTGTTTTTCTAAAGCCAATATTAAGCGCGCTACAGCTTTCTGAATGTGACTCTTTTTTTCAAACTTTGTGGAAAAATTGCAAAAACGAAACTTTTCATTGTTTTATCCTCTATAATGTAACTTATTTAAATTACAGGTATTTGCATCATAACAATCATGATGAATTACAACGGTAACATTGTATAAGAATTAAGAACAGTAACTTTTTTGTATTTAGAGCTTTAGTGGAAAACATTAATATTAAGTATTTAACTGAATGTAAGTAAAAACTACTTACAGTGACGCTTTTACATCCGTCGTCGTTTTTTAAATAATGTCGTCGACATTTTCTTAGTTGATCCCATTACATTTTTTTTACAAATTGCCGAGCATATGAGTCTTAATTTATGAAAAGAACATGCTTTGCTGCACCCCTTTCTACAGCTACATGACACAACATGGAGCAAGGATTCAAGTGCCGGGTCTTGGCACATTTGAACTGGCTGAAAGAGAATCTGTGAGCCCATCCACATCCTTCAGGAGGGATGTTGTTTCCTATCCTAGCTTGTACCTGATGATAACATCCGAGAAAATGATGTTGCGCAGCCTCTTGTGTTGGTGGTAGTCTTGCAAAATGAACTTTGCATTTTTGTGGCAAATTTAGCAAATAACTGGAGCTTTAAGGTGTTCAAACTCTGTGTGGTAGCTATGCATCCAATATAGTGCAATATGAATTTTTTTTTACCTTGATGATTTCTTGAAAGTTGTACATATTTTATTGTATACGCAGGCTATTTCTCTAAGCTCATCATGTTTTTTCAAAGTGTTACAAAACTTTGACTTTCTTTGCCCAAAAAGACCGGTGTTGTATCGCATCTGCAGATTGCATGAGTGAAAAAAAAACATTGTTGTAATTGTATTTGAACGACATTGTTGAAAATCACTTGGTTTCGATGTTATTTCTTCCTGGCTTTTAGGAAAACTGATTTTTGTGCTGATAGCCTAAGCTCGTCATTATCACGAGAAGGTCAATGTCTTCTCCGACAATTAAACGCTTTCAAAAGATCCGGCTCTTGAAATGGCTGAGGTAACTATCATGACATCAGCTTCTTCCTTACCCTGCTCAACTTGAATTCTGTTATTGTGAAATTCTTGTTTTGAAATTTTTAATTTGTTTTAAGCAATGAAATAAAGCGGCTCTTGTTTCTGTCATTGGCTTCGTCAACGGATGATGTGGGTCGACTCCCTCTTTTTTCTCTACTTGTTACAGATTGATCTAGTTTTACGCGACAAAAACTATAATACCATGCATCTGAAAGTCAGGTTCGCATATGCAAGTCAGGTTCGTGCTGAATACGCTCAATTACTTTTTGGGACCCTATATCCCCACGTTTTTCAGCAGTTTTCAAAAATGTAATTTTCATTTCTAATTTCATTAATTTGTGAATCAAATTTCTCTTTGAGTAGGTTTTTTTTTTATTGTTTTTCGTTGAAGTCACCGGGATTACCTTCGTGACATAAGAAGCAATTATCTTGAAGCTTGAAAGAAGTGCTTGATCTGAGGGAAAAACTATAGTCTGTGTAGAATCTTCATCCCGACGAACGTGTGCTGCTATCATTCTCTCATTCGCATATGTTTTTCGGCAATCATTCTGTATTCTAACTTCCTTGCTATTTTTCAAAAAACTGATGAATATTACTTTTGTGAATATTACTTTGACGCTAAACGCTATGTTCAAAGAGCTTGGCAAGTTCTTTCTGGCTCACAACGCGAGTATCACTATTTGAAGCCGTTTGACAAATGAAACACAATTTTGGGTAGAGCTCACTCATTTTTCATTACTGTCCGTGAAGAGATGCAATAAACTTAATTGCAGCATATTAGAAGAGTATGTATTTAAAAAAGAACACTTGCATCTAAACGAAAGCGGCTCGGAAACGTCACTGACCACAATCTTCCATCTGCATTCTCTTTTTTTTTTATCCCCAGCACTCCCTTTGTACTTGTTTTCTTATAGGGTTTCTAGAATTTTTGCAACTTTTGCCTGCCTTTCTTAAAAAATTCATTTTTCATCTATCAACAGGTCTATTTAATTTTCATTGTTAGTGATGAAAAGTTTTTTTGGGATGGGAGGCGAAAAATAGGTCATTTTCTGTAAAGTTAAAAAAAGAGTGGCATGTTAAAAAAACCCTAGCGTGCTTAGTAATGGGCTTAGAAAAACGTTTTTATAACAAAATTATAGAAAATTTAATGTTATTTCTTTTTGTAACTAAGTATATTACGCAAAATGTTTATATTTTCCAGTAACAGGCAAAATACCGAAAACATTTTTTACTTACCTTTAGTTAAATAGATAATATTAATGTTCTTTATTAAAGCTCTAAATACAAAAAAGTTATAATGTTCTTAATTTTTTTACAATGTTACCGTTGTAATTCTTCGTGATTGTTATCATGCAAATACCTGTAATTTAAATAAGTTACATTAAAGAGGATAAAATAATGAAAAATTGTGTCAATTTTTCGTTTTTGAAAATTTTTCACAAAATTTGAAAAAAAGAGTCTCTTTTAGAAATCTGTAGCGCACTTAATATTAGCTTTAGAAAAAAAAGTTTTAGTATGAAATTTGTAGGGACTTTAATGTACTTTCTTTTTGTAATTGAGTATGGTACGCAAAAATTTTATAATTTTTGAGTTATAAGCAAAAAATTGAAAAATGTCCGAAAATTTTGTGGTTTTTTGGCTTCACAAAGTTTAGCCTCGAGATATTTTGTTGGAAAACCATTAATTCTTGTTACTAGCATCCCCATAAACATTTTAAAAACATAAAATCTTCTAGCAGAATTTTTGCATCTATGGGCCCTTTTTTCTGACAATTTGACTTGCCTAAATTTAAATATGAAAAACTTTTTGTTTTGTCTTGTTTGTTCCATTATTGAATAAAAAAAATAACCGATTATCTAATTTTTCCCCCTTCCGCTTATCTATTCTATGTACACGAAAGTTTTTTAAAAGTTGAAGTTTATTAATATTTAATTATTTTTTTGCCCACCCGGACAAAAACTCCTTCCGGTCAAAATCCTGGTGTCTATTTAGAATTGTAATATTATCTGTAATATTATCTTATAGAACATAATTTTATTAATAAAGATTTTAATAAAAGTAAAATTAGTCCAACTGGAGAATTTTGTGTGTCTCAGATTATTATTTTTTAAATATATAAAAAGAAGCATAATTTCACTCATAAAAAAACATATTAGATAACTCACAGAGTAATCCCCCCGTAGGCTAATGGTCCCAAAATTGAGCAACTGAAATCTGAGGGTTTAGTCAATTATACCAAAATAGTTTTGTTTTGCAAGTTATATAATAATAATTATTATTACATTAAAATATATGTAATGTATTTGTATGCAATATTGCCTATTATGAATCTTTAGGATAGAATTTTTACTTTACTTATATTTTAAAATATATAGATACATATATTCACACTTTTTCATTCATTTATTGTTTTAATTGTAACTCACCGTATTGGAGTTTTTAATAACTCTATAACTCTGTATTGACATTGTCATAAGCAATAAATCGTCGTAGCTTTAGAGTTATACAAGTTATGCATTGCATGTGCTCATAAGAAGCTATCTGATTCTCCCAAAATCACTCATTTCCTAATGTTAATTTTATGGATATATATTTTTAAAGATACCTCATTTGCATTTCAGTATTTCTCCTTTATTTACTTATTTGTTTATTACACTGGATAGCTGAGTTCGATCTCTACGAAGACCCTTTTCTTTTTTTTTTTTTTTCTATTTTAATTGAAGCGTTTTTTTTTTTTTTTTTTTTTTTTTTTCTCATGAGGATGTTTTTGTCTATGAAACAGGTATAAAAAATAAAAGTATCCTAGTTAAAAGAAAAGGAAAAAGAAAAGAAAAATCTTGCACTAACTTTGAAAGATAAAAAATGGCATTGGCAGAGAATTGACCTCAGCTATTCAGTGAAAAAATTCACATAAAAATGTTGAAGTACAAACGAGATTTTTTCGATTTTTTTTTTTTTTTTTTTTTTTTTTTTTTTTTTTTTTGCACGTATTTTTTGCACGTATAGAAACATAATTTTGTTACAAAACTAAATATTTATTATTAGTTTTTATTTACTAGAAATTTTTATTTACTTGAAAACCTGCATATTATGCGAAACACCATCGGTTTATTTTACGTAAATATGCTTATAAACAAGAAATGAAAAAATTAACCTTGCGACTTTTTAAAAATAGAGTTTTGTTCAAATCCAAGATCATAAGAATTGCATTCACAAGTGTCTTATAGTATATATTGAAACACAATACAATACGTGGTTCAATGGCAGAAAAAAAGTGCGACATCTGTAATATATATATATATATATATATATATATGGGTGATTCTCAAAATAGGGGACAATTTCAAAAATGAAATCTTAAAAAAATTATTGTTAGCAAAATTTCTGAAAAAAATATGTGTTGTTAATATAGTATTAGGTATACTTTACATGTAGTCAGCAGAGCTAAATATTTAAAAATTAACTTTAAAAAAAATAATTAGTATTTTTTGAGCCATGCTAATGATAAAACAAATTGCATAGAATAAATATACTAAGAAATTTTTATTTTCTTCCTGTTTAAATATTTTTTATTCTACGTTTATTAGCCTTCCTTTCCAACGAATAGTTTCCATTTTTACATATATACATATAAGGAGAATAAAAACATTACCAAAGAGCAAACTTTGTTTACATGAACAACATTCTGACACTAACAGTGTAAGAAGCTGTCTTAGTGATTTTCTGACAGATTTAATGCATATTTTAGGGATAATAAATTTAATACTTAAATTTATATGTAAAATTAAACTTTAAAAAGGATACAATATAAGTACTGGTTACATTTATGCACATAAGAGTCTTTAGCATGGACAGAAAAACCATGCTAATGACACTGATATTTGTCCATGCTAATGACAAATTTTAATTTAAATAAGATTATGAGCAATAATATAATCACAATGCAATAGTCTTTTCTGGGGCTTTTTAAAACACAAAAGTTCTCTGCAAATAAGTAAAATAAAAATTTTAACTATAAAATAAACATGAAAATTATTATCCATTCTAATGACATACAATTGATGTACTCGCCTAATATTCAACTTCTATTCTTAAAATACAATACATGCTTCTATTTTCAGGCTGGAATAAAATGGCTACTTGTTGCCATGGAGAAACTTTATATTTTCAAAGTATTGTCATATGTGAAAATGAAATTTTGATTAATAAACAGCTGTTATAGTATGACCTTGTTTTGAAAACAGAATATGGAGGACAAACTTTAATTTTCTTTTTATATACTATAATTTTATTTTTAAAAAGAAATTTATTGGATAAATCCTCTCCTTGATTAATTTAAAGAAAGAATAACATTTGTTTTATTTTATAAACATGATATTAACTCTTGAAAAAGCTATTATATACAAGGCACAGCTGCTGTGGACATCCATGCTAATTACATTTTGAACATTTATTCTGTTATTTTAAGGTGTTTTTAACTAAAAAGTGAGTAATTCTTGAGTGCAAATAATGAATAATATTAAGACAAACATATCTAAGTATAAAAACATGACAGAAAACCTCTCACTTTTTTTTTGTATGCTGAAAGACATAAATTGTCCCCTATTTTGAGAATCACCCATATATATATATATATATATATATATATATATATATATATATATATATATATATAGTAAAATTAACATCTTTGTCTAAATGCCATATTTACGAAAATGTTTTTTTCACATCTAATATTCTTATTTCTGCTGAATATTCCGTATAGTTATCATTGATCACTAGAAACTTTCTTCATTTCATTTATTTTATTGTCTCTTTCCTCAACTTTCGCTTCACAAATTTCTTGCACTATCAACACTAATACCAGACAATTTTAGTATTTTATTTGCTTGAGAGTTATGTTTCAAATTGAAATAGTTAAGAGGAAAAGTTTAATTATTCATAGAACTACAATTTCCAAACTCTAAACTGGCTTAAAGATCCAGAAGAATGGATCTAACATTCATGAATTTAGTAGGATTCAATTGTGGCTAATTCATCTCTAGAATTAGAAATTCTAACCCAAAAAGATGCATATAAGAGAGATGATATACAAACCTTTACATATGTACTCAAAAATGCATATCAACAGTCATTATTTTACATTTTTTAGTACTTATCAGTATGTTATAATCATTAGAGATCACAAAGAAGAATGTCTAAAAGCAGAAAATTTATAAAAACAAGAATTGAAACAAATAGAAAGGTATAATACAGTAAAACCTTTAAATAACGGACACCTCGGGAATGCAGAAATTGTCCGCTATTCGGAGGTGTCCGCTATTGGGAAAATCTCAGAGATTCTTAAACCATTAAGAAATGCTTAATGTTTCATTAATTTACTTTTTTATATGTTCTAAAACCTGTATTATATAATTAACCAGAAATTAAAATAATTTTTTAAGTAAATAAAATTAAAATAAAATTGTGCACACTTTTATCCACTGTTTATTATATTATTGCGAAATAAATCTGTTACAAAAGTTTATTTTTGCTTGCGATTACATGTAATTTGTTTTTCTGTGTGATGTTATTGGACATTGTAGAGTTTCGGGCGAGGAGTGAGGTATTGCAGTTTTTTAATCTTTTAAAAGCATAAAATCTCAAAATGTTCTTGGATGACATTTCAATACAGTCTGGGAGGTTATTAAATCCCCTGATTTTAGCACTGAACGTTGAGGGGGGGGGGGGGATTTTCTCAGCTCTGTATTTACATTTAATTGTGATCACAAAATTTGTGACATGTTGTCCTGATAAATTCAGAGGCTTTTTTACATTTTTCATTTTTTTTTTTTTCCTGTTTAAAAAATACCGTTTTAACCTTTATCGCCAAATAAAGTGTCAGCTATTCGGAATGTCCGTTATTCAGAGGTTAAATATACAAAAATTTAAGTTTTGGGAGTGGGGATTGGAAAACTGTCCGTTAAATACAGGTGTCCGCTATTGGGGAGTGTCCATTATGGAGGTTTTACTGTATTTTGAAAAATATTATGAGTTGTCATTCTTATTATAAATGCAATGTGCATACCTGTACAACCATTAAATGTAATGTGATTAAATGGCAAAATACAATGAAATATGAATAAAGTTTATTTCTAAATAATGATTTATTACATTCAATAGAATAAAAATGATTTACATACATATTTTTTATATGATTCATATTTTACAAATGTTACATAACAGTGTTTACACGAATATCTATGAAATTCATACTTAATGTATAGTACTTTTGGAAACATATTTTATCCAAATATGAATAATTAAGCGTATATACCTATTAAGATTCTATTAGAAAATGATTGATAAAGTAAGTATGTGGTGCCATGTGATGTCTTTTTACGCTCAATTCAATAGAATTTGAGTTATAAACAATTACCTTATCAGTATGACCTTTTTTTTTTGTTCCCAGATCTCCCACTTGGGAAAAATCGGTTCGAACTGCCGTTTTTGATTGCTTTTATAGCAATATTTTCTGAATTTATCAAAGAATCGACCATCATGGCACCTCGTGTACTTTCCAAATAAGAGATTTTGAAAGTTTGGTGTATTTGAGAGCAAAAATGAGTTCAAAAATAAATCGGAAAATAAGCAGTTTGAATCGAAACACACCCTTAAATTCTACTTTTTTAAAGCAATTTTAATGTTTTCATAATTAGAGCTTACAAAAACACACATTTTTAACTTTCGAAACAGTAAATTTGTGGTACAATTACATAAAATATTTAAAAATTTAAATTTTCTAATAAATATTCACAATTTCTAAAAATTAGAGGCAGTATTCATTCCCTCGCCTTACATACAAGTGAATGAACACAGGGAAATGACAAAAATTAGGGTTAGCTTGAATAATATCATAACTATATGCACAAAAATAAATTGTACTTAAAGGAAGCTTAAAGAAACTTAATAAAATGAGGTTTAATAATTGAATCAGCTCTCCATATAGAATTTAAGTAAATAAAAGAATTACTGTAGTCACAGTCAATAAAAATACTTAGCAATTTGTTTCTGGAAATCAACAAATTTTACATGTCCAGACTTTACACTCCAAAAAAGAATAATTCAAGTTATCTTCTCTGATGATGCCATTATTCACATATGAAATTCTGGGGCAATATAAATGATGTCACAGCAGATAATCATTACTTTCATTTTATGACAACAAACAACGTGACAACAAACTAAAGAATAATTTTAATTATTTTATCAGAAAAATAAATAATAAAAAATCTTTATTTTTTCAAATTTTAGCTTTCTATGACATTTATCATTAATTAAACCAACAAAAAAAATTACATATACACTGGTGTCCAAAAGTTAAGCATAATTGGTAATTAAGTAATTATTTTTAAATAATGAAAGAAATATAAATCGAAATGTGGTGAAACTCCAGGTGGGTAAACAAAATAGTACACGTCATATATTTTCAAGAAGAGTTTTCCCCGAAATCAAACAGGGGACCGTCAACAAATTGAAAAAGAACGAAGATCTTTTGGATAACCCTGTCAAAACTAATATAGCAAAAGTGTTCAAACTGCACATTATGATTAATTGGCTTATTGTAATGTACTGTGTTTATTTTTATAAGGATAGCATGTACACTCGTAGAGAAATTAAGGTTTTTATAAAAACAGTCCTAAATTTTTCCAAGTTTTTTGCTTATAATTTGCAGAGTTCTTATTATAAAATAATGTTCTTTTCTGAAAATATGACAAACATCATTGTACACAATACCCTGTCATCAGAATTTAAAAATAATAAAAATTGTATAAAAAATGAGTATGTTTAGTAAATAATTTTTCATTGCGCATGCGTCAACGATATCAAAATGTCATTTGCATATTGTATTAGCTAAATGTATAGAGCAACTTCTGTAAAAGTTTCAAAAACATAGCTTGAAAATTCTGAAAATGGGAGCCTATAGAATCAACTCAAAATCCTTTATTCCCTAAATGAAGCAAAAAGATGAGGGGCTGTATCCATATTCCATTGTTTAGTGCCTACACAATATTGCACGTACAACTATATTTAGGTAAAACCCCTGATTTTTTTTGATTCCTTTAGGAATAACGGATTTTGAGTTGATTCTATAGGCTCCCATTTTCAGAATTTTCAAGCTATGTTTTTGAAACTTTTACAGAAGTTGCTCTATACATTTAGCTAACACAATATGCAAATGACATTTTGATATCGTTGACGCATGCGCAATGAAAAATTATTTACTAAACATACTCATTTTTCATACAATTTTTATTATTTTTAAATTCTGATGACAGGGTATTGTGTACAATGATGTTTGTCATATTTTCAGAAAAGAACATTTTTTTATAATAAGAACTCTGCAAATTATAAGCAAAAAACTTGTAAAAATTTAGGACTGTTTTTATAAAAACCTTAATTTCTCTACGAGTATACATGCTATCCTTGTAAAAATTAACACAGTACATTACAATAAGCCAATTAATCATAATGTGCAGTTTGAACGCTTTTGCTACATTAGTTTTGACGGGGTTATCCAAAAGATCTTCGTTCTTTTTCAATTTGTTGACGGTCCCCTGTTCGATTTCGGGGAAAACTCTTCGCGAAAATATGTGACGCGTACTATTTTGTTTACACACTTGGAGTTTCAGCAAATTCTGATTCATATTTCATTCATTACTTAAAAATAATTACTTAATTACCAATTATGCTTAACTTTTGGACACCAGTGTATTTGGATGGACAACTTTTGGGAACTACTTTTGTGTTAAGGAGGAGAAAGGGACACACAGCGAAATGACATTTTTATAGCATAAAAATATATTTAAATGGCCTATGTTTAAAAAAAATCCCTTTTTATCCTGATACACATATATAAAAACATGTAATTAAAGTATTCTAGCATTTTATCTCATTTATATACAATTTTATTCATTATTTTTGAAGCAAAGACAAAAATATCACTGTTTTAGAGAAAATGACCCATATGTGTTTGAAAATACCAACCTTTTATGCGAAAACCGACTAAAACTATGCTACAGAATGTTTGTCATAGGGGAAAAAAGAGTTATATGTGGCACTTATAGTTGTTATAAAGGATACACAAAAAAAATTCGGAAGTATTTTAGTCTGTTGCAGTAATTTATTTAAAGTGTATTTTGATGATTTTTTGTTGAATAAATTCATCGAAATTGTAAACACCAAGATTTTACAATGCCAAAACACACTTAATTTTTTTTTCTGAGATTATAGATTTTTTTTTTTTTTTTTTTTAATTCAGATACATTAAGAGAATAGATTCATACGGGAATTTCATTTTTAAAAATTTCGATAAGGTGAGTTTTGAAGTTCACGTCCTCATATATAATTATATAATTCTTGAGCTATATTTTAAATATCGTCTATAAATTTCAAAATAAATAAACTGTATGATTATTCGCGGAAACAATAAAAACTATACGTAGAAAGGGACATATATTCAGAATTTCCAACTCTCGACAAACGTAAAAATGTTCTAGCACTGTATGTACGTCCCCTCTACTGTGATATCAAAATGAAGTATGGGGGTAGATATACAGGGGGTAGATATCAGGCGCTCGTAGAAAGTGAAATGTTGTAGTACTGGATATCTACCCCCTTCTACTGTGACGTCAAAATGACGTATGGGGGCAGATATACTGGGGGCAGATATCCAGCTCTCGACAAAGACAAAATGCTCTGCATTGGATTTCTGCCTCTTTCTGGTATGGGGGTACATATAATGAGGGCAGATTTCAGGCCCTCGTAGAAAGTGAAATGCTACAGCACTGGATATCTACCCCCCTTCTAATGCTGAGCTCAAAATGGCGGACGGGGGCAGATATACTGGGAGTAGATTTCCAGCTCTCGCCGAAGACAAAATGTTCTGCATTGAATATCTGCCCCTTTCTGATATGGGGGTATATATACTGGGGGCAGATATCAGGCCCTCGTAGAAAGTGAAATGCTGCAGCACTGGATATCTACCCCCTTCTAATGCAGAGGTCAAAAAGGCGGACGGGGGCAGATATACTGGGGGAAGATTTCATACTTCCCGATTGGTCTCCTTTGAAATGCGCGTGTCAGAGTGCTTTTACTGTTGCTTTGCGACGTTTCATGGTTAATTTGCCTTAGCAGCGAGCTGCGATGCGCGTTTTTATTTAATGATGTAACTTGTCTTTTTAATTTTACACTTACTTTTAGCACTGATGATGGGACTTTAGAAGTCCCGAAACAGCTGTAATCTTTTTAACATCTATTTTATATAATTTGTGTTTTTTATCGTTGTTTCATTATTTATTCACTCTTCGTTATATTGAATTTTTTCGTAATATGGAGATTAATTTACATGTTAATTGTGTCGAAAGTCAACATTCAGCCGAAAATTTCTTTAAGAAGAAAACTTCGCTAAATAGGAGCTGCGTTAAAGGGAAGTTCCGCTGTACTGAGCATTTGTGATGTTTTATATTTTTACATAAAATAGTTTAAGCGAATTTTTGTTATTTTGCGTTAAACATAGAATTATGTTTTATATTATAAAATATCCCTACAAAAGCTACTATTTGTGGGACTGTAATAAATATTTTATTTTTCTCATTTTATTGTTATTTCTTTTTCCATGCCTGAAAACGCTATGCATTTATGACACATTTATTGCGAAATTAAACTGAGGAAATAATATTGCATTTAAAGATTCATTTTTATAAGTTTGGAAAAATTTTATGGTTTAACTCTTGCGATTTAAAATTGCTTATCAAAATATTTAATATCCCTGTTTATTCTGTGAGATGTATTTTATTGTTGCGTTACTCAAAAATTTCTTGATATAAATCTTTACCTTTTATTTAAATCTTTACATATTAACTGTTGGCAGATTATTTCAGTAAGATGGAGAATTACATGCCAGGGAATATTGAACTTGTACTTTTACGATTATCGATTCGGTATTTACCATTTACTTGCGATCAGAAATCTTTTTCAAGCTGCATTATTACGTAAGATTGAAGAATTTTATGGCAAGTAATCTTGTTCTGAATGCGTTATTTTCTCTGTAATTTCTATTCCGGGATATTCCAGATCAGATCGAATCGTCATAAATCAAGTCCCTGTTTCGAGGATTTTGCGAGTTAAATATCCTCTATAAATTTAACATATCCTCATATGATTAGAATATTGTATTCATCGGTGCTGCCATTGGATTTGCTTCATCTCATTTTTTCCCCTTATAATATTGTCTTGTATTAAAAATCAGTTGTAATAGAGAGTAAAGGGAATCGAAGGATGGTAGAAGATAATAGCTTATTGATGCCGAATTTAGGGGGCATGTCAAAATATAAAGTCTTGGATATTTTTCAAAGAAAAAAAAATATGTACATATGTAAAGATCCAATCTTTAGTAACTTTTCCCTTTGATGATATGCTGTAAAATTAGGTTTTTGGTTTACGGCTGCCCTGGTGGTAAACAGTGTAAACTCAGAGATCAGTTCATAAGGGACCTGACTTTGCTCTGTTTACTAACAATTTTCTGCTTCAAATCATCCCCACTAATGACCGAAATGTTCTGCTCTTGAAACTTTTAGACGGGAGATTCTGGATTCGAACCCAATCGCGCCCGTCGGCTTAATCGTTTAGAATATTCGTGATTTTCTTCGAACTTTGGATATCCTTGCGTAAATACGGGTTAGTTTCTGTTAGATATAGCGATGTGGCGGTTATTAATTTTGCCGGATATCGGATATCCGAAACTCTTTTGCCTGCCTGATCCGGCACTGAGATATGCTTTTAGAAATGGTGTTTATTTCTTTTTATAATGCTGTCTAAGAATAATGAATTATAAACATGTTTCGCACATCATTAAAGCATTTTTAAATATATTGAAATGAAATTTACAAAAACTATATTTTTATGAATGTCAGGAGTTAGGGACTATTTGGGGAAATTTTAATTTTTCTATGAGGGCATTTTTGCCTCGTAACATTTACAAATGGAAGGGAGTTGAGTTGCTTGGGAGGGGAAAATATCTGTAAACCTTAATTATCCAAAACGTTTATTTTTATTAAAATAAAGGAACAGAAAATAAATTACCGAAAAACAAATTTAAATAAATTCTGTAAATGGCTTAGTATTAAACATAATAAAATTTCGCTTTGAAAAAAAAAAAAAAAAGTTTTCAGATTTTTTCACTTTTTCAGATTTTTTTAAAAATAAAACAAAGTTTAAAGAAAAAATGTTTGTTTGTCTATTACTTTTAAAAAGTTATTTTTAAAAGTAATAGACAAACAAATATACGCTTCACATCAAATTTCAACTTGGCTGCTAAAATTAATCAGTCCAGGTTGGGACAACATGTTTTAATGAAGGGAAGATTGATTCTAAATAGTAGAAGAAAAAATATAGAATAGTTAAAACTCAAATATATGATCAGTTGCTCGCAGGCTACGTGTTTCAAAAATGTTCTGTGTTACAAGAATTTCTTCACAACAACGAAATGCTATTTTTACAAATTTAACAGTGATCGTTAACCCTTTCCGGCGCGGAGTAAGTTTAATTGAAATAATTATCTGCCACCAGAATTTATAAACGAATTTATTAGAGAATACGAACTTGCTTATTTTCAGGCATTTTATCAAAGGAAAATTTTAATTAAATATTCTTGGTGCCAGTAAAATTAAAATTAGGTGTCCTTTTTAAGGGACACCGCGCCGGAAAGGGTTAAGGAACTTGAATGTTTCACTGATAATAAAATAAGTCGGTAAGTGTGATCTCAGATTGCACAGAGGGTTTCATTTAATATATCTTTCAAAACAATTTATTAATAAATCCAAATTGTTAATTTATAATTATTAAATTCTTTCATAGGTTGTAACAAAAATAAATTTAATTAAAAAATTATAAAAGGAAATTATTGTTTTAATCAAATTAAAAATGTTGAAATAAAACTTTTTAAATAAAATTTCAAATTTTTCGAAAATCTGAAATTAAAAAAAAAAATTAGCGGAGATATAAATTTTAAATTTCTGAAAAAGAAGAAAAAATGGTTAAACGAAATTAAAAACGCTGAACCATTACTAAATCGCATATAGTTTTTAAAATAGAAAAAAATTTAATTCCAAAAAATATCATGAATATCAGAGGTTATTTTTCACAGCATAATAAACCCTTAAATTGGAAGATAGAAATAATTGAATGAAATATCATAAAACCTATCCCTTCTCAGGATTAATCAATGTCGGAATTTTTTTGTTGTTGTTCTGCTAATTCAGGTTTTGTTTAATTTTACATTAATGAGTGTATATGCATTCATTTTTATGCAAAAATTTTAATATTAATATTATTAGTAGAATGTAAACCCGTCGATTCACGAATTCGACGAACGAAAATGTTTAAAAAAACTGAGTGATTTCTAAAAAGTTTTTTAAAAAATGCAATGATTCATCAATATTTGCCAGACTAACACTTAAAAGAAATATTATTTGTAACTAATGTTTAATTTCAGCTATTAAAATTATTGAAAAATTAAATTTTATACCTATATGTAATCAGAAACATGCTTGTAAGATTATGAAATACTATAACGTTTTTAATTGAGGCTTTAATCTTCGGTAAAATGATAATTCGGTAATGAAAAATCAACGAAAATTGCAGTTATAATTTTTGTTTTCAACGAAATCTAAGAAATATCTTTTTTCACCATCGCAAAATCTACTTGCATACTTTTTACATTTATACACTATTTTAAAAATATTTTAATGTGCAATAGGTTATTAATAAATATATTCCAACTCGATGTCAGGTTTGCCAGATAGAATTTCGCTTTCTTTATGTAAAGTTCTGAGTGCCAGGGAAATCCAGAAATTTACTTTTAAAGACATTCGTAATAAAATATTTAGTTTAAGAAAATACTCATTTCAATTACTATGACATCCTTTTCCCATTAAAGACCTCTCTGAGATTAGCGCCATAATCTTAGAATATGTGTGTGTGTGCGCGCGCATTGTAATTCAACAGCTTCATAAGTAAAAAATGCAGTATTTTAAATTGTGTCATTTTTTGTTCAAAAGTTAGTAAAAAGTTATTTTTAAATGTAATCTGAAAATGACGTTCGTAATAATATCACATATCCAATTGCTTCCTTTCTCTGTTTGACAGTGAGAGTAACACAATTGACACTGATGTTTTGAAAAAAATTCAGAAAGTACTTTCAAAATTATATTATAAAACATGATTATTTCACAAAATAGCCACACATTTACAAATAAACCTTCATTTGATAAATAATTATCAATCTGTTTAGTAGAAAGCTCAAGCAGATGACTAAAAAAACAGTCTTGTTTTTTGAATATATAGATTACTATACTACTAGTACTGTACTAACTACTTTTCAATAATAATAATTGTATTAAAATATGGATTAATTTGTTTTAAATATTCGGATCGGTCCTTTGGCAAATTTTTGATTACTTTGTTGGCTTCGTGTCCAAGTTAAGGATTGACTTTAAGCAGGATTTCAAGTTCGGGTCGGGTACAATTTATCTCGTACAGCAGTTCCCTAAGCAGCCCCGATAGGCCTTGTTTTTGTTTCTTTTACTGTTTTAGGTATATGAATTTTTCTCCTATAAAGATTCACTGGGAATAATTCAATGAATGTTTTCTGAAAAAGAAACAGCTTTGAATTTGAAAACAATCACGTAAATAAGTTGGAGCGTGCTTGGGAGAAATTGGACAATTACTTGGATATTTCAGATTATTTTTTACATGAAGAACACTTTGTTTACAAATGAAACTTTATGTATTTCTGTTACATGTACAAGTAATATACTTTAAATTTTTTTTACTTTCAGATTTTATTAAGTTTCAAAGCTGTAGATAATTAATTGTAGTGTAAGAACTCTAAAATCGGACTCCTTGTAACGCCTTATTTTGTCCGAATTTATTCGACGGTATCTGTACCTACTATTATTCAGAGGTAAAACTATGCATATGCTAGTAATGTGTTAGGGATTAAAAAAATATTCGTTAAATAGGTGTCCTCTATTCGGCCATGTCAGTTATGAAGGTTTTACTGCAGCAAACTGGTATAACTATAGCAAATGTATTAATAAATATGCCGTCGTTATACAATGCCAGCCGGGAGAAAAAGAGAATTCTTGATTCTTAAGGCACAATCCTAATGCTATCGAATATTTTATTTTTTCTACTTTTAAATAGAAGAGGCGGGTGAGAGTTTCTATCATGCGTTGTTTACGTTGAGTGGTGACCCTTGCAGCGTAATATGATTTAGAGTTCTCACTTTATATATTTTTTAGTTCTGGTTGTGGTTTGAAAAGAGAGATTTTTAATTCTTTTCTTTACAAAATGAAACTTTTCTGGTGCACATAATGGACATAAAAACCTTTCAATTCTTGAACAACCCTGTGCTTTGACTTTATTGGAACACGATATTATTTTAAGTCGTAAAGTCTTAAATATACAAGCATCAAGGCAAATTATCTATGTCCTAAAAAAAGCAAGTCCGATTTACCACATGGCAGTACACCAAAACGAAAATTCGGTTCAAAAAGTCCGAAAATGTCCAGCCAAGTCTGATATATTTTTTAAAACGTGACGTATTGTTAATACAAATTATAACAGCAGAAATAACATCACTAATGAATGTATCAGTAAGGACGTCTGTCTCATACTTCACATTTTTAGGTTGATTTCATATGAAATACTGCCTTTTGCGGTCTACCATCAGTAAAAAGATTTTTATATGCCTCTCTGTCTATCTATCTATGTATCTCTTTCTTATGGAGATGATAACTTCTTAATCTGCTCCAATCTCCTCCAAACTTATACATAAAATCTCACTTAAGATCGTTAAAGGGCAAAATCGGACCAAGGGGTGGAAAGGAAATAGGGAGGATTTTTCTGAAAACCGAAAAAACACCATAACTTCTTAGTTAAAATAGATATCGAATCAGTTTAAAGTTTATATTACTTCTAAAAAATGGGCCAAAACTTTATGCATGACAGACTTTTGATAAAGTTAAAAATGGGCTCAAGAGGCGAAAAAAATTCACTACTTCGTCAATTCTCAAGATATCAAATCTAACTATTTTTTTTATAAATTTTCTCAAAATTATCTAAAACTTTTGCATTTACAAGTTTTTGATAGTACTATTTCTTACCGATAAAAAATTAAAAACAAAAACATAAAGGGTGGGGGGGGGTAAAAAAAAACAAAAATACATAATTTCTTCAATTCTTAAACTATCAAATCTAATTAAATTTATTATACATCTTCTTAATAACATTTACAACTTTTATATTGACAAGCTTTTCATAGGCCCAATTCTTATAGCAAAAATAAATTAAACAAAAATAGAAGTTGAAGAAAAAACCTCAAATCGAAAACTACTTATATTCTGACCCATTTTTAAATTCATTTTTGATTTTAAACGCATCCAAATGGCAGATCCTCTTATTTAGGAACTATGCGATATGGAGTATTGGCCATTTTTTTGATAAAGACAGAATATGTTTCATAAAAGGCTGCCAAAAAAGGTATTTCGAACAGAATTTCCCGAAGTGATCGTGATAGAAAATTGAGAAAGTATTCAAGTAACAAATTGCGTTTTTTCTCACTCATTTTTAAATCCATTTTTGCTCTCAAACGCATCCAATTGACAGGTTCTCTTATTTAGGAACTTTATAATGTGCCGTATTGGTCAGTTTTTTGATAAAGGCTGAATATATATTAAAGCTTTCAAAGTGGGCACCTCGCATAAAATTTCCCAAAGCGATCATGATTAAAAAAATTAAGGATGTATTCAAATAACAAATTGGTTATTTTATGACTGATTTTTAAATTCAATTTGTCAATTCAATTGACAGTTTTTTCTTATTTAGGAACTATTTAATGTGCCGTATTGGTCAATTTTCTAATAAAGTCAGAATATGTTTCAAAATATGTTGTCAAAATGGGCATTTGAGCCGAATTTCGCTTAAGATGATTCTGATAAAACCAGTTCTTACAGAAAAATGAAATTAAGAATTTTTGAAAAGCAGCCAAATAAAGTAGTTAAACTGGGTATAGCTCTAATCATATTTTATATTTTGTTGTTGAAATGAGCACTCTTCGAGATCTACCTCCGCCTATAGGCCAAGCCGGCAGAGATTTTTCCAAAGAGTGTCAAGATTTTTTTGCTGGTACTGTACATAGTGTCAACGATTTTAATCGGATTGTTAAAATCCATGATTGAGATCATGATTTTAAAAAAAAATCATAGATTAAAATCGTATTATTTTCATTTTTAAAATGATGCGAAAAAAATATAGAAGTTTCACATGATAATTTATAACTTTAAGCTATAATGCAAATATATTTTACTTACCGAATAAATAAAAGAAGCTTTAAGAAATTGATTACAGCTTCATACTTGTTAAGTTCTTTAATCTTGGCAAAGTTTCTTTCCAAACATAAGACGCCTTTTTTGAATTTATATTTAATTAAATCTGTTATAATTTACGTATCTTCTTTGTAATAAAAAATTGTTTTTTCTGTGTCGGATGAGTTTCTTTAGGTATAAGAATTAGCAGTGATTTTCTTCTTTTGTCATTCCACTTTTGCATATAAGTATACAGCAACAAAATTTAATAAGTTTAAGGCAATGGCCAGCGGGATTAATTGTCTAAAAAAATATTTGTACAGTAAAACCTCTAAATAACGGACACCCCGGGAACGCAGAAATTGTCCGCTATTCGGAGGTGTCCGCTATTGGGAAAACCTCAGAAATTAAAAAACCGATAAGAAATGCTTAATGTTTCAATAATTTACTTTTATATGTCCTAAAACCTCTATTATATAATTAATCATAAATTAAAATTATTTTTAAGCAATAAAATTAAAATAAAATTGCGCACACTTTTATCCACTGTTTATTATATCACTGTGAAAGAATCTGTTACAAAAGTTTATTTTTACTTGCGATTACATGTAACTAGCTGCACCCGTCGAAACTCGACGGAAAAGAATGTATATTAGGTATGATATATATCAATCTTATATAGACAGTAAAATACTAAGCGAAATAAACAAATGCACAACTCATAACACATAACAAACAACATTAAAACAACTCATAAATTATTATGTTGGACTTCAGCTACAATTTTTTTAATGCGGTTTCTAAACCTTAAATATTATTTAAATGCCAAACTACTTAGGAAATTAATATTATACCTCGGAAGACGAATTCAAAAATATCTGCATAGATTATTTTTTCTCCATTTAAAGATCGCTTGATAACTGTACAATAATTATAATATCAATGAAACATTTTAATTATAATAGAAACAGGGACTTACTAAACTGCCTAGCCAACCCAGTACACATTTACAGCACTTGCAATAAATTTATTTATCGGCTTGTATCCTCCATGAACTTGTAAAAATTAATTTTATTGCTATGGCAACGGAAAAAAAGATATATCTGTTATTAAAAAGAATAAAATTTTTGTATTTGTTGCTGAAATGCAGATTTTTTTTCTATTTTAAACAATAATTTAATACAATGAAATTATTTTAATTATTTTTTGATATTATGTAAGATAGAAATATAGTAATACCGCCATATCACAGGTTTTATTCTTTTTTTTCTCTAATATGACATCATTTACACCTTCAGAAATACTCATCTTTTCTTAAATAAAAGCGTGATTTATGCAGTTATTTAAGAATTCTTTAGTTTCATAAAATATTCAATATAATTAAATAGAAATGGCGCAGTTTATAGAAATATTTTCATTTGTGCACACTACGGACCTTTAAATTAATAGAAATTCACTTTATTTAGATGCAGGAATTAAAGTCAGTGAATATGACATCATCACTGACACAGCTATAACAATGTATATTGTATTCATGGAATAAATTTATCTGGTTTCTGTATGACGACATTTTCTCCATCGACAAAATTTCACTTTAAATATTATATATTATTAAAGTTTATCTTCTGTTATTTTACTGTTATTTTACTCTATAATATTACTCAGTAAATAATCTGTGTATTGCAGGGGATATCTACATGCAATCATTTTATTATGATTACAATAAATACAATGATACAATATGATACAATAAATTTAACGAAAACCTTTATTTATTCTTTTTTGTTTGTTTGTTTGTTTGAAATGCGATTATACATTCACCGATGAGATCAAGCTCCTGATTGGTGGAAAATAATGAAACAAAATAAATTTTGAGAACAGCTTAACCTGTTGCCACTGTTTTGAAGAAATGTCATGAAAAAGCTTTTAAAATTAAAAATAAAATATAAAAAATGAAATAAATTAAAAATTAGCCAAAATGGGCACATCTACACATAAACAGCTTTCATTTAAAAAAATAATTATCAAAATCGGGCCAGTAGAAGGCTCAGGGCTGATGACCAAAAAAACAGCCAGGTGTTTTAAATATATAGATTTGTTTTGCTGTGTGATGTTATCGGAAATTGTAGAGTTCCGGGAGAGGAGGGAGTGATTGCACTTTTTGATCTTTAAAAGCATAAAATTTCAAAATGTTCTTGGATCACATTTCAAAAAGTCTGGGGAAACTATTTCTCCCGGGTAATCCCCTGAATTTAGCATTGAACTTGCCGGGGGGGGGGGGGGATTTTCCCCAACTCTCTATCTGCATTTAACTGTGATCATAAAATTTGTGACACGTTGTCCTGATAAATTCAGAAGCTTTTTTTGCTTTTTTTTTTCATTTTTTTTTCTGTTTAAAAAATACTTTTTCATCCTTTATCGCGGCATAAATTGTCCGCTATTCGGAATGTCCGTTATTCAGAGGTTACACATACAAAAATTTAAGTTTTGGGAGTGAGGATTGGAAAACTGTCCGTTAAATAGAGGTGTCCGCTATTCGGGAGTGTCCGTTATGGAGGTTTCACTGTATATCTTTTATGTGTATATAAAAATAAACACTTAAAACTTCCTCGAAAAAAAATATATAACTTAAACATCAACTTCTGCAGTAACTTAAATTAAGGCGCCATTTATGAAAAAATTACTTGTCCCATGCTCTAGGCTTTTTCTAATGCGATTGAGAAAATATTTTACTTTTACGAGATGTTAATTCGGGTCAGTTTCTCTTCTAAAGTCCTTCCTGCAGGCATTGTCACATAGCAATATGACTAAAGTTGCTCATTGATTAACAATCTCCTCTCTTTTCGGGCTGGTAGAGGTTTTATTTATTTTTTTCGTTAATGGGAAAAAAATAAGAGAAAGAGAAATTTTTATTGATTTTTTTTTAAAGAGTGGAGAAAATTTTTGATTCAGATATTTTTTAATCTTTCTTCCATACAAAGTAATATTAAACTTTCGCTTGACAAAAGTTTGATAATGAAATCGTTTAATAAAAAAGATTAACTCCATTTTTGAAAAAAAAAATCGCTTTAAAAAGACAGATTGTGAAAAATAGCTGTACGAACATCGGAAAAGTTAATCGAACAAGTTTATTGAGTTAAGTACACAGGATATAAATATTGAATTCAGATTCTTTTTATGATTTTCTCAAAATCACGCATAAATTCGAAAAATTGAAAAAAAGACATAATTATTTACATTCAATATAAAATAACAAAAAATCTAATCGAAAATCTGAGCATATTGTATTCAGACATGTCCTGAAGTTTGCGTAAAACAACGTTATCAGATTGGCTACCGCATTAAATAAAGTCGTAATTTTAACATTTAGTTCACTTTACCTTAAAATTCGCGAAAAAATTTCATGCTTAGCCATCAAAAAGAAAAAAGAAATTTAACCTTTTGTTATTATTATTATAAATTCACTTTATTTTCTTTGATAAAAGAAACGTGCTCTTAGTAAGCTATAATGGAAGTTCCTAGGATTTTGAGGCTTATTACAGGGACTATTTGCTTATCTTTGAAAAGAGGCGGGGAGCAACATGGAGTACTTAATTATGCAGCCTCTAGGAATAAGCCAAGTTATTAATGCGGCTACATTCATGCAATATCCGGAAGACTCCCGAAATTTTCTCCTCTGCATCGGCGACAAAGATGCCACATAATTAATATTTCGCGCGAAAAAGTATTGACGTCACAGACCTGGGAATCTGCACTACCAATAAAGAAAAGGAATTGTACTACTTAGCACCAGCCAGTTAAATTAATTAGAACGTCAAGGTGTTGCTGAGAGTTTTCGATGTGCATTAATATTAATTTTTTGAGTGAAAAAGAGAGAAGAGAAAATTAGTTTTTTCTTTCCGCTGCAAGCGCTTGCAGGTATTTTTTTTCAATTTATCTTTTTTGAATGTCACCCAATATTTTTAAATATTCTCTAATTTTCCTTTTTAATATTTACTTGGAACTAACCGGAACTAATATTTACTTGTGGTATTATACAAGACAAAATTTGAGCTCTTTTTTTTTTAAGTACCAGTTCCTGTTATGTAATTCAGCATCAATTACCTGAGTATCATCGATAAATATATATATATATATATATATATATATATATATATATATATCTTTTTAAATTAATATTTTTATTCAAACAGTTATATAAATCATAGTATATACTACATTTAAAAATAGCATACCTGTATGTAGTTATTTTAATGTGTATACATTTTAATTAAGATGTGACTAAACTTCTTTCTTGAATCTTTTTTAATTTAGTGCGGTGAAATATTTTTGTTGTAAACCCACATTATTTTATTAAAGTTTTGTATACCTGGAAATTTTTGAATAAAACTTTACTTTTGTAACTTTCGTAAAAAAGGCTGATGTTAATTGAACAGTGCAGAAACACAATTAATTACTTATATCTAAAAGTATTAATATTTACATTTTTAGTTGAATTTTTTTTTAATTCCATCAACACCCTGTCTGTCTGTGTGTAAAAAAGTGTAAAAATGTGAATTCTGTAAAAGAGTTAAATTTTAATGTTTAACTGTAAAATAATGACAATTTAAAAATATATAAATTTTTATTATTAGCACTTTCCAACAAAGTTGAAAAGTGCTTATGCATTCAGTTTGTCTGGCCGACAGTCCGCGCTCTAACTTATTTAAATATACTCGGATTGCCATGA
Organism: Maratus speculifer; assembly: GCA_964019185.1. NCBI lineage: Eukaryota > Metazoa > Arthropoda > Arachnida > Araneae > Salticidae > Maratus > Maratus speculifer. The sequence goes on from OZ025290.1 coordinate 90,860,341, forward strand.
AATTTTAGGACGTTATTGAAGTTTATCCTAGCACGAACCCTATTGAAAATGAAGTTTCTACCATGATTAGTTTATCTACAGGGAGAATCAAAAGTTTCACATTACATTACGGCCTATGGGGGAAAATCGTTTCAAAGGAATTTTAAAGATGTTATACCCTGTCAAACATATTAAAATTTATGTTTTTACAAGGTGCATTAAAATATGCATTCTATAAAATATAAGGAGAAAATGTGGCTATTACTCATTTACAGGTTCACACAAAAGAATTCAATTAGATAATAATAAAAGTGGGAATTGTGTGTGACCTATTTTAAATATATTAAACTGTTTCATGTATAATAAAATTGATATATGTCAATGAGGCTTAGTATAAATTATACGATACTGCCTTCCCTAATATAAAGTACATAGTATTTACAGGGACACACAAAAGATTTCAAATAGTACATTCTCTCCGAAGTAGTGTATATGTATCTGATGATAGCTGATGGATGGATGAAATGCATTTTAATTACGATATGCGCATATAAGTTTCACTAAATTTATGCATACTATATTTCGTGTATAAATGCTATAGTTAATATACAGGGCTACCCAAAAGAGCTCGCCAACGTTACTGAATATGAGCATAAATTACTAAAAGGTGATTCTTAAATAAGTTATGCATTTTTATGCTGAACTGTATTAAATTTACTAAGAAAAGTTTGCAGAATATAGATAAAATGATATACAGGGCCACGCAAAGAATTGGGTACATGGAGTCTATGAATGATAATTTATGAGAAAGTGAATTCAGTTGTTTTAAGAGTATTTTAGTTTAAAATAAATTTTATCTTAACAATGATGTGTAATAAAGGTACCAGACAAACTACAAGGCTGAACAAAGTATTCAAGTATGTTTCCATCTATTTGTACAAATTGCTGAAAGAGAAATTTCAAGCTACTAGGCATTTTTGGCTGACAGATCAAATACCGGGCTGTTCAATAGTACTGGAATACATATTTGGCTATATTTAACTTTATATCCTTATTTACCTAAATAACGAAGTTGTGTTAAAGATTTCATGAAGCGTTGGAAAGTGCTTCATAATATATGCTTAATGCGTGATTTTTCTTATCTGTTTGAAAAAGTTTTGGTCCAGACCTAATTTTACTGACCAGGCGACTTCTAAGACAATTTCATACGACCTGGATCAAAACTAGAACTAAAAGCTTTAGGCCATGAAGACTAGGAATTAAACTATTTCCGGCTTTATGCAGAAAAAATAAATCAGGCCCGGCCCAATCATTCAGGAAGTAAAAGTAAGACCCGAATCCGGCCCAACCCGACTGGAGTGCCATGAATGAAGATAGTCACTAGCTCGACCTAAGGGCTGGGCCGGCTCGTGCAGATTTCTGTATTGAGCATTGTCGTGATGCCGTGATCATCATCTTTGCCATGTTTGGCAAGACTTTTTCATCTGATTGCCTCTCAGCCTTTACAAAACTTGTACGTGCAAAGGCCGTTAACAGTTTGTCCCGTTGGTACAAATTCATGGTACACCACATCTTCGTTACATTGTCTACATTAGCACTTGCTCCGCACAGTGGAATACAACAGGTGAAGCCGTATCCAAATAATTACATTTTCACCAGAGGGCGTTGGGATAGAGTTTATTGCACCGAATGAATATAAATCATCCTGTATGTTTTTAGATATCTATGATGCAATTTATATTACAAGAAATTTATTATTGAAAGATGATATTTGCGCAACACTGAAGTAAAAAGATTTATGTTGTAATACAGCTCATATTCAAAATATTAGAATAATTACCTTTTTTTTAGAAATTGAAAATATCGTTTGGTAATTTAATGTCTTTTAATGAAAATATGCAAACGATATTTTTATTAAGAACTTATTGTTGATTAAACTTACTTGTTATCTTAAATTTAATATCATTTTTGAAAAGATTAATTGCAAAAAAAATTATTTTGAAAAGTCAAAATATTAGAATATTTATTCAAGTGGTTCAAAATATTAGAATATTTCACATTAATTCTCCTTTAATTATTACCAATTCTTAACTGGTGGCATCATTGATTAAATTCAGACTATTTTATTTAAAATCAGTATTCTTTTTTGCAGTTTGTTTCTTTTTCGTCTTAAAATGGGCCGTGTGAGTGATATTCCTGAATCTACTAAACTTCGTATGGTTGATTTGTATCGCCACGGTAAAAATCAATGTTTTATAGCGAATTATTTACATTGTTCGCAATCGAGCGTTAGTAAAATACTAACACAATATTCAAAAATTGGAAAATTTCAAAATAATCGCCGAAATGGTGGCCGAAAACCAAAAACATCTGCTAGAGATGACAGGAAACTGAAGCGTATAGTTAAGAAGAACCGTTTTAAAAGTGTGCGATTCTTGCACCGAAAATGGAAGGAAGGAGGAGTTGAAGTTTCTACATCGACAACATTAAGACGTCTCCATAAATTTAAATTTGAATCTCGTGTACCGAAAACAAAACCTCTCATGACTGCAAGACAAAAGCGTATAAGATTGAATTGGTGTAAATCAAGACGTTTATGGAGCAATGAAGATTGGAAAAATATATTATTTAGTGATGAAAGTATGTTTTGTGTTTCATATGGTAATCAAGGTATTCGAGTTTGGAGAATGAAGCAAGAAGCATTTGATAAAGAATGCCTTAAACGTTCCGTAAAATTTGCTGCTAGTGTCATGGTTTGGGGTTGTATGAGTGCAGAAGGACCTGGAAAGTTATGCATCGTCTACGAAAAGGTTAACTCTCTGATATATCAAGAAATTTTAGAATATTACATGATTCCATCATCAGAAGATTTATTTGAAGATGATTTCATCTTTCAACAAGATTTAGCGTCCCCGCATGCCTCGGTGTCAACTAAGAATTGGTTCCGCCAACGCAACATTAAGGTACTTCCTTGGCCACCAAATTCACCAGATCTTAATCCCATCGAAAACTTATGGTGTATAATGAAGAAAAAACTTCAAGAAAATCCTCCTTCAAGTAAAACTGAGTTAGTGGCACGTATAAAGTCTGTTTGGGCTAATATTGATAGAAATGTTTGTAAACACCTTTATATAGTATGCAAGATCGATTGTACGCTGTTATGAAAGCTAAAGGGGATGCTACAAAATATTAACTACCATTTACTTCATATTCATAAGGTAATATTGTTGCGTAAAATAAAATATTCTAATATTTTGAACCAATCTAAATTTTATTCTAATATTCTGGTGTGTTTAAGGAAGCTGTATACCTAATTTATTGTGCTATATTTTATACTAGCGGCCTTCGCCCGCTACGCTGGTCGGTTTATCTAAAGAAATCTTGAAGAAGTAGTTAGATAAGGTTCAGACATACATTAAAAAAAAAAAAGCAAGTCGATCATTCAAAAAACGTTGGGAAATATCAAATATTTACTGTAATTTTTTAAGAAAAACAAAGTTTCGAAAAAAAAAATTAAATCGAAAAAAAAATTACACTGACATATTAATGCAAGGAAATTTTCCCAGAGAGAAAATTCGCCTTGAATACAATATTTCAAATTCTTTTAATTGCTTATAGGCGTTAATGCCAACATAGTGAAAAAAAATTCCATGCTGGGAATCGAACCCGGGCCATCAGTATGGCGCACTGACGTTCTACCGACTAAACCACATGGAACGACAGCCAGCTTGAAACTTTCTCATACTTAAGTAGACTGGCGAAAACATAACGATAGCGCGTTTTAAAATCGCACAGTGACATCTATTGGATTTTATATGTACTAAAAAACGTTATGTACTAAAAAACGTGAGCAGCGCACCTAATAGTTTCTTTTGTTTCTTTTTGTTACTTTTTTGTCTGTTGTCCGATTTTGATGAAACAAAGCCTATACACTGCCCGGGAGTGTGCATTCTTCATTAGTGAAAACCGCATAAAAATCCATTCAGTAGTTACGAAGATAACCTCGAACAAACAGACAGACAGACAGACAGACAAAAAATTCAAAAAAATTTTTTTTGTGTTTCATTGGTTTTCTTTTATCGCCCTGACTCCATTTTTGTCAATTATCTTCAATGTACAGACACACCGGGTCCTACTGTTTTATTATATGTATAGATTTTATAAATGTTAAAATCTTATCTAAACATTCCAGATTTAATTTATAAGAAATTTAATTGCATTTACTTAGTATAAAAAATAAATAAATGACAAATAATTTTTTCTTATTACTTTTTCTCAATTATTCTAATATTTTGAATATGAGCTGTATTCGATAGATGAGAAATGAACGAAAAATTTTTTTTTAATTCATTTCATTCACTCAGGAATGTATTTTTAATTCATTTCACATCACGTATTTTTAGATGCTGTAATTAACGCTCATTGTTTACACTTTTAAGCAATGAATTCGTTGGCAGCGCCATTTAAAATAATGCAATATTTTGGATAAATTCTAAAGAATTGCAGATATATACGATTTCCACACTATATACTTCTAGACACTGTACCTTAGTGCACACGCAATGGGCATCGTTTTTGTTTTGGATTTGACATGGCTCGATTTCTTTGCCGATGAAAGGATGCTGTGTGTCCTTTTGTGTCCAAGGTGCTGTGTTCGAACCCAATCGCGGCCGTCGGCCTAACCTCTCGGAGTTTTCCGTGGTTACCTTGAAACCTTGGATTTCCTTGCGTAAATAGGGGTTAGGTTCCCATAGAAAGATCCCCACAGGGGGCATCCTCCCCCTTTAGGGCCTATATCCCAAGTGTAGATAATTGGCCATCATAAATACAAACAAACCTTCTGTGCCCAAAGTATAATGGTAGTAAACAAAAATTCTATTGTGGTATTAAAAAGTTACAACTAAATTTTGTTAACTTTTTGATTGCCCCTTGTATATATATATATATATTAGTACATTCGTTTATTTAAATAATTAAAAGTTTACATATAATATAGTTAACCACATTTAATTCAACATTACTTGTAAATAAGCACTTTCCTATGAACAGTAAAAAACAAACTGTGCATTTTATATTTGTTTCTTTAAGTAGATGCATTATTTTATGTGTATATAATATTAAGTGTATCTGTTAATAGCAAGTAGCAAGAATAATTTCAACTGTAAGACACATGAAAAATAATTTTGGTCAAAATTTTGCTTCAAATACACTATCTTACGTCATGTGACTTCATTTTTCTTCTTGTCGAAAATATCTTATTACTTTTGTTTATTTGGAGCAAAAGTAATGGGTAATATGAAATGAACTGACTGAATTCGCTTTCAAAACCACGAAATCCTAAATTAGCATCAGCTTGCTAATGAATAGTAATTACACAGATTGGTGATTTCGAACGAGATTTCTATTTTAACCAGTTGAAATTGATACGAGTTTCATAACACGAAATGTTGAAACGACACGACGCTATTACCTTCCTCGGTTTTAAAATTCGATTTGTTCGCTTGGAATACGAATGAGAGAAATTTCCATAATTCAAAATACGTTGGAATAGGAGGACGTTTACTGCTGGAGTGTAAATGCTCGCTTGTTTCTTACTTCTAGTTGAAATATATCTTTCTTCGGTTTTGCAGCGTCATTCGGCAGAAAAATTTCTAAAATGATAGAGAACGCTGCAGCTGGTATTTTATTTCAGTTTTCACTTGTGAACAGCGGGAGATGTGTATGAAAAAAATATTTTTTCCTTGACATTGAAATATTCTTTGTTTGCAAAATTACACTTTGTGAGGAATTTATTTAAAGGAAATACCAAATACATTTTATAATTTACCAATTTTTGGTGGTTTTTCTTAAATAATTTTCTAGCGTCTAGTTTTTAATATGGGACATAACAATATGCATTTGTTTTCTAAGTAGGGAGTAAAATAAATATTTTAAAAATGTAAGGCTCAAATAAAATATGCAAAACTCCTAAGAAAATAACAGCATCATCATAATTGTATCTCTACCCCCCCCCCCCCCCCAAAAAAAAAAAAAAAAAAAAAAAATTAGTAATTAGTATTAGATTAATTTTTAAACACGTTTATTCAATCTGTAAATTATAGTAATCCCGAGAGCAGAATCGGCGCAACGCTGCGAAGCACGTCGCAGACTCTTGGGAAAGTCTGCAGACTATTTTTCAACTGTTAAAAAATTAGCAAAAAATTTCGGTCCTAAATCCGAAAATTCGGACATAAAATGTATCGCGAATTTCGACAAATAGTCGTCGAAAAGAAATCAATTTCGTCATAGATCGCGAAAAATAAGCGAAATTTCGTCCAAAAATTGCGAAAAGATGGCAAATTTCTTCAAAAGATCGCGAAAAAATGGTAAGGTTCTTCAAAACATCGCAAAAACACGGCAAATTTTTTCAAAAAATAACGAAAAAGCGGCAGTTTTCGTCTAAAAATCACGAAAAAAACGGCAAATTTTCTAAATAAATTGCGTTAAAAAAAATCCCAGAAAATTTGTTTAAAATATCATGAAAAAAAAAGACAAATCTCTTCAAAAAATCGTGAAAAAAAAACGACAGTTTTCGTGAAAATATCGCGCAAAAAAAGGCACTCTTCATAAAAAGTTCACGTAACAACGGCGAATTTCTTCAAAAAATCGCGAAAAAACGGCAAGTTTTATCCAAAAATTCCGAATAAACTAAATATTTCTTCAAAAACGCGAAAAATGGCAATTTTCGTTAAAAATTACGAAAAAAACTGCAAATTTCTTATAAAAATCACGAAACACGACAAATTTCTTCAAAAGGTCGCGAAAAAACGGCAAATTTCTTTAAGAGATCGCGGAAAAAAGATAAACTTATTCAAGAGATCGCGACAAAACGGCAGTTTTCGTCAAAAGATCACGTTAAATCAGCACCTTCAAAATATCGCGAAAAAACGGCAAATTTCTTCAAAAGATCGCGAAAAAACGGCAAATTTCTTCAAAAGATCGCGAAAAAACAGCAAATTTCTTCAAGAGGTCGCGAAAAAACGGCAAATTTCTTCAAGAGATCACGAAAAAACGGCAAATTTCTTCAAGAGATCACGAAAAAAGCCTCTTGCGTCAAAACATCGTAAAAAAACGGCAAATTTCTTCAAGAGATCGCGACAAAAAGGCAGTTTTCTTCAAAAGATCACGATAAATCGGCAAGTTTTTTCAAAAGATCGATAAAAACCGGCAAATTTCTTCAAAAGATCGCAAAAAAAAACAGCAGTTTTCGTCAAAAGATCGGAAAAAGCGTCAAATCTTGACAAATAAGCGCGAAAAAAAGGAAAATTTTGTCAAAAGATCGCGAAAAATGAAATCTCGTCAAGAGATAGTGAAAAACCCGCACATTTTGTCAAATGGGAGCCCCACCCCCCTCTTTCGGACAATGTATGAGGTGTTAAAAATTCTGAGAACAAAGGCAACTTCTTTTTAAAAGTACTTTTCTTTTATGTCTATCACAAATATTTGGGAGATTAGGGTGCATATAATGTAATTTCAGGCATGAGATTCTTCCGCGGTTTTCAGTTTTTTTATCATTTTCCGCTTTTCCGTCTTCAAAAAACCGCAGAAAAAACGAAATTTTCGGCGAAATATCGCGGAATAAAAATGCGATTTTCGTCAAAAGATCGCTAGAAAAACATGGTTTTTGTCAAGACATTGTGAGAAAAACACCGATTCCATCAAAAAATCGTCAGAAAAACAGAGTTTCGTCGAAAAAACGCGCAAAAAAACTTCATTTTCGTCAAAAGATGGCGGGAAAAATGAGATTTTCGTCGAAAGGTCATGAAAAAAGGCTATTTTTGGTCAAAATGTCGTGTGAATGACGAGATTTTCGTCAAGACAACGCGATAAAAACGCGGATTCTGTCAAAATATCGCAAGAAAACGCGGGTTCCGACAAAATATCGCGAGAAAAACGCGGGTTCCGACAAAATATCGCGAGGAAAACGCGGATTCCATCGAGACACCGCGAGAAAAACGCGGTTTCCGACAAAATATCGCGAGATAAACCCGGTTTCCGACAAAATATCGCGAGAAAAACGCGGATTTCGACAAAATATCGCGAGAAAATCGCGCATTCCGTCTAAAAATCGCGAAAAAACCGTGATTTTCGTCAAAATATCGCGCAAAAAATGAGCTTTTCGCCTATAGATCGCGGAAAAAAAGGACATTTTCAGCAAAAGATCGCGGAAAAATGCAAATTTCGTGAAAGAATCGCGGTAAAAAAAACAATAGTGTCAAAGGATTGGTGAAAAAATACTAATTTTGTAAAAGAATTGCAGAAAATATTTGCTCTAACATTGTTTTCGGCTTTTTTTTTAATTGAATTTCAAATTAAACATTAGCTTGCCATGTTTGTTAATTGTTGTTTTAAGTGAAAACATGTTAAAATTTAAATTGGACAACTAGCTAAGATTTCTGTGTAAAACATTGCATCAGAAGTATGAACTTAAAATGGAGACTAATTTCAGAACTACTTATAATATTTTCACTCTGACCTTTTCTCCCCCAGAAATAAAATAAATAAAACAAAACAGGATTTAAGTAAAAGTATTGACAATTCTGTTTTGAATAAAATAAGTTTTTTAATTGTCTTACACGCGCGCTATTTCAAAATAATTTCTCATTTTCCAGTTCACGCGCTTTTCCTCTTTTTTTTAACTTTTTGCAATCCCATGCCTGTGTAATGCGGGGGATTGGTCTGCAGACTGTTTTTTAAGTTTTTACTTGTGTTGCAGACTGCAGAAAAAAAATCCGCTGCTGGGGATAGTAATTAGTAATTTTTGTTTCTGTGATTTCAAATATTATTCAAGGAGCAATTTTTTAGGATCCAAATATGTTTTATTTAATAAAAAATACATTGAGGCAATCTCTTTACATAGAATGCAAGTCTGTGGGTGACCCTCACATTTCCGATGAAGTGCCTCATTATCGTGGCTATCATCCGATGCCGTGATCAGATTACCGATAAAAACAAACGAATATTTATAATATTGTGTCTAATTTGAAAATTTCAAATACATTTACATTTATGATTAATTTTACAATTGTAAACAATGCATAATCAGTGACAAAAATTTTTAAAAACTTTCCCATATTGAATATTTTAACTCCTGTAATATTAATATGCCTTTGAAGTTATTTGTCTATGAACCAATAAAAATTTTTAATTTAAAAGCAAAGTCTTAGAAAACTCAACTGACGCAACTCTATTTTCGGTACTTTAATGTTAATTAGGGACAAATCTCGTCAATAGTAGTTATTTTTTCACGTATATGATATAGCAACCATGCTTTGAAGTCGAAATAAAATTCTATTTATTATTATTATTATTATGTATTTTAACCCTTTCGGGTCTGGTGTACCATTAATAGTACATGTCATTTAATGGAGTTTTACTTTATTTTAAGAAATAATTTTGCTACTTTTTACATACAGTAATCTTAGTATATGTCTATGCATTTACTATATGACTTCATTTATGTTTAGGCTTTTAATAATAATTACTATTATTATTTACTTAATTCTCTTTGTGGCGTTTGCAATTCTTTTATTTTAAACATATATTTCACTCTTTAAATTTAAAGTTACTTTCCTAAAATAATCACGTGTAATAAAGCGCAAAAAGTATTAAAAAGTTGTAATATAAGTTAAATCTTTTTGTAATGCAATATTTTCTATACATTTCTAATAATTCTTCCTTAGTGTATTGTCACATAAATATAAATTGAATAGTACGGAAAACAACCAACATTCGTTATGTTTCAGACAGTAAAACATTCGTTAAACACTATTTAAGGTATTTGGATAGCTAGTGTTAAATTACTTTTACGTTAATAACATTTTTTTCTAAAAATTGAATAAAAAAAATCGGATGCGAAAAAGATTATAGAAATGATTTGTGTATTTTAACTCAATGCAATATATGCATTGCATATTTTGAATGATTTTATTTTTAAATAAAAATTAGACCTTTTTAAAATGAAGCAGTGAAAGGTTTTTATTTTAAGGGAAATTAATACAATATGAAATGATGTCCATGGAACAATATTTGACAATCACATCGCCAAGCTAACGTAAAAGTACGCTATTTTCTAAGCATTAATGTATAAATGTAATCTTTAATTTGTTTGTTTCGGGTGTATATATATATATATATATATATTGAAAAAATGGATTTGTTAAATCATTAATCTAATTTTTTTCATGTGTGTGTGTTAACTTAATTACTTTTCAACATTGTCTAATTTTAAATTTTACCCGTTGAATAGGTTGTACTTTCAAATGTAAAATATTTGAAAACTGTATTTCAATTTACTGACTTTTTATGATATTTAAACCAAATAGCTCGTTACGGAACAATAGTATACGAATATTTTTTATCAATTATTTCAAATTTTAAGGGAAAACAACGATTTCTACTAGTCTTTTCATATCAGTACTCACCGTCAGGGCGGTGTTTACACTAGTAATTAATAATTTTTAAACCTGTGCGAGTCTTTCTCACTGAATCTTTAAATTTATTTCCTAATACATTTTTATTGGTTTATAATTAACTGTAATTTTTTAATCAAACTTTGAGGTCTTTGCCCCCTACGAACTACGTTCACTAACCTCCGTTCAGACTTTAAAAATTCATTAATTTAATCGGCTTTAGAAAGATTACTTTAGAAAATAGCCACTGATTTTTAAATTATAATTCATTCTCCCTGTAAACGGGTTTCCATTCGTATCTCTTTTACTGGGGAATTATAGAGCCGAATCAGCTGCTATTAATTGCGATTTTCTGTTGAACTCTCTGTCTGTTACAGAGTCCGTACACAAAAACTATACAAGTCAGAGCGTTCAGTTTTTGTGTGAATACCTCTTGTCACACAACAAATCATAAAAGTTTGAAAAAGACTATTGTTTTAATTTAAATATTTATTTTAATATCATTCAGTTCATGTTTTTTTGTTGTTTTCTCTTCTAATTGTTTCCAAAGTTTAAATAGATATAAAAATTATTATGTATCTAACATAAATTAATGTATTAATTAAATCACGTGAAAAACGTGCATTTGTTTTTATTTTGGTAATTAATTCCAGAATTATATTTTTTGCCACGGAAAACCACGTAACACGGAAAGAAAAAGAGCTAATTTTTATGTTATTTTATTTTATTTTATTATTATTATTATTATTATTATTTTTACTAGGATTTGATAATCCATTACAAATTTTTTAATTATTGACTTTACAAATTTGGTACTTCCGCATGCGGATGTATTTCATGTGCTGATTCATAAAATCTAAATAATAATTAAAAAGAGCGAGACCACAACTTAGAAAAACTAAATCATCGCTTTTACACTTTGACATAGTTTATAACACATAATACAAATTTTATAAATTGTAAATAGAATTTTTGTTGGGTTAAGGGCATTGTTGTCTTTTTTATCTTTCGATAAGTGTGTTTATTGCAATTTGAATGCGTTTATTATTATTATTTCTTAACATTAAATACTTGTAAAAGTGAAAAATTCAGTCCGAGGAGGGGTTATTTTCCAAATTTTGTTAAATTTGGGAAAATTAAAGAATCAATCGCTTTAAACTTTAACATATAGTTTATAACACATAATAAAAATAAGGATAAAAAAATTTGAAAGAGATATTAAACGAAACCCTCTGTGCGATCTGTGATCATTCTTACCCTCTTGTTTTTCCATTGACCATAATGTAACTGAATACTTTTTATTGTCCCTGTAATTGAACTATACATCTGATTTTCATAAAATTTTAAATGATTTGACAAAATTATATAATAATTATTTATTTTAAATTTCAAGCCATTCGGCTGGATAGTTTCTTGCATTGTTACATGCGGACGGACGGACGGACTGAACGACGATTATAGGTGCTCTGTATTTATACAATTACGAACGCGTCTAAAAATGAATGCTGACTGCAGAAATAATATATATGATGTTCTTTAGACAAATGTAAATTTTTATCATCTTAAAGAAGGCAACAGAAAAAAAAAATCTTTCAATTTATCAGCTATAACTTGTAGACTAGCTGGAAAAATTATTGTCTTAAAATGCTTGTGCACTTTGCTGCCCCATTAAAAACATTTCTTCACTTTTCCTAACAACACAGAATATTTTTAAACACTCTTAGGACATTAAAAACGTTTTTTCAACCTTAATAGTGAATGAACATATTTTTTTTCCCTAGATGGTTTTAATTCCTCTTTTTGTTTTTGTCGTCTTTTTTATCGCGCTTTCTCCCCTTTTTTCTTTTCTTTCTTTTTTTTTATCTATACCCGCGTATAATATTTGTGTTTTTATGTCCTTTGTTAAAAAGCAGTATAGTTAGAATATTTTTTTGTTTTTAAGAATGGAAATGGCTTAGATGAAATGTTTGTTATGAGGTATAAAAATTGAAGCACATATATTTTATGCTCTTGGCACCCGCAAAAAAATAAGAGCGACATATTAAGAACTATTAATTTAGCAATATCTGTAAGCATTATTATATAAATGCTTAGAATATGATAATATCCCAAATATTTATTTCATAGGGGAAAGTACTTTTATGTTGTATGGTCTTAAAAGTTTAAAGCTAATTTTTAGCTCTTTATTTTTACTTTTCTGTTGTTGTGGGACAAATAAAGAAAATGGCTATTTTCAAAATATTTTTACAGTTTCTTATTACGAAAGGATTTGCTAATAGCATAGAATATGCTTGAATAACATAAGAAATGAATAAATGTTTTTTAATTCTACCTATTTTCTTGAACATGGATGGAATGAACTTATGTTCATGGGTCATTAGAATCGGAAAAAACCGTGTTATGATATTAAAAAATATAGAAAGTTTCACTAACGCTGTATCAGTTAAAATTCAGACGAATATGCGAACGCATTTCGCATAAATCTTACTGAATTAGCAGAAAGTTTTAGAAAACTTCCGGGACACATTTCAAAATAATTTTTATTTATTGAGTTAAAATTTTGAAATTTTTTTTAATAATAATTAATCATATAAATTATAAACAAAATTACATTGTAAAATTTCTCATAATTTAAAAAATACTAGCGGCACCCGTCGAAATTCGACGGAAAAGAATATGTATTAGATATGATATACATCAGTCTTATACACACAAAAAGATACTCGGCGAAATAAACAATTGCCATCTCTTAAAATAGGGATAACATAACGTTCCGTGATAAAGATACACAAAGTTCAGAAAATAACAAAAATAAGGAAAATAATTCATAAAGTATTATGTTGTGCTTAACTTCAGCTACAAATCTTTTTAATGTGGTTTCTAGAGCCCTAAACATTATTTAAAAGCCAAATTATTGAGGAAGTTAACATAATATAATACCTCAGGAAACGAATTCAAAAATATCTGCATAGTTCATTTTTTCTTTGTTTAAACATCGCTTGATAACTGTACAATAATTATAATATCAACGAAACATTTTAATTATAATAGAAACAGGGAGTATTAAACTGCATAATCAACCCACAACACATTTACAGCATTTGCAATAAATTCAATTTATTTATTCGTTTGTAGCCTCCATGAACTTGTCAAAATTAATTTTATTGTCATGACAACGAAGAGAAAATCGATATCTTTGTTATTAAAAACAATAAAAATTTTGTATTTGTTATTAATATGTAGAAAACGTTTTATTTATTTTTATTTTAAATAATAACTTCATGCAACGAAATGATTTTAATTAATTTTTGATATTATGTAAAATAGATATATCGTAATACCGACATATCACAGGTTTTATTCTTTTTTTCTAATATGACATCATTTACACCTTCAGAAATACGCATCTTTTCTGAAATAAAAGCGTGATTTTCGCAGTTATTTAAAAATTCTTTAGTTTAATAAAATATTTATTATATTATTATTCATTATATATCATAAAATATTTATTATAATTATATGAAAATGGCGCAATTTATACAAATATTTTCGTTTGCGCATACCAAGGACCTTTAAATAAATAGAAGAAGTTCTGTTTATTTAAATGCAGGAATAAAAGTCACTGAACATGACATCATCACTGACACAGCTATAACAATATATATTATATTCATAGAACAAATTTATCTGGTCCCTGAATGATGACATTATCTCCATCGAAAAAATTTCGCTCTTTAGATATCATATTTTATTAAAGTTTATTTTCTGCTGTTTTATTTACGTAAAACTTAATAATATTATTCAGCAAATAATTTGTGAATTGTACCGCGATAAGTGAATAATTATGCACAATCATTTTATTAGGATTGAATTTTACGAAAACCGTTATTTTTTTTTTCTTTGAAATGCGATGATACATTCAACAATGAGTTCCAGGTCCTGATTGGTGGAAAGCAATAAAGCAAAATAAATTTTTATTATAGAGAGAAAAGTTTAACCTGTTGCCACTGTTTTGAAGAAATGTCATGAAAAAGCATTTAAAATTAAAAATAAAATATAAAAATTGAAATAATTAAAAAATTAGCCAGAATGGGCACATCTACACATGAACAGCTTTCATTTTAAAAAATAATTATTAAAATCGGGCCAGTAGAAAGCTCAGGGCTGATGACTAAAAAAACAGCCAGGTGTTTTAAATATATAGATATATATTAAAAGTAACGTATTTAAAAATCATTATAACTGGAAATACCATTTGTAGAATTTCAATGTTATCTTCGTGGCTCCAAGTTTTCTGTCCTCAGACGGAATTCAGCCTTTTAAAAATTCCCGAGGACGGAAGCGGGACAGAAAAATCTCCGTCGACGAAAAATGATTGCGAAAAAGACGCAGTTTTCGTCAAGACTGCGAATAAAACATGATTTTTGTCAAATGATGAAAGAAAAAAGCGCCATTTATGTCAAAAGATGGCAAAAAAAGACGCGTTTTTCTTCAAAAGATTGCGGAATAAATGCGATTCCTGTCAAAGGATTGCAAAATGAAAAGACGCTATTTACGTCGAAGAATTGCAAAAAAGATGCTATTTACGTCGAAGGATTACAAAAAAGACGCTATTTACGTCGAAGGATTGCAAAAAAAGTCGCTTTTTACGTCGAAGGATTGCAAAAAAGATGCCAAGAGCAGAAAATAAAAATGTTCTACAATTTTTATAACTCATAACAAACATTTCATCTAAGCAATTTCAATTCTTAAAAACAAAAATTTTCGTCGAATGATCGCGAAATAGACTCTATTTCCGTCGAAGCATTGCGAAAAAGACGAGGTGTCACTCAAAGAATGCGAAATAGATGCGGTCTCTGTCAAAGAATCGCAAAAAAAGATACGATTTTCGTTAAATGATCGCAGCGCAAAAAAAAAGGTCAACTGATAGCGGAAAATACGCTACTTCTGCCAGAATCGCGAAGAAAACGGGATTTTTGTAAAAGGATCTAGGAAAAGACGTGAATTTTGTCAAAAAATCGTGGGAAAGACGCAATTTTTGCCAAAAAAATCGCGAAAAAATCCGGAATTTTTGTCAAAAGATTGCAAAAACACGCAATTATTGTCAAAGAATGGCAAAAAAAACTCATTTTTTGTCAAAGGGTTGCGAAACACACGCGATTTTTGTCAAAACATTTCGAAAGATACGCGATTTTTTTTTTTTCAAAGGTTTGCGAAAGTGATTGGATTTCTGTTAAAAGATCGCGAAAAAGGCGTGATTTCTGACAAAGGATCACGGGAAAAGACGCGAATTACGTCAAAAGATCGAGGGTAAAAACGAATTTCATCAAAAGATCATAGATGAAATGCGAATTATGCACGTGCGTGTAGGTTCACTGGGGTGAGGAGGGTGATTCAAAATATTTTCAGTCCTGGCCAAATTTCAAACTTACCACCTATGTTCGCGACAAATCGTCATCTAAGAATAATAAGGTTCTATGTGTATTTTTGAAAAAATTGACTTATCGATATAAAAAGGTTCTATTTGTATTTATAAAGGCATTTTTGCACCAAAATGATGTTATATATAATTTACATATGACATTACAATTATATTATAACATTATTGAAATCCAAAAATGCCTTCATATATTTAAACAGAATATTTCTATATCGATAAGTCATTTTTTTTTTCAAGAACTTTGTTATTCTCTGGTGACGAAATGTCCATGTACATTTTTTTTTCACCATTTTTTTAAACTAAATACCGCGGTCTAATTTAATCTCAGTAGTGCTGAGATTGAATTAGGTAAAAAATTGCAGTAACTATTACTGATACGAAAAATGAAACATAGTACCGAACATAAAGATCTTTTAGCTATACAAATTTGTCGAATATTTAAATAAGTAAATTACGAAGTAAGCAAAAAAGAAACGGAAAAAAGAATACTGCCCAGTTAAACTGATGGCATTGAGCTCACAGGCTACAAATACTAATTGTACATTAAAGCCTTATATTTTCAAGGGTTAATTCCGTTCGAAAAAAAATTAAGAAGGGGAAACAGCTCTCCCCTTTCCTCTTTTTTTATACTTAATCATTGAAACTCCTATACTATCAAAGACATGCTTTATCATATAAAAAATCTATATCCAAAATTCAGAGCAAATGAGATAATTCTTAATAAAAACCCATTTAGCATTTATATAATTTAAAAGGAGTTATCCCCCTCTTTTATACTTAACCATTAAACTTCCAAAACTATTCAGAGATTTGAACGAAATCTGACAATTCTGCTTGAAAAACCCATTTATATAAATTAAGGGGGGGGGGGCATTAGAACCCCTGTTCCCCTTATTTATACTTATTCAATGAACACCTAATAACAGTCACGGAATCGCCTCATCAGAATGATCCTAATCTAAATTTTGAACGAAAATTAATTCTGCATGAAAATCCCATTTATATCAACTAACGGGGGGGGGGCATTAGAGCCCCTGTTCCCCCTATTTATACTTATTCAATGAACACCTAATAACAGTCACGGAATCGCCTCATCAGAATGATCCTAATCTAAATTTTGAACGAAAACTTAATTCTGCATGAAAATCCCATTTATATCAACTAACGGGGGGGGGGGCATTAGAACCCCTGTTCCCCCTATTTATACTTATTCAATGAACACCTAATAACAGTCACGGAATCGCCTCATCAGAATGATCCTAATCTAAATTTTGAAAACTTAATTCTGCATGAAAATCCCATCTATATCAACTAACGGGGGGCATGAGCCCCCCGTTCCCCCTCTTATACATATCGAATGAACTCCAAAAACTAATCAGGGAAGCGCCTTGTCAGGATATACCTACATACAAAATTTCAAGTGGATCGGATATTTTTATCATGAGTTATCGCGTTACGTACATACGAACATACATACAGAACGGACGGGCACATAAGCTCTCAGGCTATGATAGCCTGTGAGCTAAAAAAGAAAAATTTATAGCTGAATTTACAATGTTGTTTTAAATTTATTATAATATTTGTTGTATTTTAAATATCAAATGATATAGATTTTTAGTTTCAAATGTATGTTATTTTCATTTTCAGAGGTAAATTTAAATTTTGTTGTTATTAATCTATCAATGTATTCTTTTTTGCTGTATATTCGAATTTCTAAAAATTTCGTGAATTGTTGGTCATGGAATTGTGGGAAATATGGCCTGGAAAAGTCAGGGAATTTGGTTGTTCAAATAGAGTATGAATTATATTCACGAAATTGAATTATATTCATCCTGTATTATTATTCACGAAACTGTTGGTTTCGGAGTTTATAATATTAGACGTTTAAAAGCAGAAATATGAGAAGTTTACAGAGTTGATACGGGTAAGGAAATTTCCAGACCACGAAATTCTTTGGTACCAGTATTTTCTTAAAGAAAATCTCTTCTTAAATAGAGTGAAGTTTCATGTTTTTATACTTCATTTATTTTTCTATTAAAAAATATATATATATACCGATGTTTAATCTGTAAAATTTCTTGAAACGTGGCAACCCTGGTTTATTTCCCCCCATGTAACTAGACGGGCGCTTCGATCCTCATCGTATTACCATTGCGCTGCATGACATGGATCTATCTTGTACGCTAATCTATGCGGTAGATTAGTTTCCTGTCCACCGTTTCCATGATTTTACTTGTGGGACTACGATGGTTTGCTGAGTTCATCATCGTAATCATTTGCAACATTAGAATCAGTTAAAAGAAAATCAACTATCTGAATTGTCTCGATATCTTTTTCTGTTTTCCAATGCTGTATCCACATTTTCTCCGCTCTCTATGAACCGATATTGTCCACGCCCTCCATACTTACCAAATTCTTATTGCTTAAAAAAAAAAAATCCAGCTTTGACTACATTGTTACCAATGGTCTGATTTGTTACATCATAGTTTCATGCTTTGGAAAAACTTCTGATATGCTTTCCTGTAACACTAATCGTCATACAATATGTTTAAAAGAAATGTTCCGAAAAAATTTTGAGAAAAATGAAGAAAATAAAATTATATCACAAGAAGATTTCATTAGAGAATTCGCTTCCCTATGATTATTTTACAAAGATATTCCTAAAAAAAAATGGCTGCAATTAAATGCAATTGCTAAAGAAATTCGCAAAATAGATTTGTTAAATAGGATCCGACCTATGTTTAAAATGACGGGAATCTCGAATAACTTTTGGAAAACATCGGCTAAAAGCGATAAAATTATTTAATTTTTGCTTTTTGTCCTTGCTTTCCGAAGTTTTCCTTTTATCATTTATTTGTTTAAGTAGAAAGTTTAAAAAAAAAAAAAAAAAAAAAAAAAAAAAAAAATTACATTTTTTATTTGTATGTCTATCGTTTGATGAAATTTCAATCATACTTACTTAGTTTTAGAATGATCTATTTATATAGAAAATGAACCAATTTATAAATCTCTCTGATTTGCATATATTTTACAGTTAATTTAAAAACTTCAACAAACAGACGTTATATTTGGCATTATAATTATTTGACCATTTTCTTTTTGGGTGTGGTTTAGTTTTACCTGTGTCATTGGTCTTGCTTAGTAAGTGTCGGCAGGAAAACAAAGGGTTTGGCGCTATATATACATATATAATGCCGTAACTTACACGTAATTAAATCTGTGTTGAAAATATCATTTTCAAAGAAGAAGAAAAGGGTTTTTTGACTTCTTTGAACTGTTTCACTCGTATTTTGAAATTTTGTTCAGCATTTTTTTCTTATCTCGTAGATTTTTATTTTGCTGAAAATTGGTAATTATATTTTATATTTTATGTAACTTCTGCACAGAATCTTATATTTTACATGAAAGCAGTACACTGTAAAAAAAAGACAAATTTTTCTTATCTAAAAAAATGTACAATGATCACGAATGCAAATATATAACTTCTGGGGAGCATCCAATATTCCGAAAAGCGTTTCTTTATCATTCGAAACCATAGAAAGCAATTTATTTATTTTCCAAATTTAAAGAAATTTTTTTAAATAAATTTTTATTATTTTTTCGCAAGTTTCGAAAGCATATTTCCTTGTAGCTTTTACAATGCAACAATCAGTTTTCTGTACCCGGAAAATCGGTTTTTCGTATCCTATCAATTATCAAGTAAACATTTTCAGCTGCATAACTGAGTTTATGTATGCAGTTGTTAAAAAAAAAATCAATGTTAATTATATTAATTCAGTATGTTTGTCCGTTAAACATGCTTTCTGAATATCAAAATGAAAATTGATATTGTCCGAAAAAGAGAGATACCGATTTAAGAAAACTGATTATGCCGCTGTAATAGGTACTCAAAAAAGATTTTTCAAAAATAACGAGCATCTTATAAAAATTTATTTTTATCGATTCTTGTTTAAATTTCGAAAATAACTAGTTTTCTAAGGTTTGTAAAGGCAAAGAAATGCTTTTCGGAATCTTCGATGACACGGAAGAGGTTATTGTAAATTTTTGTGCTTGATTATAATACATTTTAGTAGATTAAGAAACACCCGTCTTTTTACTTTTTTTTTTCTTTTTAGAGTATAGTACTCACTACGCTGCTTTCGAGCTCATTTTATCTTGCCCTGCAAGTTGGTCGCTTAGTTAAAATTAATAAATACAGACAGATATGTATTTTCTGAATTATGCATTTGTTTTAGACCTCACAATTGTTTTTAAAATCTAATGCAATAAAATTAAGCCTAAGACTTCTGTATATTTTTTCTAACTAACAACCATGATGCTGGTATAAAGTATTACAATTCTTAACTGTAGCATTTTAAGTCATCTTCAGGGATCACCATATTAATTAACCTTCTATTAACTATTCCCCACTATTACATCTATTTACTAACGAACTTTATCTGTCACACGTTATTACTAAATCGTTAACATCAAAACAATTAAAAATTAATATTCAAACACATTACAATTCAAATTAATATTTACGTATTGGTAACTATCTATGTTGTGAAGGACAAGCGAAGTCGTGCGTGACGCTGACGTCATTTTGCGAATGGCAACACTTCACAATTGTAATTAAATTTCGCGTTAACATTTTTTTTTTTTTTTTTTTTTTTTTTAACTGAAGTTTTTTAACTTTTAAACATGGCGCATTTTCAATTTTTACGCTGTCGAATAAGAAAAAAATGTGCTTTCAAATTCAATTTGTTTAAAAACAATATCATAATTTGTTTGAAAACTATACGAAAAATTTACATATTTTTTATGGTTTTAATAGCTCACAGGCTACCTAGGCCTCAAAGCTTTTGTACCCGCCCGTTCTGTCTGTGTGTATGTATGTATGTAACGCAATAACTCGTGATAAAAATAAGATATACTTGAAATTTCGGATATAATTTTTATTTTGATAAAAAAGGCGTCTGATTAGTTCTTGGAGTTCATTCGATAAGTGAAAAGGAGGAGAACAGGGGCTAATACCTCTCCCATTAATTTATATAAAAAGGTTTTTCATGCAGAATTATCAGATTTCATTCAAATTTTATATATAGGATCATTACGATGATGAGTTTCCATGATTTGTTTTGCGAGTTCATTAGATAAGTATAAAGGTAGGAAATGGGGGGTAACCCCCTTCGTTCTTAAGTGAATGGGGTTTTTATGCAGAATTTACCATCTTGCTTCAAATTTTGGCTTTAGGTTAATTCTGATAAGGCGCTTTCTTGTTTTGTTTTGGGAATTTATTGGATAAGTATAAAAGGGGGGGGGGGGGGATCCCTTTAAATTTAAGTAAATGGTTTGTCATGCAGAATTAATCGATTTGCTTCAATTTTTGAATTCAGGTTCATAGTGATAAGACGCTTTCTTGATTAGCTGTGGGCTTCTTTTGTTATGTATAAAGGGGGTAGGGGCTATTACCCCCCTTAAATTAGATAAAAGGGGTTATGCAAAATTATCCGATTTGCTTTAAATTTTGGATGCAAGTTTTTTCTGATAAAGTTAATCTCTGAATAGTTTAGTAGGTTTTATAATTAATATAAAGGAAGTTACAGGGAATAACTTCTCTTAAATTACATAAATGAGTTTTTATGCAGAATTTTCAGACTTACTTCGAATTTTGGATATAGGTTTATTATATGATAAGTCGTATTCCTGATTAGTTTTGGGATTCAATGATTAAGCATAAAGAGGGGGAATTGGGAGCCTAATTTCCCCCTTAGTTTTTTTTTTTTTTTTTTTTTTCGATGGGCATTATTTTTCGAAAATATAAGGCTGTATTATACAATTAGTATGCTTGGCATGTGAGCTCAATGCCATCAGTTTAACAAACTAATATTATTTTTTATTAAAATAATTTTCAAGGATGATTTTTATCCTAAAATCTATGGCAGGCTGACAGGTGGTTACGAAAGATAAAACCATTTGTACTTGAATTTATGTACATAATTCAGCATTTATTTCGGTTATATTCCATAAATCCACTTCATCAATAAATTAATAAAATATAAATAAAACACAAATTTAAGACAAAATCAAATAATGAACTTTCTCAGAATACACAAAGCTTTGCGATCTTTGCCGATTTCTTCTTCAATTAATTCCTACTGTCACGAAACCAATTTTTAAAAAAGTATCGCTTTTAATAAATTTTAACTCTTTTTTGAATAAATAATTGCTTTTTTATATATAAACAATTTTTGGCATCTTGCTAAAAAAAATCTGAAAAAGGTATACATTAAATGTAAAAAATATATTAATATCTAGTTTTAAAAATATTTTCATCTATATTTTGTAATATGCCAAACCGGATTGAAATTCTTAAATTTGAGATTTTGTGTTTCAGTGGTCAAAAAATGCAGTTTTTCCCCCGGGACTGTACAATGCTCACTCCTCCCCTGGGAACCACAGGAGTTCCTCCGAGAACAGTGTGTAAATTGGAGAAATTAAAAAACTGTGAAGTTTCCATGTTTTCATTTAGTTTGCTACGCAATTTTCTCTCTCTCTCTCTCTCTTTTTTTTTTTTTTTTTTTTTTTTTTTTTTTCACTTTTTAATAATTTTTGTATGAAATTTTAACTTGTGAATTTTTTTCTCGTTTTTTTGTAACTGAAAGAATTTTATTTTATTTTCTTTTATTTTTTAATAATGTGCCGGTAAAATAAAGTATTTTGAAATATTTCCTCGAGCAATAACTTTCCGCATGGTTCATAGAAAGTAATTTTAAAAAAAGGCTGTTGCCGTAAATTTAACAAAGGAATTTTCAGTTATTGATTTTTATTGATTCTCTTCCTTCATTCAGTATGTTGACTCTATTCATTAAAAAGAAAAAAAATATATGAGAAGAGAAAAAAAAAATATTCAATCGATCTAACTTTCACATGTGATTTTCTGTTACTGTTTATTAATAGTTTCTAAAGTGATTTTATTAATATAATCTCGCTTTTTTTAGCTACATATTTATAGCTAAGGAAAAGAAATCATTTGTCAAGCATAGATTATGAAGCCTTTCAAACACAATCTGAATAATGTAACAAACTGCACCATTTAAAAAAATAAAATATTACGTCTGTTTTCACCATATGGAAATGTATAACACATTTCAAAACCGAATTTCAGCTGTTTCCATCTACAATCGGAAAATTATCCGAATTTTTAAGACCCCTGTATATGATGTAAAGATTTGTATCTATTAACAACATACATTCCAAAATTTATTTCATTTAAGAGGCACATATATTTTAATTGAAAATTCCCCTTCATCAATTTCGTCTAAAAAAGGAGAATGGTATGCGTATGCTTTCGTACAGTCCTATGTGTGAGGTATAAAATTTATATATAAAGAGTAATATGCATAAACTAATTAAATTTAAAAGCGCATACCGAATTTTAAAACGTTCTCATCAGCAATTATTACGCAAAGACAGTACTATAACCGATTTATTTTGTGTGTCCCTGTAAAACAGTAAAAATTAGGGAAAATCAATGATTTATATAATTTTCAGTACATATGAAATAGCGTAATGTCATTAAAATACTCTCCAGTCGATTTCCCCCCTATTCCAGAATATAATCGAAATCTTTTAAGTGTCCCTGTAAATGAACCATTAATCGTACATATTTCATAAGCAAAACTAAACATCCTTTGGTGACCCTAAATAAGCTTAATCAGTTGCATAAAAATCCGAGTATATTTACGGGAGTTAGAGTGTAGACAGACGACCAGACAAACCGAATGCATAAACATTTTTTTATCAACATTGTTGGAAAGTGCTAAAACTTGATGTCGGGTGTATGGTTCGGAGGATAGTGAATGGTAGTTGATTGGTTGTATTTTTATTGTAGTGTGAAATTCTTTGCAACAACATGTACTTTTGATATATTGCATATTATTTAATATAAAATTTAAAATATTTTTAAAAATGATTTTTTAATGATTTTTTTTCTCTTTCTAGGTAAGTGGATAAATATTCTCCTGAATTTATAAGAATTTCTTTAACTTGGTAAGTTTATGTTGCGATATTTTAAAATTCCTTTTATTTTCAACAGTACTGCTTGGTTACATTATTACTATTAAAATTTCTGTTTTTCATTTTAACATATTGTAAAAAAAATGATAATTGCGTAAAATGGTTGCATATTGTATTAACTTTAGTAATGCATTATCATAAGTTATGCATCAATTTATGCAAAGTCGCCAAAAGTCGCATTGAATCTAATCCTCCACTATTATCCTTACCGCGGAAATGCGTTAGAATTTTGAGGTGTGTGTTCAATAGATTTGAACAGGACCTAATCTGATTGCAAATAATTCGGGCTGAAAATTACGGGGGGGGGGGGGATCCAGTTTTGAATGGGAAGGAGTCCTTTTGGCAATTTTGCTGGTAAAGTCTCTTCTGTTTTTAATTTAAAAAAAATATCTTATGGTGTTTCTTAAACTTGTGACTAATTAATATTTAGCATTGAATTTCATGAAAAAGTAAAAAGAAAAACTTCGGTGCTCGAATTCACTGCGTTCCTGTGCTTGGTGGAAACAGAACAGCTATAGAAAATCGCCCCTGATTGCTATAAATGTAGCTAGGAAGGCATTATTGTAGCCTTCTGTAACTCGCTGGTTCAAATCTTCGGTCAACTGCGTTCTTGGTCTTGGCGTCTTGTAAACTATCGCATTCAAGTGCTCCCACAGGGAAAATAAGTATATATATTTGGCAGTGAACCAGCATTGCGAAAAGATTATTCTAAAACGTATGCCCATTTTTGCGTATCCATCAGTTTGGATAATTCTAATCGAGGTAATCTTTGACTTTTTTAATGAGCGGTGCTGTGATCTTGTCTGAAGACCATCTTTTTTTTTTTAAATAATCTGATGTTCAGCAGGGTCGACGAGTTTTCAATAACTTACTTTATGTAGCTGTGTATGATAAGGATTTCCAGTTAAATTTTCAGACAGAAAAAAACTAGTCGTTGGGGGCCACCGTAATACTTACCCATCATGGATACAAAACGTGTGTAAACTATTTTTAAAATGCATTGCAATTCCAAAACAAAATATAAACGCATATATGAGTGTTTTTAACTCATAATCATGCTCTATTAATGAATTGCTGATGAAACAATTTCGACAAATTGTATAAAACGCCAAACTATTCAAGTAGCACTGAATTGCATAAAAGAAACATTCTTATAACTCCAAAAATAATAATCATATTAACTAACCATTTAATGCATCGAATTAAGTGTCTCATTTCCAATTAAAATGTATCTTTTAATTGAAATTTCAGTAAAATACAGGGTCATGAAAAATCAAAAAATGTGGAAAAAAGAATTAGAAATATCTCAACAACTAATAATACGATCGACTTCGTTTTATATGCAAAATTTGTGCTATTTTATTGCCTGTTACATCCACTCCTTAAAATAAAAAAAAAATCGAAAATTTTTATGTACCTTTCATCAGAACGAATTTTTCGAGGGTTCGAAAAAAATAGTTCCGGATAAACGAGGTTACTGATATTCAATAGGCTTCGTCCCATTCTTACATACTAAGCACATACAAAATTTCATGTCTCTATCTCAATTTGTTCGGGAGATAGAGCGGTTACAGACAGGCAGACACACAGACGGACGGACGGCAAAATTTTTTTTCTAAAAATATGTTTTTCGGAATCTCCAGTGTCCGAAAAGTGTAAATTCGTCAAAATTTTTTTTTCGATTTTCAAAAAGATTGCAAGATTTACCCTATACTACGTATGATGGGTAAGTAATAATTGATGGTGTAATCATTTACATCCTGTGCAGACTTTTTTTTTTTTTTGGGGGGGGGGGTGAGGGGGCAGGCGGATATCTCTAAACATTAGTGTATTAGATACATACATTAAGCAAATGTTTTAAGTCTCAAAATTCACCAGATCTGGTGCTTAATAAATATTTTTCTGTGGGGTCACTTAGATGTTAATAGTTTACAAGACTTTATCCAATTTCATCGATAAATTCAAACTTGCGAATTGGAAGGTTGTATTAACATTTCTTCAACCACAAACCAAGCAGTCAAGAATAATTTTTTGCAGCAGCTATACTACTGCCAGGAAGTGGAAGGTAGTTGAAGCATCTTTTGGGTTAAATTGGATTGGGATGTCTTTATTTTACTTTTACATTAAATTAGAATTGTAATTAGCCATAACCTCTTTTAGAAACTTCCCGGGGCAGAAAGCGTTTCAATGAATTGTTTGTCTTGATGACGGGCTTTACCGCGATGTGCCACAAGATCTCTTTATTTGTAATTTCAAAGTTGAAACAACCTCCTCCCCTTCTCCCCCACACACACTGCATACTCCAGATCCTTTTTTTTTTTTTTTTTTTTTTTTTTTTTTTTTTTTCCCCAACTAAAATGGATAGTTTGAAATTGATTGAATATCCATGAAGAGCCATGGCCAAACTATCATTTTTTGGTATAGTCACAGACATGCTATATAGCTTATAACCCGGTTTAGTGGTCTGTCTGACTAGGAATTGCAGGGTTTACTTCCAAGCAAGCTTGTAGCACATTTTATCGACCCCAAAGGAATGAAAGAAGTATAAACCTCTCTAAAATCGAATGCAAACCTCTGACCTATGCACAGTGCGGCAATAACTACTGAGCTACCGGGTGTTATATTTTTATATTGTTATACTAAACATAGAATTAAGACAGTTTTTTTACTTTTCAAAAACTCCCAGGAACCGGTTTCGAAAGTAAAAATATCTTCATTAAAAAAAAAAAAAAAAAAAACTTTTTTTAAACAAAATCAAAAAAATTAAAAAGCGGGCTTTGTATACAAATAAAATAATTTTAAAATATGGAAATGTAAACGATATGTATTTAATTTTACATAGCATTAACATTAGCGAGAAGGTGTTTGCCCGTGCGTGAAATAGAGACTTAAGTTTCTTCTCCATGGAACCAAACTTTCAACTATCCGAATTATCTCAATTACCTCGTTCAATCGAGATTGAGTCCAGAATTACTTTTCATTTGATTGTTTAGTGAAAAAATTAATCTTTGATCGATTAATTAAATTGACCTCATACTGTTCTGCGAAAATTCACAATTTATAATTTTAAATAACTTGTAAGATGTATAACATTTGAAACAATTAGACAAACCGGAAAAAAGAAAATGAGTGCTTTTCTACAATCATATCATGATTTACTATTGCTAATTTGTTTATTTCTAACAGGCACATATTCATAAAATATATATCATTTTCCATTTGCACCACCTCGCTCTTCTCTAACTCCTGAAGCAGGAAAAGGCACTGACTTTTATTTACATTTTCACTTTCCTAAATAAAGTTTCTTTTTAAATTTATCCTAGTTAAGCGTGATTTGTCGTTCTGCTGCATTTCCATTTCCTCAATATTTTATTATAGATATCGGCATGCGTGGGAAAGTGCCATTTTATGCCAAAAGTTTCCTCTTAAAATTTATTAATCTTTGCGGAGGCAGGTATTAATTACATGTGTGTGGAAGGCAGGGAAATATGAAGAAAATTTCGATAAACTTCTGGGACATTTTGTGACAATGATTGCTTCTTTTGCTGCATCAGAAAGTTAATATTTCATATTCCGTGCAAAAGTGGCAGTAATGAGAGGAGATAAAGAATTTTATACTAGATAGGAAAATGCTGTTTTCTCATAAATTCGGTATTGCTCCGTTTGTAGTTTGCATTATTTTTTAAGAGATACTTTTAGTTAAATGTATTAACGTTTAGGGGGAGAAAATTAAGTTATTTCCCTCTAGGACAGAAAGTATTATTCAGTAATGCAAATTCCTGTGTGTAAAAAATCTATTCTTAAATCTATATAATACTAGAAAATTTCTCAAACCTTGCGTTCAATAATATTTCAAATTTTAAGGGGGTTCGGGAAACATTTCAAACTAATTTTTATTTTTTGAGTTAAAATTTTGAAATTTTTTTGCGACGGTTAACCGCATTATTTGTAAACAAAACCACATGATGAAACTTCTTATTTTATTTTTTTTTTATTTATTAAAAAATTGAGGTAATTTAAAATTTTTATAACTCAATATATTATTTGTAGAATTTCATTTTTTTTTTCTTTTGTGCATTTAAATAAACAGAAATATCTAAATTTTAATTTTGAATCAGCATTTTTAGAAATATTAATTTAAAAATATTTAAAGTAAAAATTTCAAAACAAAAAAATGTAACTTTAATTTAAAAAAATCATATTTTCAAAAGTAATATATATATATTCAAATTTGCGGAATCAAATTTAAAGTAAAACAATCAAACACGACAAGTTCAAAGTTCGAAGCATTTATCTATAACGGTTCTTGAGTTATAACAATTTAAATCCGATGAATTGTGAAAAAACTCATCATGAAGAAAAACGCATTGTCACAAGAAGTCACTTCCATGACAAGCATTGCTTGAAAGCTAGATTTCGAAAACAAACCAAAACGAAAAAATTAATATTTCCTCTTCTAATTAAGACGAAAGCATGATTTAAACATTAAAGAAAGAGAAATTTTTAATGCAATATTTTTTTTTTTTTTTTCAGTATACTTGAAGATTTTTGTGTCCCGGACCCCCTTAACCACCTCAGTCCTGATGTCGCCTGTAGGAGACACTAAAGAACACCCTTTAAATTAAATTAAATTAAATCTTTCCAGAATCGTTAAAATTACTTCTAGACCTTTTTAACCCTCTGGATCCCGACCGAGATATTTGAAAATATTTTAATTCGTATATCGTAATTCCCACCAAAAAAATTAAAACAGCAATATTTGCTTTAACTAATAACAGAAAATTTCGTATTTAAATAAAGCGAAATTAGCGATTGGGTTTTTTCGGGTGTAAAATCAGATTTTCTGAACTACATAATTTCTAGAACGCGTTCTGTCATGGAATTTAAATGGTTAATAAATGCGTACTTATTATACGAAACTGTTATATAGACTTCTAAACTTTCGAGATGTTTCGTATTAATTTTAAATTATTTTTTGTGGTCCCTCGTAGTATTTGTCTGGGGACTGAGGAGGTTAAGTGCTTAAAAAGCTTACGCTCTGCTGGCTGTACGCTTTTTAAGCAGTTAAAATTTAAAATATCAATTAATTTTGGTGATTCAATTGTTTAGAAACAATAATTTAAAGAAAAGGTTGTATAGTTTGATATGTCAGTTTATAACCTTACTTAAATTAAAATTGAAGCCTGTTGGCGCATATTTCTTTTGTGTTATTGGATTATTTGATTAACTATTACGCCACTTCTTTCCTTCATCACCTCTAGTTATATTTTAGAGTTTAATCTTTTGTTCTGGGTTTTTTTTAAGCTAAAATAAAAAATATATAACTTTATATCCACATATTTACCAATTATATCAGGTATTATCGTAAGTTCAAAATGGGGGAGTTTTCCACGTCCAACTACCAAAAAGTTCAAAATTCTTTTTCAAAAAATAGCATATAAATATATACACATATAAGCACATACTCTATGTATATTTCAACATGTTTATTTATATTATATCAGTTATTAATATAGTATTCTGTACAATTTATTACATACAATAAATCCAATTCACAAATCCTTTTTTTAAAAAGTAAGCATATTGCATCGAGTCTTTTAAAAAAAGTCTCTAAGTTTAAAAAGGTTTAAAAGGTTTAAAAAGTCTCTTAAAAAAAGGATTTGTGAATTGGATTTATTGTATGTAATAAATTGTACAGAATACTATATTAATAACTGATATAATATAAATAAACATGTTGAAATATACATAGAGTATGTACTTATATGTGTATATATTTATATGCTATTTTTTGAAAAAGAATTTTGAATTTTTTGGTAGTTGGACGTGGAAAACTCCCCCATTTTAAACTTACGATAATACCTGATATAATTGGTAAATATGTGGACATAAAGTTGTTAATACAGGTATTAAAAAAATTTTATAGATAAAAAACTTTGGTTTTTTTCTTAATCCATCTTGAAAAAATATATATTTAATTAAAGCTTACTGCATTTATTTATTAAAATGTACATATTTTATTTTATAAATGAAGTAAAACTTTCTTATTGAGAAATGCTTATCAGATTTAAAACAAGCATGGAAATTGGTGTCCGTGGTTCGTTGTCAATATTTCCATTAATATTCCTTAGAATAAATGAGATAAATCTGCGTTCCATGTGCCCTATTCTGACACCCCACTCTTTGAAATCTAATCACGTTCTGACTTTTAGACCTTCATTTTTAATTTATTTTTCTTTTTAATGTCGGATATCAGACATATTTAAACCAACAAGTTTGAAGGCACGCGATCGCTGTTTCGTCTCGATAAATTATAGAAGAACAAAACTACTGTACTTGGTACTATTTTATGTGAAGCGTGGGATTTTACTGCATTTGATCGAAATTCAAGTATTGATTTTAAGTATAAGTATGATTTTCGTAAAACGCTATTTTGTTTGTGAGATAGAATGTCTTTGAGACTTTGATAGTACGGGTTCTTTCTAAATGAACATCGGGGTTTTAATGCTTCGTAGTATTTATTACACTGTCAGAAAAATTCGTCAATATACACTAAGTTATCGTTATTTTTTCACAAATAATTTCTGTTCTCCCTGAAAACGTATTTGTTCTGTGAGTTCATTCCGAGCGTCGAAAAATGAGGAAAAGTTTCCGTTTCTATCCAGCACGCATGCGCATTGGGTCTGTTAGTAATAAGTTCGAATTTATTTTTAAAATGAAAAACAAAAATATTCTATTGATTAAAATGTCTAATTTAGTTTTAAAAGACAAAAATGTTTTCGAATTTAAAAATAAATAACAATTACTTTCTTTATTCGTTCAAAAATTCTCACAAATAGAACATCCATGTTTTTTCTCTAACATTCTACGTAATATATTTAAAATTCACATTTTTATACTATATTAATACTAAACGTAAAAAAAACCCAGCCACAGTTTCATTAAAGATGAAATCTTTCCGAGATTAACTGCATAATTAAAAGCTTTTTAACGAAATACACCAACCCACACCATATGAAATGAAGAGTTCTATTTTAACGCACAATCATCATGAGCAGCCGTAGCGCCGTGGATTAGCGTTGGTCTGGTAATCCTGGGGTCCTTGGTTCGATCCCCGCCTCTTCCGCATTGATTTTTTCCAAACTTTTTTCAAGTGACGGATATTTTTCCTCTTTTGACAGAGAAAAAAATAAACAGAAAATCGTCAATATACAGACAATTTCTGGCAGCAGTGCTGCCAGTGCATTTTCTGTGAAAAGACGGAAGTTTTTTTGAGAGTGTACATAAAACTTAAAATTATAACTAATAGAAAAAATGAATTCAAGTAACTCAAACAATGCAACCTTCAAGTTTATAAGTGTTCAATGTAAGCACCTTTCACCACACGGCACCCATCAAATCGATAGCTCAGTTCTTCCTAAATGTTGATTAACAAAGAAATTCTGCTCAGACGTTTACTTGATCTGATGCTATGTGATTTCTTCCTATGGGAGTTCATAAAGGATTGTGTGTATGTGCATCCACTATCAGCTGACCATTGCAGTTGTTGTAACAATCACCCCACAAACACTAATCAACGTTTGAGAAGAGCTGAGCTATCGACTTGATCTGTACCATGTGACGAAATGTTACTCAGATTGAGCACTTCTGAATTTGTAGGTAAAACTGTTTGAGTTGCTTTTTAATTTTTGTATTAATTATAGTTTTATGTAATCAATACTACCAAGCATTAAAAACCTGATATTCATTTAGAAACACCCCGTATAAGGAAGAATGTTTTTACTGATGGTAGTTATGTTTTCGGAATACAGTGCACATAGTAGCTGGGTGTAATTTTTTAGGAGAAGGGTTATTCAATTAATGTAAAATATGATCAACAAATATAGGTTAGCGCAGAACGAACATGCCTAATATTTATTTCGTGATATCACGCCTCTTTTTTTCGCCGCTCAAATCTCCAGATATTTCCTCCGTAACAAACATGTTCATGCAGACGGTATTGCATAGCCTTATTCCATATCGCCCTTAAGGGTGTTCTTAAACCAAAAGGACAACTTTGTGACACATGCTTTATTTTTGTTCGGAAATGCATGAAAATGGCAGGTGTTGTTATTCAGAAACTGTCTAATTGCACTCAGTTTTTTTTTTTTTAAACACAATAGATTTTTTAAAACAAGTCTTCAAAGATGACGTTTTTGAGCACATTTCCCGACGAAAGCAGAACAACCGGTCGAAAAGCATGAGAAAAACGGGTGATCGCGTGATTGAAATAGCTTAGAACTGGATAGGTAATTTAATTATCATAAAATGGAAAATTCAGTTCGATTCAAAATCGCTTCCATAGTCAGGCAATCCAATTTTATAACCTTTTGTTAAAAAATGAATGAGTACATGTGTCAAAACGTTTTGCGCTTGTTGAGCGGAGCCGTTAAGAACTCCCTTAACGGTGTAATTTTTTATGAAATAGATTAAAATTATCTTTATTAGTAGGCATTGTTATATGCCTGTATATATTTGTTTAAACAATTAAATCGATTCCCAAAAACTTAATGTGCATTAACAAAAAGTATATAGATAGCGAAAAGATGCAACACTTGATAATAGCTAATTAACACTTATATAGAAAAAATATTACGCAAAAGAATTCCATTACGTTATAGTCTATGAAGAAAGATAGTATCTGTGCATTTTATTGAAGGTCGACATTTAAAACGTAATGTGATTAATATACATCATTGGATGTTTACAACATGTTTTCTTGAAAGTGTTAAAAAAAAAGAAAGAAAGAAATAGCTCAATTACAGGAACGCACACATGAAGTTTACAACATATTGATCCAGGGTTGTTTGGTTTAAACCAAGTTGGTTTAAACCGTGGTTAAAACCATGGTTTAAACCAAGTGGTTTTTTTAAAAAAACCATGCTGTTTTTTTTTACCTGGTTTTTTTTATTCTTTTACCCAAATGTTTTATTTTACACATTATTGAAAAATGAAAATCCAAATTATGAAGAAGCTACAAGCAAAGCTGTAGAAAAATGATGAATTAATAAGTTTCTAAAAGGACAAAAAATTTTAATCAACTCAACTTTTCTTGTAAGCTGTAAATCTATATGGCAGAATAACTATTTTTTCTAAAATTAGCTGGTTAGAAAAAACTAATCAGTTCTTTCTTTCTTTTTCTTTTTTAAGGCCTATATGTATATATATATATAAAATATATATAGCCATTATTTGTAAAACATATATATATAGCCAGAAGGGCAGACTCGAGTTAAAAATGCACTTTTATTATTTAAATTGCTTGATTAGTTAAGATTTACTAAGGATTTCATCATTTCAGAAATTCTTTTTGTTATGTATGCTATTGAATAATTGGCAATGAGCTTTTTATTTGCTCTGTGATTAGTGATTTTAACAAGCCTTTGTTTTTCTTGCATTCTTACATTGGGATTGGATTTTTTTGCATTATAATTTTATTCTTTTGCCAGCTAGGTTCGCACAGTTCAAACCTATTGGTTTTTTAGAACAAATCTAATATAATATTTTCTCATTTTTGTAATTTAAGTGTTTCAAATTATTGGATGAAAGTAATTTCTATTTTTAAGTCTTATCTCAATAGTCACCAGAAGACATAGTGAGTCTAGTCAAGGTCATGTTAGTATACATGTAGAATGCATATTTCATGCACTGATGAACATATCTGAAACTCTACAGAAAACACTTAAATCATGTAAATTTAGCAAAAATAAAATGGATGAAAAATATGCAATATTTAGATTTCAAAAATATTTTCCTTTGAGAAACGCAGATGTACAGATAATGACATAAATGATCTTTAAAATTTCAGTCAAGCTCTAAAAGAAATTTTTCTTGATTGGAGGGATTATTTTTTAAGAATAAAAAAAACTCAAGATATGAAATCGAATAAGAAGACATTGAAAAATTAGGCACTAGTAAAGCACCTGTTTAACATTTAACTAAAATATGCAAAAGATATATTTAAATCTTCCATTGCATAACCAAACCCATTACTTAGATCAGTTAAGAAAATTGGCAGAAAAGGGGTAGGGGGGGGGGGGGCAAGACAAGGTTTGCTTGAGACGTAATAAAAAAAAAAAGTCTCATAAAAATTCCTAAAAAATGCAATTTTTAGTTTAGATGTTTAAAAATACTAAGTGTTATAATAGAGCATGCAGTCCGATGGCTGTTTAAATTCTTTGGTAGATGACAGCATTTATAAAGTTACTGTATATTTTAACATCAATGTTTTTCAATAGTCTAAAAAGCTGTTAAATAGATATTTTTGTTTATTTAACAGTCATCTTTTAACTGGTAGTTTTAGAAAACACAATGCTTAAAGTGTGTAAAGACTCTACTGCTAAATTCAAATCCTTCCAAAAATTCTTTATAAAAAGCTTTATTTTTCAATAAAAGATAAATTAACTCATGCAGTCTTCTAATAAAAAAATCAGACATCACATATAACAAGTATTTCAAATTAATTATTTTGAATAACCATTTGAAAATAATATATATGAAGTTTTATATATGAATCTATATCATATATTTATTTATAGTGCTAGTAATCAAAAGATTGTTCATTAAGATTTTCAGGGTATCAATGTTTCATTATGTAGCACATTTTATTTATGAAATATAAGACAAGGCTTTTTCTAAAAATGTTTAGATTTTAAAGAATTTCAATTTTCTACATAATTGATTGTATATTAAATAATTTTATTGATTAGAATTACCTTTAAATCAAATTATTACTTATATATTCAAAAATGTTTACTTTTGTTCATAAATTTGCATGTATATGTAACAGGAAAACATATTTAAAAAAACCCGGTTTAAACCAAAAAAACCTGGTTTAAACCAAAAAAAACCATGGTTTTTGTTTTTTTTTTAAAAACCCGGTTTTTTACCAACCCTGTATTGATCTACTGGGAAAAATCATTTCTGTAGCATATGATGTTTTGATGCCTCAAACATCATGAAATTACAAAACATCACAGAGGTACGCTTTACAAAGGGTTATCTATCTGTATTGATTAACATTTACCGTTCATTTACATATACTAAAAAAAAAAAAAAATTACTGGGCTGGTTAGGATTTATAATTTTTGAAAGTGAGTTTTTCACAGTGGTATGCATTTAGTTTATCTAAATTTCAGTGTATAACGCAGCATCTATAAATCCCATAGATCCAGTGCAGGGCTGCAGTAAAGAACTCTCACAAATTACCGGATATGAGCAGCAATGGCTGAAAATGAATTTTTACTGAGTTATGTGTGTCTTAAGTTTCTTAGAGTTATGTTAATGTTGGAAAGTGTATCATAATCCGTGCTTAATTCATAATTTTTCATTCTTTATCTAAAAGTTGAGAAAAATTATAAAACTTCATCAATTATTAATATTTTGTACTGGCAAAATTAAAAAAAAAAGTCTTTATAAACAATCTACATTTTACCATACTATTTCTTATTGTTAAGTCAGTCTGTTGTATTTTTTTATTTATTTATTTACTCGGAATTTAGAAAAATCATTTTGCGAACCTGTGCAAAATTTAATTTTTACTTAGGCATTCGGGGTATTGCTTGAAATATCGATTTATGAATCGTTTGTTGTCTTTGCTTAGGTCGGGAAAGCAAGAAAAATTAGACTAGTAACCAGACAGCGGCTAGACTCTAGAATGTGATTTTCTACTCGATTCTTATTTATGATAAGTAAAGAGGAGAATTTTTTTATCATTACAATGTGTTTCACTGGCAACACCGGCTGACTATTATATACTTTGTATATATATTGAAGGATATTTCATAAGTTTTATTACGAGTACTTCAAAAAAGAAAAATTCTATTTTTTTTTTATATATACTGTAATAATCATAAATATAATTGAATATATTTCTAAAGCGATAATCATGAATATTGTTTATTACATTGCAAATGCACCTTTTTCATTAAGGATGAATTTTTTTAAAGTTACAAATAACTATACTGTTTTTTTTTTTTTTTTTTTTTTTTTTTTTTTTTTTAAATCAGACGGGGTAACACAAGTTATTTTAATTAAATAGTTTAATGTTATTAATTTAATTATTGTATGATATAATTAATAATTTTCATTTATTAAAATAAATTTGAAGTTTTAGTGTAATATTTTGACTTTCATGATTAAACAAATCAATACTGAACTGATTTAATGCATAAAACAAAATTTTCGGTGAACATGGTAACTTCTACAATAAAATACTTTATATAAGGCTAAATAATTCTATGTTGAACATTATGAATCGAATACTTTGATATTACCATACACATGTATATAAGTATAATCCTAAGATAGAAGTTAGATACTGTTTTCTAGTAATGAACTATTCTAAAGCATCAGTTAAGAAACTGATGCTTCAATAAGAAATCATATCTTAAAAATACATTGTCAAATCCATGTGAAAGTGTCTTTTAGAGGGATGGGAGAGTAGGTTACGTGGCAGAAGCTAACCTGGAATTCTTAAAAGCAACCAACTTTTACTAACTATTCAAAAAATATTTTTATATAGGTTTTCAAATGCACTCCTGTCTTTTTAAACATCTTCCTACCGTAGTTAAAGTGTTTATGAATTCGGTTTGTCTGCCCGTCTGATCTCTATCTCTTAAATATAGCCCGATTGCCATGAAATAGATACATAAAAAAATCGTATGCTTGGTACTGAAAATTGTATAGCATTTCCGGTTTATTGACAAGGTCACTCGAAAGGATTTCGTTAAATTATGGTCTATGAGTACGTTTGTCAAATATTTTAATATTACTTTGCAGTATTTAAAACATCGCTATACATCACTGAGATGAGATGTACTACAAGATTCTTACTACAAAATATGGTGTGCATAGAGCTTATCGTTTATTTACAGGAACGCACGAAAGAATTTGCTCTTAATAGAAAATGAGCAGTAATTGACCTATCAAAGACTACAAACAATAATTACCGGAAGTGTGTTTTCAGTTGTGGTATGCGTTTTTATTTTTTAAATATAATTTGGTATGTATAAATTCTGTACATCGCATACAGGGAACAGTGTTATTTTCTCTAGAAAATAACACTGTAGAAAAATTATCGTTAGAAATTTCTTTTCTATGCTATTTCTTTCGAGCAACAATTAAAGTGGCGTCTTAAAAAACTACGTAACTTAAGCCAGCCGTAAAATAAAGATGTATTATTGTACGGTTAGATATCGATAATCTCTACTGCAATTTTTTAACGTTCTAAGCATCGCACATTTTCAATTTTTACACCTCCGTAAAATAAAGTACTTTTAACTGCAATTTCTTTGAAAACCTCATTTCAATTTATTTTTGAAATATAAATATTTTTGTAATTTTTGACATTTCTGTAATGGTGGCAACTGGAGTATTCCATTTCTATAGAAAGTTTTAAAAAAAGTAGTGGATTACTATTCTTTTTTTGCCAGTTTCTTTAAACAACTGAAAACTAGTCGTTGGGAACCACCGTAATACTTACCCATCATATGGATATGCATAATATAATATATGAAAATAAAACGTGTGAAAACTATTTATGCAATGCATTGCAATTCCAAAATAAAATTTAAACATACATTTAAAAATTGTTAATATAAATAGTAATGCTCTATTAATGAATTGCTGATGAACCAATTTCGACAAATTATATAAAATGCCAAACTACTCAAGTAATACCGAACTGCATAAAAGAAACATCCTTATAACTCCAAAAATAATAATTATATTAACTAACAGTTTACTGCGCCAGATTAAGCGTCTCATTTCCAATTACAATATATCTTTGAATTGAAATTTGAATGAAATACAGGGTCATGAAAAATCGAAGAATGTGGAAAACAGGATTACAAATATCTCCGCAACTAATAATCCGATTGACTTCGTTTTTTATACAAAATTTGTATTATTTTATTGCCTTTTACGCCCACTTCTTAAAATAAAAAATTTCGAAAATTTTTGTATACCTTCATCAGAACCAATTTTTTTAAAGTCCGAAAAAAATAGTTCCGGATAATCGAGGTTACTGATATTAAAGAGGCTTCGTCCCATTCTTACATGCTAAGTACATACAAAATTTCAAGTCTCTATCTCAATTTTTTCGTGAGATAGATCGTTTACAGACACACAGACAGACGGCAAAAAAAAAAAAATTCTAAAAATGTTTTTCGGAATCTCCACTATCTGAAACGTGTATCCGTCAAAAAAAAAAAAAAAAAAAAAAAAAAAAAAAAAAAATTGCAAGACTTACCCTATACTACGTATGATGGGTAAGTAAAAATAATTAAAATACATGCCTTTTTGCAAAAATATAAATTAATGATTGCTGATAAAATGTGGAGTTCTTATATGCTATATTTAATTTTAAGTATCCATATTAGCTTTACAAACAAATGAAGGCATATAAATAATTAAATAGTCAGCTTTTTTGTCGAGTTTGTGACATTGCTTTTAGCTAGCTTTGTATATTAATTCGCGATAAGGGAGAATACCTCACATGCATACTTTTCTATAGATGTTGTTTAATACTGAATTGTACATTCATCACAGGTGGAAATGTTTCCATTTTGAAAATAACGCAATTGAAATCACACACTGATAAAATGCAAAGTTTATTTAAGTGCGTCTGTATAAAACAGCAGTGACCTTTATCTTAAAGTAATTTTTGTTTAGTAGTTAGACTAACCAATATAAGAAACATTTTTTATTTTAAATAATTTTGTATGTTTATTAATGAAACAGTTCTTTCTTAAACATTTTCTGTCGTCGAAATTCGACATGTTCCATCCCGTACCCTTTTTTTTTCTTTTCATCTCGGAGTATACTAAAATCTGAAAAAGCAGAATTCCTGCCTGTAATTTTATTTTTCTAGCATGCTGTGATATATTACTTTGAAACATCACCAACCAGTAATATGTGTTATGTTTTTATGGCTTAACTTATATTGCATCGTTTTGCATGCAACATGGGGTAGCATTTCATTTCTAACTTCTCTTCGAAATTTAGAATATTCTAAAAAATACAATTTATCTCGAAAATGTGTTCAGATATGATCTAAATTGTTTGTATACATGCGTAAATCTTAAGATACATAACGTAATACGTAATAAGCATTGTGGTTTCTCATATTCTTTTATTTATTTTTTCTTTTTCTAAATATATTTTCATTAAGTTTCAAATGATTAAACTGAAAGCTTTTTTCCCACCAACTGTTTCAATAAATTTTCATCCTAATATTTTATAAATATTTAGAAAGTAAAATCTTGTTTTCCCTTCATTTATATTTTTATTGGAAACTGTTTTTTTTTTCTGTTGTTGTTGTTGTTTGCGTTTTAAGATTGTGTAGATACAAAACCTAAAATGAAAATAAAACTTCCAGAAAAGGGAGTTCGGCATCAAAAAAGGTCAGTTTTATATCGCGACTTTTTTTTACACATTTTGGAGGTATATATATTCACTACAAAGAGTATGTATTACATAATGTAAGTATTTCTATAATCAAAAATTCAATTAAGGTTGATTGTGAACAAGCACTACCAATTCTTTATTTGATTTAGAATTTTTTCAATGCTATTTTTCTGACTAGAATGTTTTCTTATTGAAAGTCTGTGTCGAATTGAATTCAATTGTATTTTAATCTATAATAATAAAGAGAGAAGTGAGTGTGTCAGCGCTGTTCTGAAGAGATCGCTACAGTAGAGTTTACAAAACTTGGAGGAAAAATACTTTTTTATATGAAGTTTTGCACCTCGAAGCCCGGTTTCCGATTTTTTGATTAGATTTTTTTAATTTAATTTTTTAGTCGATTTTTAGCGTTTTTTTTATGTATCGAAACGATTTATCCACATTAGTGAAAGGAATACGATTTCATTCTTTCAACCCGACATACTAAATTTAGTCCTTTTTTTAATACTGCTTATTCGGCTTATTTTTTAATTTTTAACGAATTTTTTAGTTTGATTTTTAGTATTTTTTCGCATTTTGCGGCTATTTTTTGACATTAATAAAAGGAAAATTGTTTGAAACTTTTAGCTCTATTTACTAAATTTTGTGTGCTACGATTTTTAATTTCATCGAATTTTAATGCGATTTTCCGTGCGATTTTTGGAGTAAATTTCAACGATTTTCGGAGTTGTTATGCTTTTAGAAGCGATATTTTTTCAGTTTTGTCAATATTATAATTTTATGCATCATGGTTATCGCGAACCCGGGCAGAGCTGGGCGGGTTAGCTAGTAAATTAATAATTTACGACTGGTTCTACTTAAATTTCACACAGATTTATTTTTGGGCTTGTTTTTGAAACTGTAAAAAAAATCGTTTAATTAAAGTAGTAGCTGTAATAAAGAAATTGTACAATAAATTTTAAAACTATTCAGACAGGCAAAAAAAATGGAGAAAATGCTCTGATAATGGAATTTAATTCTAAAACAAAAATCCAAACTAAGAAGTGATTTTCAAAATTCTCCTTATTCAGAAAATCAAATTTTGGAATATCGCGAAAAAACTGTGTCCATTAATTTTCATTACATATTTTCAAAAAAATATTCCAATGCCAGAAATTCTGAATAAAACTAATATTTTGTAAGTTGTTTTTTCTGTACAGATTTACCAATGGAATAGATTGATTGCTAGAGGAAATTAGGTTTTGTTAATTTTGGATAAAGCGAGTTTTGAAATTCACGTCTTCAAATGTTTTTTATATCTTCTTCCTTTGGAAGTGAATATCTATACTAATAAAAGAACAAAACGCTCTGTCTCTCTGTGTGTGTGTCTGTGTGTCTGCGATGGCTAGCAAAATCTACAGCACGTACGAAGCTCAAAATTTTTTTGAGAGTAGCCCCAAATCTCTCCTGTTGCACCTGAGCTTCAGAATTTCGAAATTCTAATTATTAACTGAGTAATTAATTAAAATCGAGAGGTCACTCTCATAAAAAAATCATCTTTTTCCCATTTTTTTCTCTTCCGTTTATTTATGGTTGGTTGGTTGTGTAAAAATTTTCGCAGAAGTAATAAGAAAACTGAGACAGAATTAAAGAAATCCATGGAGGAATGAGATAAGTGGAGGTGAAGTAAGCCTCAAAAAAGGTTTGCAATATGAAACCATTTAGCGCTCAAATTTTAATGTGCCAAATAAAAGGACGTGGAAGGGATTTTGTATTATAAGACGAATTGAAAGAAATGAATTACAATTGAAGCATATTTTAAGAGGAAATACCAAATTTTTAAAATGGACTTTGTTCTATTATTATTTATTAAAATGTTCGTTTTTTAAATGAAGGAATTTGGAAAATTAGCAATAATTAAATATCAAATTAAAATTAAATAAGATATTGAAAACATTTGATACGAACTAAAAATTGTATAACTAAAAGTTTCCTTCATAAATGTAATTTTAAATACTTCATAATGTAGATGAAAAATGTTTATGACTTAATAATTGCACGTAAATAAATATTTAAAATATAATGATGAAAACATTCTTCTAAAATCATGTATGAAAATGTATACAGATTTTTGACTGCAGACGATTTTTATGTATTAACAAAAGAATGTTATATTTTCAAGCAAAACGTTAAAATAATTCTCTATATTGATATTTAAAACACATACCATGATAAAATAATTAATAAATTTTTACCGGTGAAACGATAGATTAGTTCTTTTTAAGAAACAAGAGCAAAAAAAAATACGGGTTTAAACCTGTTTCAATTGATAGACGTGCTTTTGTTGGTACTTAATTGGACTTAATGTAATGTTACATTTTTAGCACCTCCAGAGATAATACTTCCACTCTATTAATTTTTTTTACTCTATGAAAAAAACCAATTTGAGATTTTGACATTTCAAAAGTGACTGTTTTTTTTTCCCCAAAGACCTTTAAAATTCATAGACTGGCAAAATGTCAGTTTAACTTAGGATTTTTGAATACAGCTGTCACGTCAGATCGATGGTACTTCGTACATTAGAATCTATTCGCGGTTAGCTATGTTCCCGAATCAAATATGAATCGGCAGACGATTCATACACAGTAATAAATTATCAAATAGCAAAATAAATTATATATCAAAAATAGTCACTAAAAGAATAATAGCAAAACATAATTTTTAGGCGTATTAACACATAACCCGATCCCAACCAGAAAAAAACAGACTATACTCCGATCCAAGCAAGACAAAAATTTCATGAGCATAAACCCGACCCGAACCTAAAAATTCCATTTGAAAAAAAAAAAAATTATCTGACCCGAATCAAATATGAATCCCACAAAAATATTCAAATGAAGCATACCCCAATCCGATCAAGGAAAAATAATGTTCGTGTATATGCAACCCGACCTGAATCTAAAACTTTTCTTTGAAAAAACCCGAAAAATGACCAGAACGAAAACTGAAATCGATAAAAATATTCCAAAGAACTATATCCCGATAAGAGCAAAACAAAATAATTTCCGTGAACATAAACATGATTCGAACCTAAAAAAATTCCATTTGAAAAAAGACCTGAAATTTTATGCAAACTACATCTGAATCCGATCAAAATATTCGAAAGAACCATAACCGGATTCAAATAAGAGAAAATAATTTCCGTGGACATGAACCCGATTCAAACTTAAAATTCCATTTGAAAAAAATACCTG
Source organism: Maratus speculifer (assembly GCA_964019185.1). NCBI lineage: Eukaryota > Metazoa > Arthropoda > Arachnida > Araneae > Salticidae > Maratus > Maratus speculifer. The sequence continues at coordinate 90,902,949 of OZ025290.1, forward strand.
AAATTTGAATCGAACCAAATATGAGCCTGACAAAAATATTCTACGGAATCATAACAGGCTCTGAACAAGACAAAAAATTTCCATGAACACGAACCTAATTTGAACCTAAAAAACTGAACTAAATCTAAATCTGACAAAAATATTCCAGAGAAGCATATCCTTATTCGAACAATGCAGAATAATTTCCGTTGATGCGCAACCCAACCTGAACCTAAAAATTCCATTAAAAGAACCGAAATCTGAATTGAACGACATCTGAACCCGAAAAAAATATTCCAAAGACCCAAAACTGGGTCCGAGCAAAACAAAATAATTTCCCTGGACATGAATCCGACCAGAACCTTAAAAATCAATTTGAAAAAATACCTAAAATCTGAATCGAACCAAATCTGAATCCGTCAGAAATATTCCAAATAACTATAACCAGATACGAACAAGACAATATAATTTCCATGGACATAAACCCAATCCAAACCAAAAAATTTCTAAAAAAAAAAAAAAAAAAATCCCGAAATTTGAACTAAACCTAATCTGAACCTAACAAAAATATTTCAGTTTAGTATAACCTCATTGGAACTAGGTAAAATAATTTCTATGGAAGTGCAACCCGACCCGAACTTAAAAATCCCACTTGAAGGAAAAAAAAACCCACGAAATCTGAATTGAACCGAATCTAAACTGAACAAAAATATTCCAAACAACCATAACCGTATCCGAAGGAGGCAAAATAATTTCCATGAACATGAATCCAATCCGAACCTAAAATTCAGATGTTCTACAAAACATAATGCGGTAGTGGTGGAATGTGAAACTAAGTATTTAGTGCGAGATGGTTAAGATATTTCGTTTATAGTTAGAGTTAAATTATAACTTGGTTACGGTTAGGTAACAATTACGTTGCAATTACGTTCCGGTGAGCCTTATGTTATATTTAATTTCCGGTTAGGTTACAGTTAGGTCATGGGTTAAGTTACAGTTAGGTTAAGGTTAAGTTGCGGTTAGGTTGTGGCTAGATTATGGGTAGGTTATGATAAGGTGATGGCCAAGTTACATTTATGGTTTATTTAAGTTACAGTTAGGTTACTGTTAAGATACAGCTAGGTAACAGACAAGTTATGATTACAATACAATTAGGTTACGGTTAGAATTTTGTTCACAGAATGAACATTACGCATGTTTGATAAAAATTAGATACCTATTTTTGTAAAATGGCTGTGAAATTATAATACTATATTCTAACCTTTTAGCTAATCATCGAGAATCGATTTCATTCACGGTACAGTCGGATTTAAGAGTGATATAATTAGTTTGAAATTCAAAATATTTCACTTGGGATAACTATGTGAAAAAATATTTAAGTCACTTAACAGTAATTTTAAGGATAAATATCAACATTTTAACACGAAAATCACGCAATCGTTGCACACATATTCCCTCCTGCGTTTCCCATTGCAGTCAATTTTGGGTTTTTTTGGAGCTAAATATTAGTTTTTTTAAACCAATTTTTGATACAGTCAGGGGGTACATATTTAATATAATGTACTTGTACACTGTAAAAATTTTGACCCTTTTGTTGCATCATCACTCCCCCGCTTTTATAGAATATCTCTCTTTTGACCTATGAGAATGCTCCATAATAAGCTGAAGTAATAATTTTCTATAAAAGCGGTGGAGTGACGATGCAGTAAAAGGGTCAAATTTTTAACAGTGTATGTATTTCGAGTTAAAGATAAAATCATAAAAATTTCAAGTTCGTTTAACATTGTTATTACGGACCTGGGTAACGCCGGGCGGGTCAGCTAGTTTATGAATAAAGATTCATTTTTTATTTCAAACGTAAATAGCAGGGTTGGTAAAAACCGGGTTTTTTTCAAAAAAACCAAAAAACACGGTTTTTTTGGTTTAAACCAGGTTTTTTTGGTTAAAACCGGGGTTTTTTTATATATGATTTCCTATTACATATACATACATATTTATCAATAAAAATAAATTTTTTGAATATGTAAGTAATAACTTGATTTAAAAGTAATTCTAATCAATGTTAATATACAATTTAATATACATTTTTTTAATTTAATATACAATTAGTTATGTAGAAAATTGAAATCATTTAAATATTAAACATTTTTAGAAAAAGCTGTCTTTTTATTTGATAAATAAAATGTTCTACATAATCAAACATTGATACCTTGAAAATCTTAATATACAATCTTTTAATTATTAGCACTATAAATAAATATATGATGCAGTTTCATAAATAAAACTTCATATATATTTTCACAAGGCTATTCAAAATAATTTCTTTGAAATTCTTGTTATATGAGATGTCTGATTTTTCAGTGAGAAGACTATACATGAATTATCTTTTATTGAAAATAAAGCTTTTTATAAAGAATTCTTGGAATGATTTGAATTTAGCAGTAGAGTCTACACACTTTAAGAACTGTTATGATAGCTTTTTGACATTTCTTCTCTAAAACTACCAGTTTAAAAGAAAAGGCAACAAACAAAATTCATAAAGTAAGCAAAAATACCTATTTAATAGCTTTTATGACTATTGAAAACATTGATCTTAAAATATAAAGCAGTTTTATATATACTGTCTCCCACTAAAGCATTTAAATAGCCATGAGCCTACATGCTATATTTTAACGCTTAGTATTTTTAAATGTCTAAACAAAAAATCACAACTTTTGGGGTATTTTTATAAGATTTTCTTTCTATTATATCTCAAGCAAACCTTGCCTTGTCCCTTTCTCCCCAATTTTCTCAGCTGATATAAGTAGTGGGTTTAGTTATGCAATAGAAGATTTAAATATACCTTATTGCACATTTTAATTAAATGTAAACAGGTGCTTCCCTATCGCCAAAATTTTTAATCTCTTCTCATTCGACTTTATATCATGAGTTTCTTTTTTTATCTTAAAAGATAATCCTCCCAATCAAGAAAATTTTCTTTTAGAATTTGACTGAAATCTTAAATTTCATTTTATGTTATTAACTGTAAATCTGCGTTTCTCAAAGGAAAACTTTTTTTCTAAATGTTACATATTTTTAATCGATTTTGTATTTGCCTACTTTACATGATTTATTTTCTTTATAGATTCAGATATGTCCATCATTGCATGAAATTTGCATTCTACATGCATACTAACATGACCGAGACTAGACTCACTATGTCTCACGGTGACTGCTGAGATAAGACTTAAAAATGGAAACTACTTACAACAGAATAAAATCATAATGCAAAATCCCTATTCCCAATGCAAGAAAACAAAGGCTTAATCCAATAAACACGGAACAAAAAAAGAAAAGAAAAAAAACAATTATTCATTAGCATCAAAATCAAATCAATGGAGAAAATTACTTAAGAATGTCATTTTCGAGGCTTTGAGGAATGATGAAATCCTTAATAAATCTTAACTAATCAAGCAATTTAAATAATAAAAGTGAACTTTTAGCTCGACTCTGCCCTTCTGGGCTATAAATGTTTTACAATTAATGGTTTTATATATACATATATATTTAAGTCTTTAAAAAAAGGAAGAAAAAAGTAACTTTTTTCTAACAAGCTAATTAGTAAAAAAATTGATTATTCTGTCATGTAGATTTACACTTATATGAAAAGTTGGGTAGATTAAAATTATTTGTCATTTTAGAAATTTATTAAGTCATAATTTTTCTACAACTTTGTCTGTAGCTTCTGCATAACTTGGATTTTGCATTTTTTAGTGTATAAAATGAAACAAAAAAACCAGATAAAAAAAAAACAGCATGGTTTTTTTTTTTTTAAACCCATTGGTTTAAACCATGGTTTAAACCACGGTTTAAATCAACTTGGTTTAAACCAAACAACCCTGGTAAATAGAAAGAAAGCGCTACGCAAATGTGTTCGGACACTGAAATATTTTCCCATAAATTCATCAATAAATTTATTGCGTCTTTTTACTTTTACGTGTTATGGTAACATTTAAAATATTGCTTGATTCTTAGGTTTATTTGCTTACATTGAAAAAAAAACCCTAAAAATGTAGTGGTAATTTTCTATCATAAAAAATGGTAAAAATTACCGAATATTTCTGGAACTTTTATGCATGCACACTGTTTTTTTATTTTTCAGTATATTTAATCTAATATAGGCATTTGTTTAAAAAAAAAAAAAACATTCTGGATTTGAATTGATTTTTCATCTTTTTTAAGATTTTATATTATAAAAGCTTTGAAATAAGGTGTACAAGATTTTCGCTCTAAAACCTCGTGCATAAAATTTTAAGTAATATTAAATTTAAGTTTACGCGTGCCAATTTCTATACATTTTAGAATTATATAAACGTATTTCGAGCTAAAAAAATTATTTAATAAAATCGAAGCTGCTTTTTTTAAATAAAATCTAGTGAATATTTTATATATTTACTAAATATTCTGGTTTATGGATATGTATCTTGACATTTTTAAGTGTGAAGTTGCAGTCATGTTTAAACTCATTTTTTTTAACTCTAAACAAAATGCTTTCTTGTACAAAGTAACTTTGTATAAAACTGCATTTCTTATTTAATCCTAATATGCGCTAAAAGGCAAATGATTACAGCTATAAGCTTGTTACATTTTATCCTGTTTTTTTTTTTTTTTTTTTTTTTTTTTTTTTTAATTAAAGACTTGAAATAAAAGGCGAAAGGAATACATGTAATTTGGACAAATAGTCTCTTAGATGGTCTCTTTTTATTATGTAATGGCGTTACCTGTTATCTTTATAGCTTTTAAATGGCCGAAACAAAAACTCATCAGTCATGTTACGAACTGGTAGCCTAACAGTTTGTCTCATTCAATTTGTTAACCCCTCAATTTAATCATTAAAAAATGTGTAAATCTTATCTAGTCATTTCACGTTACTTAATATTTTAACTATTAACGAAAAAGTAATTGTTGCATACGAGTAGTATTCATTCGAGTATTAATAACGAGTAGTATAATTTCTGCTTTTAAATTACACTTCATGCTAATTGTGTGTTTACTCACACTTTCGCTGAGACATACTATGCATTTTTTTTTTTTTTTTTTTTTTTTTTTTTTTTTTTTAAGTTAGTGATTGTTAACTAAATATACATTTATTATTAATTATGTATGTCTGGCTTTTTTTTTATCTATATATCTGATTTTCTAAATTTTGGTATAAAATGTATTTAAAAAATCTTTTTATAACTCTACTCCCTGTTTTTTGCAGGGAAGAAATAAGTATAAAATAAAAATATTTTTTAAAAAAACTGTTTCATTAACATTCAATGTTTATCTTGGAAATCACGCCTAAAGTTTTGAATGAAATTCTTGTTGCATTTCAAAAAAATTTGTTACAATACATTCATTTGTCGTGGCCAAGAACCCGAGCTCTATTATGAAATATTTATTGATTTTAATTTCCATTTGGTTAAAAATACTAGCTAGTGAGTTTATTAATTTTTTTTCTCCTTTTTTTGTTACTTTCATCTATCTTTACAAAAAGAAAGTAGTGGATTCGTGAAAATTTTAGAATTCCTGTTTTCGACAGATTTACACGTTTTTAAGGATCAAAGAACCCGAAAAACATGTTTCTTTTTCCAAAATGTCTGTCTGTTACTCTGTATGTGGTATAATTTTTTTTGCCACTCTATCTCAAGAACTAATAAACGAAATTTAATTAATCTTTAGATTTAGGTGGTCCCTAATATAAATTGCTGATGGTTACTTTTAGGTGTAAATCGCTCAACTGATGGCGCTGCTATGCAGCTTTTTTCACAATTTCCATAATATCTGTATCTCAAAAACTATTGAAAGTATTTTCATTAAATTTCAAATTCAGTTAATCCTTGATAAATTTTTGTGCTGATTTCTTTTTGGGCATATATCGCCCAACAGGTGGCCCTGCTATATATTGCATTATTCGTGATTATCGCAATAACTCTATCTTAAGAACTAATACACGAATTTCATCAAATTTCAGATTAAGTTAATCCCTAAAATAAATTGGTGTTTTTTAGTTTTTGTTTGTAAATCGCCCGACAGGTGGCACTGTTATGCTCCATTTTTCGCAATTTCTGCAATAGCCATATCACAAGAACTAATTCATTAATTTTCATCAAAATTCAAATTCAATTATTCCCTGATAAATATTGGTCCTAGAGGTCTGCACGGGCCGGGCTCGGGCCGATTTCCAATAATGGCATTCGGGCCGGGCTCGGGCCTTACTTCTGAAGACTCGGGCCGGGCCGGGCTGGGCTCGGGCCTTAATTTTTTTGCTGGAGTATCGGGCCGGGCCTAACTTTTTTTTCCGTACGAAGTCGAGACTGATTCCATTCTTCCTAGTTTTCATGGACCAAAATAATCAGTTCCTATTGAATCTTCCCATATGAAAATCCTTTTCTCAACTTTTTATAAATCAATAATATTTGGCTTTGTCCAAAAATTTCTGGAAAAAAAGCATATACTTTTAAGTCGTCATTATTCTACAATTAAACATTAGAATTTATTCCTTTTAAAGAATCGTAGATTACTAGGCGTTTTAAAATAGAATTAAACACACACACACACATACACACACACACACACACACACACACACAAAAAAAAAAAAAAAACATGATTATGACGGAAATTTTTTTTTAAACTGAAAACTGAAAGTTTCTTTTAAAATGTTCATCTATGCAAAATGAATACAACAATACATATATGAAAAAATATATTAAACATTTACATCTGTTAAGAAGGGAATGCATTTTTTTTTTCGTTCCAAAGCGATTTCGTCTTTACCATATACCGCTTTTTCGATTTTTTGTCTCCATTACAGGGAATATGGATTAATAATACTAGTGATAACTGAAACATTTACATACAACAAACAAAGATTCATTTTAAAGCATAAATATCGCAACCTACGGCACTTCTGCATAAATGGAGATTATAAACATTGGAAAAAAGACTAATGTAATTTTTTTTTGGTCAGAACTCTTCCATAAGATTAAAGATCAATGTTCTGTAGAAATTCACTCGATCCGGGCCGGGTTCGGGCCGAATTTTAAACTTTTTTCAGGACCGGGCCGAGCTCGGGCCGAAATTTTAACTTTCGGGCCGGGCCCGGGCCTGGAAAATTCGGCCCGTGCAGACCTCTAATTGGTCCTGATTAGTTTTTTAATAAATCGCCCAACATAAGCCGATTCTATACAGAATTTTTTACGATTTTGCAATAGCTCTATTTCAGAAACTAATGCACAGATTTTTTTTCAAACTTCCAGACTCAGTTAGAAGTTGACGTAAGTTGTTGCTGATTAGATTTTGGTATAAATCATTTAATCAGTGGCGTTGATGTGCTGCATTTTTCATGACGTTTTAACATATGAGATAAAGGAAAGCTCTGGGAACGGCAGGGGGGGGGGGAATGAAACATCATTTAGACTTTTTTTATATGAATTTTTAAAACAATAATCATAAAATAATTAATATTAAAGTTATAAAAGCATATCTTTAAAACATATTATTCTTCAATTTTTATTTAAAATTTATTTTCTATTTTTTTATTCTTTAAAATGTTTCACTGTTTCAGTTTCACCGCGATTTGACATATTTTGACAACTCTTTACCGGCGCATCATTAAATCCATTGTTTTTTATACTATTGTATAAGCTACGGAGAATATTTGGAGATTTATGAGAATTTAAAGTTAATGTATTAATTTGTGATTGAGTTATAAAAGTATTAAAATGTTGTATAGTCATAGAATAGTGCCTTTGTGCTTCATTTGTGAATTGTAGCATATTTGGAAGTGCGTTAAAACCTATTGCGAAGTCCCATCTTTACATATGAAAAGCAAGTCAAATTAAAAATGAGTGAAATAAAAATTATAACGTACTTTTTTTTAAAAAGCCAAAAAATAAAAAAATAGGATTTTCAGGAGGAAAATTCAGTACAAATCTTCATTTTTTTTTTCTTTCATCTTTGTCGTCGAACCTAAATTATTATATTCACTAACGTATATTTTCGTCTCCTTATTAGTGTACTATTAAAAAAAAAACTTTTTTACAATATATACTTTTCTCACATTGGAAACTTTATTTTTACCTTTTTATTAAAATATTTATCGATAACAGCAATCACTACAGTATGTTTGCTCATAATAAACAAACGATTGCGTAGAAAGATAATTACACTTTCTTTTTAAGCCCCGATATACTATTTTTCCGGTCAGCAATTAAAATGTCGTTTCTAAAAAATAACATTTCATAAGTAAGTCGTAAAGCAAAGCAGATGTATCATTGTGCGGTTAAATATCGTATAATATCTCTACTGCTTTTTACTTTTATGCATCGCATACTTTCAATTTTTAACTGTCGTATTTTGGAAAAAAAACAATACTTTTTAAATGAAATTTGTTTGACAACTGCATCTCAATTTATTTTTGCGATATTAAATTTTTTTTACAGTTTTTAGTGCCATTTGTTTAATGTTAGTAATTGAAGTGTACTCCATTTCTGTAAAACGTAAAGGAAAAATAATTGGAAAGGCAAACCTTATTTTCTGTCATTTTAGCAATACATTTTTCATATCCTTTTAAGACCTAAAAAGTTTTAAAAGAAATTAAGTCTTTTGGTTTTAACTTTAATTAACAGGATCATATTTGAAAATAAACATGAAAAAAAATCCAATGTCGGGTTACTTCGTAAAGGACATTCAACATTCTGTAGTACAGGATTCGGTACTCGGCTTTAAATCTCAGAAAAATAAGAATTTTTTTTTTTCTTTTTACGTAGGATCACCTACACAATTGTGTAGGTCAGGTCTTAGAGTGATACATGTAAAATATGGATTCACTCGTTGTTCAGCAAAGCCAATTTGATTGAAATAAAATTTTAATGTTAGTTGTTTTGTTTGATAATAGATGGCAGCACTATGAATTCTGTGCTAAGTTCAAAAGTCAGAATAATGATGTCATGTTTTTTAGTTGGCTATGGGATTTAGAGGTGTCAAGAGGTGTCTCTTGTTTCACATTTTATTTTTTTTTAAATATATTTCCAGAGTTTCCCCCAGACGGTTTCAGGGGGGCGCTCCGCCCCCTCCTGCCCTTTAGTTTAAAAACTAGCGCCCCTCTTGCCCCTCATCCAAAAACTAGCGCCCCTCTTGCCCCCCCATCCAAAAACTAACGCCCCTCTTGTCATTCATTGAAAGAAAATAGCGCCCTTCTTGCCCACATTTGAAAAAACGCAGCCCTCCAGCGATGATCTGAACCAGACTTCGAGTAATCGTAATCGTGTAATCGTAATCGATTATAATCGATTACAAAAACCGTGTAATCGCACTGTAATCGTAATCATAGATTTTGGTTTTCGACATAATCGCAATATAATCATAATCAAGAGATTTCATCTCGATTATAATCGTAATCTAATCATAATCGGACCCTAAGTAATTGCAATGTAATCGTAATCTCACATAAATATACGATTACGCTCTAAGATTACGTCTTTTTTCCCCCTTCCTTTCTCTTCGAAATGAAAATATACTTGGTTTGCTAAACATTGTACCGGAAAAGGAAGAGTGCGGTTCAGGTTTTTAACTCATCAAACTGCCCCTAAAGTAGGAGGGTGAAGGTCAGAGATCATGACGGACAGAGATAGCCTTTAATGGGCTAAAAGTGAAACAAAATGTATACCGCACACTGTAATAGGATACAGAAATAGTATTTGACTTGAGTTTGTCAAAGATATGGGAATTAAGAAAATAAAACAGCATGTGGTTAATCCAGAGGTATGGGTCATTTGAGTGGAAGTAGTGAAGATAAAAAGGAAAGAAAGAAAATTATTTTATTTATGGTTTTACTACGGACACTTGTATTGAACATTATATTCTGCTCTTCCCACTCCCTTTAAATTCTGTCCCGCCAGAAGACAATGTTTTTTTTTTTCATTTGACATTCTTGTACAGAGGCGTAGCCAGAGGGGACCGGGGGCTTCCTGCTCTTCATACCATTAAACTCAAAAAGTTGTTTTCGCCTTGAGTTATAGCTGTTAATTCTAATAGCTGGAAATTCTCTAATTAGATAAGGCAAAGAAAGCTTTATAAAATTAGTGGTACCCAATGCATCTGGATTCCTCTCCCCACTCCCATCTGTCTACGACGCTGTTCATGTAATTGAAATTTATTTTAAAATTTATTAAATTTGAAAATGCGGAATATCAGTATAATTTTTTAGTTTAAATTTCTTCATTTCATTTCTTACGGAGGTAAGCAATATAATTATTAAAGCGCTACTTCAGTCATCCGAAAACACTTCTTCGCTAAAGTTTATCTTATAAAAAAAAAAAAAAAAAAAAAAAAAAAAAAAAAAAAAAAAATACGATACCAAATTTACAATTACTTGCATTTCAATATTTTTAAATGTTTTTCTCATTGAGCAATTGAAATCTATCTGTCTGAAAACCGATGTTCTCAACTGCTTTGCTCAGCAAGCGCAAAACGTTTTGGCACATTTACAAATTCATTTTTTAACGGAAAGATAAAAAAATGAAGGTCTGACTATGGAAGCGAATTCAAATCGAATTGAGTCTTCCATTTTGTGGTAATTAAATCATCTACCGAATTATGAGCTATTTTGGTCACGTGATCTCGTGATTTTCTCCCTTTCATTGACTGGTTTTTCTGCTTTTGTCGGAAAAAAGCGTTCGAAATGTCAACTTTGATGGCTTGTTCTGAAATATCCACTGCGTTTGCAAAAAAAAAAAAAAAAAAAAAAAAAAAAACAGAAAAATGAGTGCAATTAGATAGTTTCTGATTAACAACACCTGCTGCTTTTATGTCTTTTTGAACAAAAATAAATTAAAACTTATGTCTCAAAATTGCCCTTTTTTATTTAAAAACACCCATAATAAAAAGAATGCATATAAAATCAAAAAAGTAGAAAACAACGGTCTTTATATACATCAATCTGAGCTAAACAATGCAAAAAAGAAAAAAAAAACTTTTAAAAGATTAAAATGCGAACAAGATATTAAAAAAAAAATTTCTTCCAAAGGATTAACATTAGTGAACTGTTGTTTTCGCCTTACTGAAGTAGCCTTTTTATGTTATGCACTGCATATTAATAGGCGCAGAAACTAACAAAAAGAAGAAAATTTTATGTTTTATAATGTGAATGAGAAGGTTCAAAAGAATACCTCAAAATTCTTTAAAGAGGTATTTTCCCAATATCGAATAATAATATGTATATGAAAAAAATGTGATTTAGGCTGAATTTTTCTTGGGGAATTTGTGAAGTAAAATGATCAAAATTCAATAAAAAAAAATAACAGCCATAAAACATTGGAGTTTTGAAATAATTATAAAATGTGATTATAAAATTTATTATAAAATGTGAATATTGCATACTGATCAAACAATGAGTTCGAAGCAAGAGTTGTTTTTCATAGAACTTTGCACGACTCAGGTTAAACCAAATTAGAGTCCTATAATTTTATTTTTAGTCAATCCGAAACCCGACTCAAATTTAACATACTTCATCATCAGGGGTGCAAAAATCTAGGCGCCAGAGGGTAGTCTCTCACCACTAAAATTTTAAAGTTTTTTTCGCTCAAAATTTAATAGCATTCTAGCAGGAATTTTACACGAAATATTAGACGAAAAGCGAAATAAATTTTGTGGTGAGAAACTGCCTGCTGGCGCCTAGATTTTTGCACCCATGTTCATCATAATATTAGCCTATAAGAAACTAATAAGAAACTGCTCTAATAAGATGCTCTAATTAATTACTCTAATAAGAAATTGATCTTTTTTATAAAGGAAGAAATTTATGCTATCTTGCGTACATACATAAATATAATACTCCTTAATATTTAAGAATGCATTTTTTCCCCGAAAAAATACTTAGAACTGTTTTGTAAAAAATTGGGTAAATCCTAATAAGAGTCACAAATGTCTAAAACACAAGCCAACACATTCAAAGTCAACATGACCTGCAGCCGCAAAAATTACAACCGTAATCGTAATCTAAATGTAATCGTAATCCAACAAAAAAATTGTAATCGTAATCTAAACATAATCGTAATCCAACAAAAAAATTGTAATCGTAATCTAAACGTAATCGTAATCCAACTGTCATTAAAAGAGACATAATCGTAATCGGTTTTTAGAAATTGAAAATATTGTAATCGTAATCGATTACAGTCCTCTGTAATCGACTCGAAGTCTGATCTGAACGCGCTATAGCTCGTAAATTACGCAAAAAATCGGCAACGGAACACAAAAAATATCCTCATATGTGTTCGGTGGGACGGATAATTTCGTCAAAATGTCGCTAAAAAAACGACAAGTTTCGTTACAAATCGCGAAATAACGACTAATTTCCGGCAAGATACGCAAAAAAATGGCTAATTTCGTCCCAAATCGGCAGATTTCTTCAAAATATTGTGGAATAAAGACAAATTTCTTCCAAAAATTGCAATAAAACGGAAAATTATGTCAAATGAGTCGCAAAAAACGGCAACTTTCGTCAAAAATAGCTATAAAACGGCAGATTTCACCAAAAGATTTTCGAAGAAAAAAAAAAGGCAAATTTTGCCCCGAAATCGAAAAATTCTGTGAAAAGTTCCGTTTATCCGCGATATTTTCACGAGATTTGTCGTTTTTTCGCGATTTTTTAGCAAAAAATGCCGTTTTTGGCGATCTTTTAGCAAAAACTGCTGTTTATGCGATCTTTTAATAAAATTTGCCGTTTTTTCGCGATTTTTTTACGAAATTTGTCGTATTTTTGCGATTTTTTACAAAATTTACCCTTTTTCAATTTTTTGATGAAATTTCTGTTTTTTCACGACTTTTTGAACTGCTAGATTCTAGATTCAACTCTATAAAAGTGCCTTTAAAAATGAAAAAGTGCCCTGAAAAATGTAAAAAGTGCCCTTTTCAGAACAGTAGTGCCCTGCCCTTTTTTAAACCTGGGGGGAAACTCTGATATTTCTATTTAACTTCGCCCAAAGTTGGCTGGGGTTATTAATTTATTATTTGAATTCCTCCTTTCATATCAGATGAAAGAATTTGTTAGAAGATTTGGATCACTGGTTTAAATATGAAACCAGAGTACATAATTAATGTTTTGTAAAGTTTGTGTCAAGATTTATGTTTGTGATGTGTCCTGTGTTAGAGAAAATTAAAAAAAATTACCAAAATTTCAAGGATTTTTACTGGAATATTCTCAACACTTGTTTTAAAATCTTTTATACCAAAATGGTGAGCCCATAATTGTCGTTAACAAAAAATATTTTGAACTGATATGTGTAGTAGTGGTAGATCTTGCGTTAAATCGAATTTTGTGGCTGAAACGACATCTAGTATTTCATGCGAAAACTATTTAAGTCATTTAAGCAATGACCGACGATTAGAAAATATTATTTGTTGAGGAAGAGATACACTGACTTTTGTGCAGTGTTGGGCACGTTCACAAAATAAACGAACTAATTCAAACTCACGTTCAATTTCTGAAAAGTGATTTAAGTTCACGTTCAAACTCAAAAATTTTCAAACGAACTCGTTCAAATCAAACTCATTTGTAAAAGTGAACGAAGTTCACTAAAAAGTTCACTTTTTTTTTTTTTTTTTTTTTTTTTTAATGTTTGGGTATTATTGTCCAAATTTACAAAATTTTGTGAACTAATCATTTGATTATTCGATATGTAAGATAGAGGTGTGCACAGAGGGAAATTTCTAGGCCCGATCCATAAAAAAAAAATTTCGGCCCGAACCCAGTCCGGCTCGTAGAGAAAATTTAGCGGCCCGAGCTAAAATCAAAGCTCGACCCGGCCTGATATAATAGCTAAAAACAAGGCCCGACCCGGCCCGATATAATAGCTAAAAACAAGACCCGAGCTTGGCCCGACCCGGAAAAAAATTGAAATTTCGCACCGAACCCGGCCCAGCCCCGAGTACATTTCTACAGGACATCGATATTTATCCTTACGGAAGAGTTCGGGCCAAAAAAACTTACCTTAGTCTGTTTATAATCTCCATTTATGCAGAAGTGCCGTAGGCTGTGATGTTTATGCTTTTAATGAAACTTTGTTAGTTGTATGTAAATGTTTCAGCTATCATTAGTATCCATCCAGTAATCCATCTTCCATGTTATATGAGAAATAAAACACAGTCCACCTTGTACAGAGAGTTTACTGTATATATATCTATTTTTGGCGAAATTGTATACAGCCCAGGTCCGGTTCGGCGCGACCCGAGTCTGCAGAAGAAGTAAGACTAGGATACTACCCAGAGAAGTGATATCCAGACTTAACTCGTCCTGAGGCTCGTGTTTGCCTCTAAATGGCATTTGAAAGAGGGAAAAAGTGTACTAAGGTCTGGAAAAATTTTAAATAAATTATGAAAAAATTGAACTTAAATTTGAACGTAAATTTCGTTCAAACTCGTCTATTTTTTGAGTTTCCGTTCAGTTCAAACTCGTTTATAAAATAGTGAGCGAAGTTCAGTTCAAAGTTCACAAATAGTGAGCGAAACTCGTGAGTTTTCGTTCAGTGAGCGCGTTCATACCCAACACTGCTTTTGTGGTTCTTTGACAGATCATCGCTCTGTCTTTTAAGAAAGCATCTACCTCCCCTCCCCCCACCCAAAAAAAAAAACGTTTACTTAGAAATAATTTGACTTATGTGGTTTTTGAAATAACCTATTCTATTATTTGTTTGTATTTTTTAACATTCTGTATTGATTTTAAAAACTGAATTCGGTTTTTAATCCGAATCAAAAAAAAAAGTTGCGCAAAAAATTTGATGTAGTGAACCTATTTTAAGCACATTGAGAAACTACTAATAAATTTTCTTTTTCGTTTAAATCAAATCATTGGTTAGATAATTTTATCTTTAAATCAAAGATATTTTCTGAGGAAGAAAAAGTTGTCTCTACCAATCGCGAAAAAGCTTTGAAAAAACTCACTTGTTATATGAACACATCTTTCTGTAGTTGAAGGACAGATGAAAAAAAATTACATAAATCTCCTTATACACTTTATTTGCCGCAAGATATTTTCGAAAGAAAATAAAGTATTTCTTTTGTTTTTGTACAATCGTTGCGTGAAGAGAAATACGGGAAAGAAAGAAAATGTATGCTTGCAAACGAGATTAAATAAGTCCCAAAATCGCCCACGCCAAAAATCTTTGAATTCTCTAAAGATTTTTAAGCTGATTAAAAATAAAAGATAAAAACTTTTTTCTGTGTGTTTTTCTTTATTTTTTATTCTTAATATTAAGACATAAAAAAGGTGGAAGAAATTCTTGGATGAAATGTTTTAGTTGCTCTGGAATTGATTTTTAAAAAACAAACCTAAATTAGAAAGTAAACGTCTGTAAAAAAAAAACTACATGTAATTGATTTTCTGGTTAATACACGAGAAAAATGTTGTATAACATTTTATTTCTTCTTTTATTTGGTCAAATGCTGTACATTCTTTTGAAGTTATGGGAGCTTAATCCTAGATTTCTTTCTCACGCATGGAAGAAAAAGAAATGCAATAAAACTTAAAAGAATTTAAAGATAGTGCATGGCTTCTCAACTTTAAACAAGGATTGTTTACAAAACCTTTACAAATTCATTATAAAACCTTTTTAAGGATTTAAATTAAGTGAAAAGAAAAATTCATAACAGTATTTATACTAATTTTAAATTATATGGAAAAAATTGTTATGTATTATTCGAATACAGTTGCCATCATCCTTTTTTTTTTATTTATTTATTGATTTATTTCAAAGGTTTTCTTTTCTTCTACCCCGATACATGGACAAATCGAATCACTTTTAACTCTTTGAAAGACGGTGGAACAGATATCTTCCATTTAATTTTAATACCATTATGACAGCAAAATTTAGTATAAAATTTTGATTTTATAATGTACACGTATGTGACTGAAAAAAAGCTTTATTTTACTTTCAAATAAATTTGCTTGAAAATCCTAGTGCCAATCAATCATTTTCAGCATTTTAGCAATAGAAGTACTTTGACCCTGAAAGGGGTAAACAATATGCCAGCTAAGGTTTCAACTGCTGGGAATTAGAAGGAACTAAAATTTAAATGTGATTATTATAGAAAATCTGAAACTTTCGATGTTCAAAATTTAAAGTAAACACACAAGAATTAAATCTAATGATATTTTTCGTTATTATAAACATTCCATTCATTTAACTTTTAATAGAACTTTTTCAAATGACACTATCATCTACTTTAAATTTCTGATCATTTTGATATGTTGCATAAACTAGTTGCGCTTTCTTTAAATTATATACATAATGCAAATTTCGAAAAATTTGTGAAAGGAGAAAAATCTACTTTTTCTGAATGGATAAAGAAAATTTTGTTTTAATCCCTTGACTGTTTTGCCCGTACGCCGTTCGGGCAAGACGAATTTGCTTAATTCATCCTCTAAAGCTTTTTGACACCACTGTTTTTTTTTTTTTTTTTAATTTCATAGTATTTAAAGGCGGAAATATTTAGACTTAATGTTACGAATATTTTATTTAAAAAATTGTGGTGTGAATCCGTTATTTTAAATTTATTGAACGAAAAAAAGAACCAGTTAAAGGGTTAAACAATATAGATAATTCCATGTATCTGACAAGTATCCAATTAATCTGAAAGAAATTGAGTCCTTTCTCCCAACGGACAATGAAGATATAAAAATATTATCGAGCCTTGGCATCATGCTTCAACTAGGAATTAATTTCTTGTCTCGAAGTATGAACTATTTTTATGTGAGGGAAATTAAAGAAACATCTGTTATTTTTACTCAAAAAATTTCATTAAAGAAACAGGCCAAAATAAATCATACATGAAGATGAATATGCCGGGGCGAAAAATAATGGCAACGGTCATGTAGTTGCCTAAATAAAAAATACTATTATTTTAATCCTCACTTAAATGGTATAAATTTATTACTAAATACTCAATATAAACATAAAGAAAACATTCTAAAACAATTGTGATAAATATAATACAATATAATGTTTAGCATTTTTACTCGATACACACTGGGAGCAAAATGATAAGAACGAAACAGATTTTTCTAAATTATCGAAATATTTCATCTCAATTGAGCTTCTTTTTGTGTTTAAAAATTTCAGTGCAATATAGTAGCATAAAGTTTACATACTTTTGAAAGTAGTTGAGGTGACGAAACACGTCATATCTTCCAAATCTCATATTTTAATTCTGCTTTTGAGTTATATTGCACGATTTAACGATCTTTCATTATATAGTGTGCCCTATAATACCACCAAACATTGTTCATGGGATATAGGTTTGGATTATTGGCTAGCCAATCAAGTTTGATAGTCTTATTTATCCTCAAACCATTTTTTAATGCATTTTCTTGAATGAATTTGGGCACTGTGTTGTTGAAAATTTCGTAAAAGTCGGTAATATTTTCACTCAAATTCAACAAACAGTATTCTCACATGCGAATAAAGGTATGTCCATTTTATTTATTCATCTAGAACTGCAATTATAAGCTTATCTACTAAAGAAAAAGTAGTTCAAACCATTAAGTAGCCTCCACTTAATTGATGCTTAGAAAAATACGTCTTTTTCATTTTGAAGGCCATTCAAATATGGATGAATACTATATGGACAATTGAAATTGAACTTCTTTTCAGCACTAAAGATAATTTTAGACCTATTCGTTTGCTGCTTCAGTAAACAGAAAATGGGCATTTTTACTGCTAGATGTTAAAAGCGAACATCCTCATTGGTATATATTTTTAAACACTACCGACATTTTTATTGCTCTTCACAAGATAGATATTGATGCTGGCGTCTGTATCCGGCTTCCGAATTTCTTTGCTGTCATTATTTTACTTGGAACACGGCTAATAATCAAACTTTCGGATCGTTTCGGAAGAACTTTTGGCTTCCCTATAGATTTTGTTGTAACATAAGTAGTTCGGTTCTGTAAAATATAAAAAATGACAGCCTTTGAAAATTTAATTTCAACAGAAATTCTTTGAAATTACATTTGGATGTTGTTATAAGATAAGCTAAAATATGCCTCTTTCGAAGTCGAAGCATTTTGATTCGTCCTGTAATCCGGATATTTTGCGAACTAAACAAATGTGCTCAGAATCTCTTTTAGACACGTTTTTAAAATGATAAGCGAAAATATCCGCCAATCACGTTCCACGGTTTTAGAAATATCGACGGCATAAATTTAGCCAAAAATATATTTTAAAAAAGATTAAAAATATATATACAATTTTTGTAAACGACTGCTTTAATATTAATTGGAATACCGTGTATTTAATTTTAGCACAAAAGTTTTCGCTTTTGCATTGCAAACGCGAACTAATTTCTTTGTTTTTGTATCGTTCCTATCATTTTGCACCCCGCTATATTCAAAGAAATATTACGGAAAATAAATAAATAAAATAATGTGCCTTAAAAAAATTTTCATAATTAAGAAAGACAAAATAACTTAATACAATTTCATAGTTCTGGATGTACAAGAAAACAAAAAATTCGGGAAAATTAACATTTGAGAGTAGGAATAGAAAAAGCAGGGAATTTAAAAAATTTCCATATTACTGGTGTCGGGATTTTAAATTTGATTTTGCAATACAACTCGCATATGTCACTATTTTCACAATATACTCTTTTGTTGATACCAGAAATCATAAAGAATTTTTTTTTTCTAAATTTGAATGACATTTTTGTGTAAATAATGATATTTCCATAGTTTATACTTCATTATAGAAAATTCAATGAGTCACTTTGTTCAAACAATTTTAAATCAACAATCTTTCTGGATGATGTAGATATGTTCGCTGAATTGATTTTCATATAAATTATATGTAACTTTTTGTTTATTAATAAAGCTTACTTTGTGGAAAATCTCTAAATTTTATTAAAAAAGAACTTTAATTCACAAAACTATCGTAAAGCGGAAAGTGCATCAAAAAGTTGCTTCATTATTTCCCAACCAAAATTTAATAAAGATTTTAAAGCAAACACGGAATATTTATTTATTCAATTAAACAGAATTTTAGGTTCTATATACTTGTGAAGAGTTGACTCCAAATGTTAAACACCTGATTTCTGCACCTTTCAAGTACTCACACTTAAGTCAATATATCCGACGCAGCTATATTAAGCTGCCCTGAAGGAATGTGGAGGCTAATTCAATCAGAAGCCTCTCTCGCTTTATCTCCCTTCATCTTAACACGTCGATAAAATGAACCTGAAGTTAGGAAGGAGGTGGAGAAAAAAGGTGGACTATTAAGAAGATACAAAAAGGCGTTTTACATCTCGGCCATTTATTGCAAGCATTTAATTAGATCTTCAGCGAAGAAAATGTTTTTAGAACTTGGCTACACATTTTGCTGTAAACTCGGAGAATTAAGACCCGTGATCACGTTTTATATCGCCGAGCTATGCTTTTTCTGCTGATGGCGAAGGAAAAGAGAAATAATACAGAAAGGGGAGGAAGAAACGATCTTGGAGAAGGAAAGGGAAGAAGTAAATGTTCTGTGAATAGGGTGGAAGGAAATGGAAGAAGAGGGAGAGCGGAACATTAAAGTCGCTGGCGTGGTAATTTGCTATGATTGAAAATCTCTGAATGAAGCACTAAAATATAATTGTTCTCGGGGAGATTTCTTAATTTTATTTTAAAGCATACTTGCATTAAAGCCTCTGAAAGCATCCTGACGCAAATTATCTATTTTACTCTCATAAATTTCTAAACTCTCGATAAAAATCGTCTCGCACGAAAGATGCAGCGTTTTCACTATCTACATTGAAGTTTTCTTTTATTGTATTTGAAGTGCTTAGAGAAAACTAGGATGCGATTTTTATAGTTCTTTAAATGGTTAAGCTATTTATTTTAACTACTTGAATACGAACAAAAATTCAAGTGGACTACTTATAATTTATGGCAAACTAAATTTTGTTCTTTTTCGTTTTATTATTTATTTGCATTGCATACTTCATTAGAAAGTCTTTTTGATGTATTTCTGCCGTCGGACATAAAAAAATATACAATAATGTTTTAAAGATATGAAATGTTTTGGACTTTAATTCTTAATTTATATCTTTTTGTATTTATAAATAATTGGAAAAAAAACTCAGTTATTAAATTTGATAACAGTTAATTGCGTCATCTAGTTGCAAAATCAGCCAACCCTTCAAAATTCAAAAATGTGTTTTTCAGTTCTTTTAAGTTTTTAAGTAAACTATAATAATTTAAGTAAACGTTTCTACTATCTGGAAACAATAAACCATGTCAAAACCGCTTACTGTCCTAATGACTATGAAACTAATTTTGATTCCAGTCTTATTATGTGCAAGTGCTTTCAAAAGGATAAACTTTCCCCAAAATTTTTATTTTTTGAAGATGATTGATTTTGCAACTAGGCAACACAATTTATTTCTTATAAAACGTAATTTCTCAGTAAAATAAATGTTTTCTTGTTATTTTAATCTTAGAGGTGTTATTTGGGGAAACCAATGTAAAGATACTGGCCCTTCCCACTTTAAGATACTTTTCGAAATCATTATAAATTTCTTTAATTTCTGATTACTTCGTTTATCTTTTACATTTATTTTAGCGATATATTAAAACTGCATGTAAAAAGTATAATAAAAGTAACAATGGTATGTAAAGGGAATTCAAGAAAAATATTGATTTTATGTGCGCAGAAAATCTTCATTATGAAAATCAACTATTTTATCTTTATTTCACATATATAAAAAAAACTGTAAACCTAATAACAATAAATGTTTTTATTTATTAAAGGTATACTAGTAAAAAAGAAATGGTTAAATTAAAATATGTCAAAGATAACAAAAATAGTAGACAATGAGAATGTGGAGATGAAGTTCTTGAAAAAGGAGCTGGAAACTTTCATTGACCAAAAGAAAACATAATTGTAAACATAAAACTTTTTTTGCGAAACTACAATAACGAGTTTGTTTTTTATACGTACAATAACGAGGTTCAAATCCTTTTGTTGTGGACAATAACGCTAGATATTGTGCTTTCAAATGTTGCAAAAAGTTCTGCCAAAAAATGTAGATATAATTTAAAAAATAATAAAAATAGTAAATTAACTATGCTTTTTTTCTATTTGATAATGTATATAATGTATAATTAAATCAAGTTTATGTTAAAATTGATATCTGTAGTCTAAATTAATCAGCGTAGCTATTATTAGAACCGAAAATGTCCTGATAGGTAATTGTTCCGTGTGTGATCGATATTTACTCCGTTGCCGGGGTAATTACCGATCATTGAAATTTTTTGATTAAACAAACATTAGATAATATTTTATTGAATAAACACATGCTAAACTTGGTTACATCAATTGTAATAACTTCAAAGGTATTGAGTTGTTTTGTTTTTTGATCGGAAATTACCCCGGTCCACCCTACAGATCATATGCAAGAATAAACAAAAAGAAAAAAAAAATCTTTTTACGATTGATGGTAATTGCAATAACTGCTTCTAAATTATTTATTTAGACAATTTATACTTTAGTAAACTGTAAAGCTTTATTACTGTATTCTGACTGTGTTGAAAAATATTATACTATCTATGCTGAATGCATGCTTTTTCGTTCTTGTAGTGTCAGGGTGGGATTAACTCAGAATGTTTACTTTTATTCTTCAGGACTGAATGTAAAAAAGAAGCAATTATTTTTAAATATTGCTGAAAGCTTTCTAATATATGTATCAAACTATATCAAAGTACTGCATGTATTTTTGTATTGAATTGAAATTATTTAATTACAAAAACAATTTTTGTCCAATAATAATAATAATTGAAAAAAGAAGTTTGATAATAGAAGTAATCTGTGTGATAAAACTATAGCACTTTAAATTTTTCAATGATTTTTTTTTAAATATTTATAGCTAAACTACAAATTAAATTATGATGTCAAGCAATAAAATTTAAATTAAGAAAATATGTATTTATACGTATCTTACAATTAGGAAGTCTAATGCTCACAATAGTGATTGTTTAAATTTATGTAAAATACTTAAGGACATACGTAACACCTCGTCAGATAAAATGAAGCAGATTTTGCGAAATATTTAACATCATGTATTTTACTTTAAAATAGAGATATAAATGAATTTTTTATACGGTAAATATATACATTGTAGCTTTTATATAAATAAAAAGAAATTAATTTTCTGCATAGATTGGTTTTCAAGAACTAATTAGCTTTATAAATATTTTTTTTTAAACATGTCTGTTCAGTACACTTTTCTTTAAAAGAAAAATTGTTGAATATATAACTTTAAAATTTGTTGTGGTATCAGAAAACATACTGTTTGAGAATAATATGAGGGAATCTACTTTTAAAGCTTCCAAATTTTCGAAATTTCAATTTTTTTATATGTTAAATTGCTAATTTTTCTGAACATTTTTATATAATTGTTTTCGCGAAATTCTCATTAGAACAAACGTTATGGGTTTTAGAATTTTACCCGTTCAGGGTAGCTAAAGCGGCGTTTCCGAAACTTGAAAGTCATTTTCTCCAAATTACATTTTTGGTCATAGCGCGCATGATATCTCAAAATCTTGTAAGTATTTTTACATAAAATTTTCAAAATATATATTTCATGTTAATCTGTATAAACTGAGCCTAAAATTTTCTTTTTATTGTTAAAATAAATTTTTTAGGTGATTATCTTGTTGAAATTTTCAACATTTTCTATCGGTTAAATACAACTTTGTATTAAAAATAGAATTTTTTTTAATATAAATTTATTTAGGTTCAAGATATTTATTACAATCTGACGTATAAGTAGAGACCAAAATTTCCATTCTAGTTGCAATATTTATTTTGTAATCGTGCTCGTAAGCTGTTATGTCAATTTTCTGCTCGTCAAATGTTCCACAATTTGGAGCGCTCTGTAAATACTAATTCTGCATCTTGCAATTTTTTTAAAGGCATAAAATGAAAGAACGTACTTATATCTTTCATCTCAAAAAATTGTGTTTCAATATCATAAACTTTTTAAGATATTAAATATTCAAGATGGTCTCTTTTTTTTTCCCCAATTTTTCCGATTTTTAAGAGTCCTGAGACCCCTTAAAAGAAATAAAATTTAAAATATTTTACTAAAAAACTTTGAAATTTCTAAAAATTTTAACAATGGGTTTTACAATATTTTAAAGAATTTTTCACTCAGACCTAAAATGTATTTGTAGTAATTTGTATGTAAATGTATAATAATATTTTTAGAAACAAGTTAGTACCACAATTTTGTAAAGTTTCAACTGTTTACCTAAAATAGAATTATTTAAAAATGTACCAAAGCTTAAAAAACACGTTTTGGAAAAAAGGCAAAAAATATACATTACACCGACAGTGCTTAAAATATATTATTTTAAAACCTTCCAGCATAATCATCTTTTAGGTTCATAGTCATTTAGCAGCATAAACTTTTAATTTTATCTTTTAAGGCGATAATTTTAAAACTAAAAAAATTGAACCATTTTATGTTCCATATGGCCCTAGGGGGTCAGGGACGCAAAAATCTTCAAATTAATTTATCTGTTTTTTTTTTTTGCTTAAAATGACTTTTAAATCATGGTTACATCTTAATTAGAAGAGAAAATATTAATATTTTCGTAAATCTGGCTTTCTTGCAATGGTTGTCATGAAATTACTTTTTATGAAAATACTTTTTTTCTTCGTGATGAATTCTTCACAATTTCTTGGATTTAAATTGTTATAATTCGAGAACCGTTAAAGATAAAAGCTTCGAACTTGTAACATGTCTTGTTTGATTGTTTTACTTTAATTGCGATTCGGCAAATATGAAAATAAAAATAGTTACTTTTGAAAATATGATTTTTTTTTTTAAGTTACATTTATTTTTTCAAATTATTACTTAAAAATTTTTTTTTATTTAAAAATATTTAATGTAACTTAAAAATTAAAAAATAATAATTTAAAAATGCTGAATCAAAATAAAAATTTAGATATTTCTGTTTGCGTGTAAAAAGAAATTGGAATTCTACCAATACTGTTTTAAGTTATAACGATTTTAAATTACCCCTCTTTTTTAACAAACTTTAAATATTAAAATTTTTAAAAAAATGAGAAGTTTTATCATGCGATTAATTAATCTTTATTAATATATAGATTGAAAAAGGTGACTGAATTCTATTAATATATATTTTAGTGTGTGTGTGTTTTTATATCATGTATTAAAAATGTTTTACAACATTTTTTAATACATGAAAAATATTATTCTTAAAAAATTATAAGTATATTATTTAAATACTACATTCCTATTCAGAATTTATTATTTTTTCCCTTAAGAGTGCAAGAAATAATTTTTTTCATATCTTAACATTACTTTTTTTATCAAAAAATGGACAGCAAATACTTTTTTTACTGCTACTTGTAATTTTTTATTTATTTATTTACCTGAAATATAAGTGCGTTCAAAATTGATGGTTTTAAATAAAAAACAATTACTTCAGAGTATTTGAATGTTACCTATATTTCATATTAGAGGAGAAAAAACTTCGGTAGTGGATGTGAGAAGAGCTACATGGGGAGGAGAAAGAAACAAAATGATAAATTCAAAGATACATAATAGTGCATTTTGAAAAGTCCTTAAAATAGATCAAATATCATTCGGTTCTCATTTCATTCATCCTTACTTTTTCTTTTAAAAATACTTCATGCATAGAAAAAAACTTGATAAAAACTTAGTTTTTTATGATAAATTTATCTTTTTTAACCTGAACTAAAAATTTTAAGCAAATATTTTTCATATTTGCACGTAATATTTCTTATTACTTTTTAAATCAAAGTCAAGTGCTTAGCTAGCTTTGGGAGGGGATGGGAAGGGGTACTTTTCATACACATAAGCATGCATCAATTTTTTTTTTTTTTTTTTTTTTTTTTTTTTTTTAGACACGCCAAAATCAAACTGACTAGCATTTCTTATTTCTTAACAACTTTAAAAATCCAGTTTTAATTTTTTAAAAGCCAGATTTTATAAAACTAATATGAATGACAAACAGAAAGCTTAAAACTAAGATCAAGAAAGTATAGTAAACACCAAATACAACATGAAAACTACAGCTTTAGCCAGACTATGTAACAAAAAAGCTTTGCAGATTAATTTTAAAAATAGTAGAATAGTTTTTCCATCAAGATTTTATTTGCCACCCATTATGTAGGAATTAATAGAAATGTTTTTACAGAGTGGGGAATATATGCAATGATTCATCTTCCATGGAGTTTTCTAAAATTTGTAAATAGAAACAGAATAATGAAACAATAGTATAAAAAAAAAATCCATATTCACTATATCCGCTCACATCCACTTTTGATGTTTCAGTTAATTTTATTATGTATGAATTCACTTGATTTTTGTTTATCAGTTTTCCTCTTTTTTAAGATATTTGTATTATACATCTTGAGAATGTTCCTGTCAAAGCGATGAAATACGTCGATCGAAACAGATAGAGATATTTATTTACCTTTTAAATGTATTTTTTATCAATTTTGGCAAATATTAAATTATTTAGAAGTCAGATTTTATTAATAAAAATAATATTGCCCAGTTAAACTAACTGCATTGAGCTCACAGGCTATGCACACTAATTGTATATTACTGCCTTCTATTTTCAAGGTATAATGCCCTTCGAGAAACAAATTAAGAAAGAAAATAGCCCCCTTCCATTTCCTTTCTTTTATACTTAATCACTGAACCCTCAAAACTAATCAGGAATATGCCTTATCATAACCCTTTCGGGTCTGGTGTACTATTAATA